>VWPU01006918.1:0-124169 GCA_013398955.1 Callaeas wilsoni
CCCCCGCCCGCCGCTCCTCACGCTTGGGCCGGGCGCAGCCCGCGGAGCGCCGGCGGAGGGGGCGCGGAGAGGCGACCCGACGGGCCGCCACCCGCTAGCCCCGCCAGACCCCGCGCAGCGCCGCCGCGCTCGCCCGGCTCCACGGAGGGTGCGTTTAATAGACGCGGATTAGGGGAAGGTTATTCATTGCGCCGCACATATTCGCGGTACAGGGTTTTGCAGGGGATTTGCTCGGCTCCCTTTACCCCTGGAGTCCCCGCGCCCGAGGGTGCCTCCTAGTTCTGCCGGCGGAGCGGGCGGTGGGGGAGCCCCTGCGATGGGCCAGCCTTGCCCAACCGCCCGGGCAGTGCCACACCGGGAGTTCAGGGAGCGAGCACGACGGCAGTCGGACGGAGTTCAGTGAGGGGCGAGTTACATTGGAACTGCCGCAAATCGGGGTGCAAAGGGCGAAAACAATTACCACAGGCTGGGGCTTCGAGAGCAGCACTTAATGCCCTAAGCTAGTCTAATTATAGAAAACGGGTAGGATTAAGAGGGAGGGAGGGAAATTCTGTTATTTACAAACTGTTTTCTAGCTGGCCTGCCTTGCAAATCCTCTTGGGCGAAGGAGTTAATCGGAGTCTCAAGGGAGCCGGCTTTCCCCGACGGGTCCGGGCTCTCCCTCCCTTCCTGCCGTGCCGGGGCCCACGGCAAAGCCGGGGAGTAACCGGGGAACGACCCGCGGTTCGCTGCCGGAGCAGCGACACCCCCTCGTTCCATGCCAAGATCCCCTCCGGAGAGCCGGCGTTCGGCCGCTTACCTTCAGGCGGAGGCGAGTCCGGCTGGGTGTGTGCGGGCTGGGGATCGAGGTCCTGTGCCGCCGTCGGAGAGCCCGTGTCTCCCCGAAGGCTCCGCCGGGCGCGGAGTGGGGCGCTCGGTGCTGCGCCTGGAGATGGGGGATGCGCCCTTCAGGGCCATGCGCTTCTCTTATATAGTCCACACCGGCGTACTCATTTGAGTACTATCGACTTTAGGTGGGTGGCAGACGATGGAGACACCTCTGGTAATCACTCTTGGGCTCAGAGAGGGTCTTTTCTGACAAACTTCCTCCTCCCCGTTTGTCCCCCGGTGGATGGCAACTGAAAGCTGCGTTTGAAGTGACTCTGATCTATTTGTGAAATTAGATTTCCCTGAAGATTGGGGAACGCTTACTAATAAAGCTGCCGGCTCAAGAGATTAAAATGTGCTTTAACTTAGCGGGATTCCCTTGGGAGTACAACAAGGAAACTATTTAATTCCCTCCTTTTTTTATTGAACCAAGAAGCCGTGAGCAAAGTCTGAACTGTGTATAAATTTGTTTCTGTTTTGATGGCAAGGAAAGTGGTAGTCTGTCTTTGGCAGGTGAATTCACAAGCTATGAACCTTGTAAAAGTTTGCTTCTTCAAAATAGCTTTTTTAAATTTTTGACAATGAGACTTAATGAAAAGCTTGCAGAAAGGTAGTGACCTAATGAAACTGTTAAACCCACAGGTTAAAAACTTGCCTCCTAAAGCCCTAAATGGATTAGCCAAAAATTAGTGAATAAAATCTCAACTTTCAGAGAGCAGTTGTATGCAGGTGGTCTTGATAGATTGCAAAGCAATACGCATTTTCCAAATTATATCAGACAATATTTTATGCTGGTATTTTGCAAGTATAACTCTTTGTCATACGTTACCACTCAGATATTTACTTAATAAGAGTGGGAGAAAAAGAAAAAGGATTTGAGATATCCTTTAAGATGTGAAAATGAGGAATTGAGATTTGAAAGAGATTTAGCTATGCTAAATCTGTCTGGCACACAACATTTCCCTACAAACTTTGTCTCTTTCCCCAAACTCCTTCATTCATACCCTTCTCTGGTTACCTCAGGCAGCACACGCTCTGGGCTGTATCTCACAGAGGCTGTGTCACTGCTGGTGATGGGCACCAGCTTCTTCCCCACATCATCCTATGCTTGGGCCATCCTCACTCACCTTTGGTGCTGTGATCCCACAAAGATCGGAGATCAAACCCTGTTTAACTAATAAAGGCTTACAAAGGGTTTTACCACACAAATTTTTTTAGAGGTCAGTGTATTGCAGTAGATCCACTGGTCTGACCTGTGGGTTCCCAGGATAACTGAAGCAAAGTGCCATTCTCTTTCTTGCTACATGATTTCCTGCTTTTGCATCTTTATTGGGTGCATATAAGGAGTTTACATTTGTCAAGCTGATGTTAGGTTCAGTGAAGAGGGAAAGGGGAGCAGTAATCAGCTGAGAAATAAGGCAGCATATTAATTAATCAGCTGCAAAATAAATCCCAAAATTTCTCTCCATTGGCTTATTTGTTTCTATTATTTTATTATTCTTTTATTTTGCCCTCAGAGACACATAGTGATACCACAGAATGGGACTGAATTTTTCTATGGAACCTACTTGTATTGCCTTGACTTGAGCTCCTCTGCCCACCTTCCTTACTCGTCATGGACTAGGTTTACACCTTCTAGCCCTGGGAGCAGGTCACATGGGAAGGAAATCCACGTGGCACTGTTAAGACAGAATAATTTTGCTGCTCATAAATACCCCAAAGTTGTTATTGGATGTCTGTTTGAGGCAGACAGCAGAATACTCATAAGGATTAAAAGCAATATTGCAAAAAGCAAGAAAATAGTTCCTCTTTACTCACCCACATGCCCGGAGAAGATCTAGGGAGTCTGCAGACTGGCATGGCTGACTATGCAATCTTGATGAACAACATCCTGGAGCTGCGAGTTTGGGAAAGTTTCTAACTCCTTCAGCAAAGATTGTCAAATATGTCACCCCCACGCAGTGGGTTCCTAAGATCCAAATGCTGCTACAAATACTAAGGCCATTAAATTTTGTTCTTTAATTTACATGTTGATTATTTAGGGGTTTGAAGTTTTGCGTCGGAACCCAACTAGGCTCGTTACCATTATGAGCCACCTGGTTTTATCCTTGTCCTTTACCTCTGCTGTAACTTGTTTCTCTCCTCTGGAAGAGCTGTATCTTTCTTTCCTTGGATGGGCATTATACCCACCCAGAGGGCAATTAACTGTTTTAAAATTAGTTTTAAGTTAGAAAAAATAAACAGGTAGTTTGCTTAATTTCTTACCTTTTTTTATGTTATCCTTTGGTATTTTCAAAAGAATAATCAAAAAGTCAAGAAAACAAGAGAGTGAGTGTCCCTGCAGAGCAGCTTGAGGGGCAGATCTTTCAGGCCTTGAAGTTACTGCAAAGATTTCCATTCACTTCTGTAGGAGCTGGGACAAGACTTAAAATGAAAAGAACCAATTAGAACCATGGCACATCTAAATCACAAGTTTTAAGTAGCTTTTTCAGATTCTTTCTATGCTCAAGAACCTTAAAGACTTGTGTAAAAACAAAACAACAAAAAGATTTGTTTTCTGTTATTGTGCAAAACCTTGTCTCCTTTTAAGTTGTTTTGATATTTGAATTCATCAGAGAGCAGTTGAAAAAAGGAAGACCAGACTGCACCCAGAGGATGATGTTTTACTAATCCTAGGCAATTCTGGCAGGATGAAGCCCCATTCTCATTGGCCCTTTTGTTAGTAGCTCTAATGTTTCTCCTCATCATTATATGGAGAAAGAATCTCAGCATGAGATTTACATCAAAGAGACCATCTTAAGGCTTCATTCAGCATCTTATTTAGGAACAGAAAACCTGTTAGTAGTGAGCCTAAATAAGTCTGGTTATTTGCTTCCTTTAGCTAATGGATTTAAACAGGTACATCACATTATTTTTCCTGTGACATGTTCTTCTTATTTTCTGGTCTGCCTTAGCCACAAGTATGTCTGATTGAAGTTAAAAGCAAATTAGTTATGTCGAAGTATCATAAGGCTGACAGGGACTCAGAGAGATGATCTAGTGCTTTCCCTTGCTCAAGGCAGAGACAACTGTACCTATGTCATCAGGGCTCAGCAAAAACTTTTAATTTCTCTTGTCAAGCTCAACACTTCATCACAAATCCATTAGATGAAATATTGGTAAACGTGGGTTTAGAAGTGACATTTTACCTTGGGATTTACACTGAAATATAAAAATTATCTAAATGTATTCCCAAAGCACACACTCAAATAAAAGACAGGCTAAAGTAAAGATTTAAAATTTAGGTGTCTTGCTGTGTCTACATAAATCTGTCAGCCAAAGATTTCCATGGCCATTCATGTAAATCAAGAAAAAAAACAGAGAAAACCTGTTTCTGTTGAAGTTCATGGGAATTTTCCTGTTGACTTTGTTGAGCAGGGATTTAATGCAGGGTTGTTACTAAAGGGGAGGTGAGGAAGTGAAAAATCACTTCAAAAATATGAATGTATTAGCCAAGGCAGTAAATTATAGATGGCTGTTGTAATTTCTGATAAGTAACAGAGGATTCCTGCTGTTTTCAGATCACAGCATTTCCTTAAAATCAGAGTTTTTACACAGCCATATACATACATGCCTGTTGAGGCTCGGTGCAGAGCACTTGATCAGATGGCCTTTTGAATACTTTTTGCAGTCCTTTGTTTCTATGAATCTGTAGGGTTTTTTCCAAGTGGCTTTTAAGGCACAGGTCATGCTAATGAACTGTCTGATGGGAAGGCCATACAGTTAAAGAAGTAAAACAGTGTTACTAAAAGAAATGTGAGACTCAGTGTGCTGTATTTATATTTTAAATGAAAACTTAGTGCGTCTCATAACTTGATGCTATTTTTTGAACATTTTTGGTAGAAATAGCACAGCAGAGAATTGTGGCATGTTGAATTGAATTGAATTTTAGAATGCGGCTTCCAGTGGTTATTTTCTGTACAATAAAGATCATCATCTTTCCCATTAAAGAATAGCATATAAGGTTTACTACCACAAACATATCTAAGCATTTTTAATTACAAAGCTGTAATGATTTTTATTTGCCTTACCATTAAGAAATTCCACAATGAAGTCACTACCTTTAAGGTTTGGGAAGTATTTTGCACCTGCAATTATGATATAATGAGTCATTTTTTTAGGCCCTTTGTCTCCACTGTGCTCTGGCAGACCAAGCTGGAAACATGAAGTTTCTGACATAGAGATTTCAAGCAATAACCTGAAAACTAACCTAAAAGTTGTTCAGCAGGAAGCAAAGAGGATCAAGGGAGAACACTGAGGACCCAAGTTTGGTAGGACTGTGAAATAAGTCCTTCTATATTCTTTTATTTTTCCTGAAACAGTTTCAGTAGCGAAGGTTTTGTTTCTGCACTGACTGATTGTCTGCAGCTGAGACTCTTCAGCTGAAGGTGGCACATGGGATAAACTACCAAGTCTGAGTCTGTAGAGGTTATTTCACAAGAATCTAATCCAAATAGTTTTTCTCTTAGCCTAACTGATACCGAGAACTTAATAGCAAGAAATGAACATTACTTGCCTTTTAAATTGTTCTCTGGACAAAATCTTCTACAAGATTTTCAAAGAAGAAAAATAGAAAGACTTTAAAACCTGGAAAGATTTTCCAGGACCTGAGAGTGGTATGCTGAGGACAACTGGTCTCAGGGGCAGAGAAACAATCAGTCTGATCAAAGGACCCTTTGAACTGCTTACAGTTCTTCACAAATGCTGGAACATGGAAGATATGAGGGCAATTATTTGTATTACCATGACTCTGAAGATTGACAGTTTAGCTTATTTTAGAAAATATGCAATAGTGGCTTGGTTTGTTGTCACCTTTTGATTTTGACCAGAATTACATTTAAGAAGGACAAATCAGACCCTCCACCACAAGAATCCTGCTGCAGGCACCTGCTGTTATCTGACCCCAGAACACCAAAAATAGATACCAAATTGTCCTACTGGTTTGAGTCTTTTTCTTTTGAACCCAGATCCTCAGCTCTGTCAGATGCACTACAAAAGACAAAATTTCTTTTTCTGAGGTAATGACAGCTTATTACACCTGTCATTATAGCAGCTAAAAGAGTTTATTTGCAGATGCAGCAGGTTTAAATTAAATCTCTTGCCTGGCACAGATGACATCTTCACCATATGCCCTTTGTGACAGCAGATTCGTGACAGCAACTTACTGACACCCCCAAAAAGCTGACTGGTGACCAGAATAACTGTACAGGTGACATGGCTTCCTTGAAGAGATCCATGTGACCAACATGAGGATCATCACCCAAACATTTCCTTTCAACAACACCAGAGACTGAGTGACATTTTCAGGGCTTGGCAACAGGGGCAATATCCAGACTTTACATTCAAATCATGGAGTCACTGATTCAGAAAAAAATTGTTTAATTTCATCTTGCAATGAGAGCCTTCATCAGGTTGAACCTGAACCTTGGTGTTTTTGTGGATGGAAAGGCTCAAAGGCAGCCTTCACTGCAGATGGAGAATCACTCCGGGTGTGCTGCAGCAGAGTGGTCTGAGTTTAGAGCTCGCTGACCTCCACTGCTGAAGTAATGAACTTTTAAAAAAGAAAAAGAAAATTTGGATGTAAGTGTTGTATCAGTGGTGAAAGAGGAGGCTCGAAAAGTTTTAGAAAAAATGAACTGTAGGGACCACACCAAATGAAAAAGTCCTCCAGCTTAGATTCATGTTACTTCCAAAGCAGAAGTTAGGATATTTGATGCCATTCCCTACAGCAAAGATATTTTCTGATTATCTATTACATTAGGGATAGATTTCCACAGTGGTCTCCTGTGAATCCTTGCTGATTTCTTGTCTGATTTCTCATCAAACTGGCAAACTTTCCATACTGATCGTTTCAATGCAAAAAATTTCTAAGAAGCATTTGACTTTGTGCCACTCAACAGTTTAGACAACAATTTTAAAAGCTAAGATGGTCTGAGTTCAATGGATTAACTGGTTCTCTGAGGAGCTTCATACTAAAAATATTAGTAAGGTAATGTTTATTTGAATAAAATGCACGTCAGTGTTGAGTTGGTAAGAGATTTTCAGCAGGAATTGATTTTTAGGCTGGAGAGAGGTAAAGAAAATTGTTCTCTGTTTTGCAGGCCAATACAGGCACT
Organism: Callaeas wilsoni; assembly: GCA_013398955.1. Lineage (NCBI taxonomy): Eukaryota > Metazoa > Chordata > Aves > Passeriformes > Callaeidae > Callaeas > Callaeas wilsoni. The sequence continues at coordinate 7,023 of VWPU01006918.1, forward strand.
GAGACTGAGGGGGCACAACCAGTGAGAAAACAGCCACATGCAGAGAGTGAGGCTCTCTGAGGGTGGATTCCTGCCTGAAAAGGGTCAGCCAAGCAATGCTGCAGATGTTCAGAAAGAAGAATCTCAAATAATACTGTTTCTCAGTGATGAGACTGCTAATCAAATCTTGTACTTTAATCATGAATTCAGACCTCAGGAAGAATAACAAAATACTGAAGAAAAATAAGGAATATGCTTTTAAGTTTAACACTTTAAAGAAAAAGACTCAAGTTTATCAGAAAGAACTTTGAGCTTGGTCTAAAAAGACCTACTCAGAAAACAGAAATTTTATGTTGGGAATCTCTTTAATATAGGTACATTAATTTGTAAAAGACCATCATGGTCATTCGGTCCATAAATCTGAAGCTGTAAGAGTGCAAGAGACCTACTTCAAACAGAGTTTAAAACAAGCCCTCCATATGCCCCTGCAGAATTCAGATGACACAGCATTATTAAATAGTCTAGAGCAAATTTATATGCCTGCAACAGGCCAAAAGTAAATCTATAATATCTGAAGGCACTTCAGGAAGAAAATCCAGAACAATGCCAAAGCCTTAAGGCCTTGAAGGAATAGGGGATTTTTAATATAAACCAACCTGAGGAAGCAGGTTATCCCCTTGCTATGAATGTCAGAATTCTTCTGCCTACCTGACCTAGAGGAAAAATTTCATGATGACTCCAGCCCTGGTGACTGACTTAATGCTGAACCTGTGATTATGATACACTAGCCAAGCAGCTGAGAATTTTATAAATTACTAATGGATCTTTTTGACATATTGTCTCCAGCTGTGAAAGTCTCCAGTGACTCAAAGGGAAGGGAAAAATACCAGTCTGTTCCTTCTCTCTGCCTCCTGGGGCAAAGATGGCATCAGAGGGACGGCTAAAGAATAGTTCCTATTTAATCAGGTGAGAACATGGGGTTAAAGCAATGGAAATGAAATAGGTGAGCAGTGTTCCTATAACTTCTAAATTCACTTGGATATAGTCATTGTTATTTTTAACAGACTACTTCTAAGTCTGGCACTCTTCTGGTAGTAGGGGCAGTGGGACCAATGGCTTTATCTTCTCCCTCCTCATCCCCACCCCCCAGATTTCTTATTAAATTAAATAATGGTTCAAAGGAATATTTGATAGTAGATTTTCCTTATTTCTTAAGATGTCCATTCTTTGATAAAAGTTATTTTGCAAAAATCTCTGCTAATGGCAGAGAAAATTCACCTTATAACAAATTATGTAAAAGTGTCTTTGGACCTTATAAATAAAAGAAATAAACTGTTTAATTTGTTAGCATCAGGTTTGAAATGCTTTTAAGGACCTTGCCATATCCCTAATCCCAACTAAAGCTTTTGATTATCATAAGTGGAACTAATAAATTACACATTATGTAATTTATATGTGGGTTTTTTTCTGATAAGTTTGAAAAGAACAAGCATTTAATTTTGCTTATTTTCTACTGTGTTGCAAGACAGGACTATTGAAGAACTCAGCTCCAAAATCACATAAAAAAATAAAAGAACTAGATCTTCCTAACCTTCTTCAATTTGTCCTTCTTTGTCCTGTTTTCTAAAGCTCTTCCTGTCATGCTACTCCTAAATCTAAAAACATCATTGAAACTATTCCTTCAACTGCCTCAGTTTCTCCTTGGTATACACTTTTTGATCCTGCCTTCCTCTTTCCAGCCATCCATCCCCCACACCATTCTTTTTTCTTTTCATTAAAAATGACTCGTGACACTACAGCTGAAATATCAAATGTGTTCACTCATGCAGTTTTTTACATGTCTCTTGTATTTCTGACAAACAGAAAGCCATTTACTAAGTTCTTTGTTACCAAGGAAAGGAAGAAGAAACCATACTAAACACATACAAAATCTCTGCTAAACATTAATTTTTTTCCTAATCTACGACAACTTAATAAAGAAGCTAAGTAACACTTCGAATGTTTCTTAACTATTTAATTTTAATAATGATTACATTTTGGTGGTGGTGCTGTTTTTCTTTTTTTTCTGTGGGGTTCTTTTTCCAAATTGACTTGGACATTTTTAAAAGAATAAAGATTGACTGACAGAAATCAAGCTGTGTTAATTACATGATGTATTGTTGTTGGAGATTATTTTCAGTCTAGTTGAAACTAATATTAAAACTGGAAGTTGTGCTGAGGTTGTACATTCCTTATTCTGAATTACTGCATCTTTTGCCACAAGTCCTGGCAGTGTGACTCTATGGGAGTGAAGCTGTGCCTACCTAATAGCTTCCACTGGATCCCTTTCTGTTCACCACTGAAGGGGCTCCACAATTCAGGTAACACACTTTACATCAGTGTAATCTTTCTGCCAAAACTGGACCACTTCTGATATAGAAAGGACCAAATGGAGCAGAAAGTAAAGGAAAAAAACCAAATATCTATCACTGCTTTCCAATCATGGACAGGATTAATACGAGGCACACTATGATCATGGAGTCACAGAATAACCTGAGTTAGAAAAAAAGAAGCTGAACTGGCTCAAGTAACCATTTTGAGCTGAAATTACTTCCTAACGGCTGGTTCCCCCACCAGACCCACTGTATAGCTCACAACTCCTCTTGGGAAGAATATGAAGAAGCAGATACCATGGAGATGTTAGTGAGTTGATGGTAGCAAAGGAGAGCAGGAGTGCCTCTTCCAGAAGCATTGCTGTCTTACAGTGTTCACAAATTTGTGGGTCCAGATGAGACTGTGGTGCCCTCTTACCATCTCAACGTTTGAGTGCACTGGACATTTCAAATATTTTGACAAATGTATAACAGTTAAAGATGTCCTCATATTTTTCTAAATATAAAAGACAAAAGCAGACAGAGCAATTCATTAGTGCATGGAGAGCAAAAGGAACTGAAGACCTTTGTCAGGGATGCCGTGCTCTTCTGTTCTCCTTCCCAGGACAAGACAGAATTGACTCAGCAGGAAGTGGATCCAGGACTGCATTTGCTACTGCTCCATCTCTCCTGTCTCATCTCCTGTTTTCCTTCCTCCCCAACTCTCATTTCATTATCATTGCAGGAATTTGAATGTGCTGCTGAGGAAACTGCACTGGGCTCCTCCTGTGCTGCCTACTCACCTGGCTGGCAACACGAACACGTGCAAAACCCAACAGAAAGCTAGGCAAAGACTACATTTCCCAAGCCCTTTCTTCCCTACATTTCTAAATTAAAAAAAACTATTAGATAGATTTTTGTCTGCCAGATGTGATGTTTAGACAGTTTATAAAACACTGTGAAAAAAACGTGTTACTAAAGCTAGTGGATCTAAGATAAGCAGATCTCCTTGGCCCAGACAAGACCCTTAGCTGTTTGAGGAGAAAGACTAAGATTAGGGATAGCCTGCCACACTGCCTGCCTGCAACATATGGACATTTACTAAATCTGATTTTAGCAGGTTTAACTTATTGGGATGTAAGCCCTAACAAATATTTGAAGAGCAATTTAGAGTAAAAAAGAAAAAAAAGACAAACCTTTTTTTTCTTTGTATGACAAAGTGTCAGCTCCATAAGGCAGAAGAATAAATACTGCAGACAATGCTGGAAAAGACAGAAGAATATAGATGTCTTTGACAAATGGCTCCAGTGACAGACTTGAAGCACTCCCACCTGGTTATCTGAAACAGCTACCTATCTAAATTGAGCTTTGCAGGTACGTTAATCCCTAGGCCAATTTTCCCTCAGTAGAAGATTACTGAAACAACAAAATGATGGAGAACTAAACAAGGACTTCATCGTCCCATTAGGTGCCATTGCCTTCTTCAGTTCTATTCACCTCACTTTTGTCTGTATAATCTCTTTTTATATTGTCAGATTCATTGGCAGAGACCTCTTTTGCTTTCTATGGAAAGCTTCTTTTCTACTATTATTATTAACAATAATAACACTCAATGAGTCAAGGAGAGAATTTAACTAGGGAAGATAACAAGCTAGTGGAGGAGGTAGAAAAAAACTTGAAAAGAATGTTGAGTGAGTGCAGTGAAGAGCAGTGATCCAGGGAAGAGGAAAGATGTAGGGCACAGAAGGGTTAAAAGAGGAGCAAAAGAAAGTCTGAGTCAATTCAGAGTAGGAGGAGATGATTAAGAGGAAATCAAAAAATTGAATGTGAAAAGGAAGCAAGAATTTTCTTACAGTGAAATCAGAAGGGCAAGGAGAAAGAAATGGAAAGATGGAATACACTGGATAGGCTGAAGGAAGGAAGTTGTGCTCCACACCTATTTTATAAAGTGAAGAAACTGAAGTAAATTAAGAAGGAATGAAAGACTGGAATACATGAGGTAGAGAAGAAGAAAAGCATAGTGGACTGTGGTAGGAAAGGAAATTATGGATATCGAAAAACATGTGTTTGACATATGAAGGGGTAGAAGCTGAGGTATTGGTTTAAATACTATATTCACTGTATTTCTTAGAAAATGAAGGGGTCTTTACACAGGGAGAGTTAAGTTGGAACTGAATGTCTGAAAAGGGAAGTTAAAAAACCCAAGCAAACAACTTTTATAAACTGAGGGAGAGGTGTTTACGAGAGAAATACCACTTCAAATATAATAATTTATGGTGAAAGACCACTGTCAAAATGTCACCAAATACATACCTGAAGTACATAAAGACATGTCAGATTCTTTTCATGCACTCTTCTCAAATATGAATAGTTTTAAATGGATTTTGTTTGGTATGTACGATTTTATGTCATTTACTATCTGAAAAAAATGCCAAAGCAAAACATTTTGTCTGACACAGGGCATTATAGAGGAATTTGGTTTGCTACTGAAGTAAATGAAAGGTGATGAACTTGGCTTTGCTGTTGTGTAACCACAGGTGATGTTCTTTAGCTATCCTCTACTCATGCAACAACCCTGAGCTTTTATAAATTGACTCTGGGCATTTCTGAAGCATAACACACTTACAGCTTTCTCTGTCTAAAAGCTGAAGACATTGGCTCATCAGGATTTCCCCTCAGATTCCTCCCATTCTCTGAGATCATTCCTATCTTTCTGAAGTGACCTGCTTGCTCATTTCTTGAAATACCTGAGTGTCTTTCACTATTGTCAGCTTTCAGGACTTCTGTGTCTCCTTTTTAGTTTTTCTTGAGCCCTATTTGGGTATGGTTCTGATGCATTGGCACATCGTGGAAGTGTGCTGAGCACACATTAGTGCAGCCGCAGCTAAAGCGCACATTTGAGAAGATCACTTCTGCATGCCACAGAAAATTACTCCTTTTACTGAGGAAAATTACTTTTTGTCCCTGAAGGATTGCTGCTCCGTCGGAGAGTACGGATTAAACAGCGCACATGGATCCTGCAGGAGTCAAAAATAATTCAACAGAAATAATACAGGTTTCCTTAGACAAGGCTCTAGCCAGTTGGCTGGCAGGGGGGTGGGGAGGTTGCCTGCTCTCCATAATCCTGCACTTCCCTGTTGGAGCAGCTGGCTCCTTGGGCAGCCAGCAAGCCAGCATGGCAGCTGGGCAGCTGAGCATCCAGGAAAGCAGTTGGAGGGGTGGGAAGCAAAGGAGCTTGGCAGCTAGCAAATCAAGAGAGACATTAGAAGGATCTCATTCGCATGAAAAGTGTCAGGTTTCTGGCTTTTCATCCAAACCCTGGATGAAATATACGCGAGTGTGTACACATGTCTATGTATAAGCAAAAAAAAGTCATATATTCATATGTCTGCATATATGTATACCTATTTTAAAATGCTATTTCTTGCGAGAAATAAAATCCTTATTCCAGTTGACCATAATGAATTTTTGCTGTTCTCTGCTATGAAGTTTCTAAGGAGACAACTAAAGGCCAAAATTAGGCAAGATAATTTCAGGGACCCCAGCTGATTATAAAAACTGTCATGATGTTGTCACTGCACATTATTACAATACAATATGATCCAGGGCATGAGGTTAAATTGATAGAGTGGAGCTTTTTCAATCTTGCATTAAACAACCATCACTAAATTCTTTTTCAAGCTTTATTAAGTATGAGGAAAATAGGAGGGCAAGAGGAAATAAATTTAAGTAATTTAATTAAATTTAAAAACATATATTTATGTGAAGTGGGGCTTCCATGTCAACAATGTTTGTTCTTACATTTCTCCTGCTCCTATTTGTAAATAAAAAACATTCCCCAGTTTGGCAACATCGAGAAAAAAAAAGATAAAGCATGAGCTGAGATGATCCTAAGCTCTTTCTGAGGACTTTCTGATCCTGTTTCTTTAAACGAAAGGGCAAATTAATGGAAATACTAAAAAAAAACAATAGCAAAGGCTGAAAATGCTGTAAGATGTACATCACTGCTTCAGACAGAGGAGCAAGCTCTCTATTTGGACAGCTACTGATGGAGTGGCCAGCAGAGCCATAGGAATATCCTGAGGACGTTGCTTTCAGCTGGCCAAAAGCTCAAGCAGTGTTTTGAGGAATGCAGTCCTGTCTGGCTGGACCAACCAGCAAGTGGTTTTGTCTAGCCAATGCACAGAGTAGGGGGGAGAGAGAAGACCGAGGCAGAGAGACACAGGTGTCTACTGCGTGGGTGACTGTGCACAGAACAGAGTGCCCAGAGAGGCTGTGGAGTCTCCCTCCCTGAAGATTTTCAAGAACCATCTGGATGCAATCCTGTTCTGTGTTCTCTAGGATGACCCTACTTGAACAGGGAGGTTGGACCAGGTGACCCACTGTGGTCCCTTCCCACCTGATCCATTCTGTGATTCTATGTGATTGTGTGTCTTGAAAGCACAGGTGACTGGCCAGAAGGACAAACAATACAAAGCCACAATTACTGCATTTTAGAACCTGTTTTCCTCCCCTTGTATGTACCACAAGGAGAAATTATAATAAGAAAGAAATATAAAAGATGCAGGAAACCTCCTCATATGAAGATTTGGTTGTCTTGGATATGGAAGTCCCTCCTTCCCCTAAGCCTTAAACAAGTACAGAAAAATGTCACATTTTGTTTTCTTTTAAAGAAAAAAATAATTGAATCTTATTTCATAGAATCATAGAATATGCTGTGTTGTAAGGGACCCACCAGGATCCTTGAGTCCAACTCGTGGCCCTGTGCAGGGCATCCCAAGAGTCACACCATGTGCCTGAAAGCATTGTCCAAACACTCCTTGAACTCTGTCACGCTTGGTGCTGTGACCAGTTCCCTGGAGGCCTGTTCCAGTATCCAACCATGCTCTGGGTGAAAAACTTTTTCCTGATATCCAACCTAAATGTCCCCTGACACAACTTCGGGCCATTCCCTTGGGTCCTGTCACTGGTCATGAGAGTGAAGAGATTGTTACCTGTCCCTCCTCTTCCCTTCTCAAGGAGGTTGTAGACTGCAACGAGGTTTTCCCTGTGTTTCCTCTTCTCCAGGCTGAGCAGACCAAGTGACCTCAGCCTCTCCTGATAACATTTCCCCTCCAGACCCTTCACCATGCTCTTAGCCCTCCTTTCAATACTCTCCAGTACCTTAATATCTTTCTTAGATTGTGGTGCCCAAAACTACCTCCAGCACTCGAGGTGAGGCCACCTCAGTGCGGAGCAGAGCAGGACAATCCCCTCCCTTGCCCAGCTGGTGATGCTGTGCCTGATGCCCCCCAGGGCAGAGTTGGCCCTCCTGGCTGCCAGGGCACTGCTGACTCATACTCAGCTTGCCACTAGCCAGGACCCCCAGGTCCCTTTCTGCAGCGCTGCTCTCCAGCCACTTGTTCCTCAGTCTGCACACATCCAGGGCTGCCCCATCCCAGGTGCAGAATCCAGCACATTCCTTCTTGAACTTCCTGTTGCTGGTGATTGCCCAGGTCTCTAGTTTATCCAGGTCTCTCTGCAGGGCCTCTCTGCCCTTGAAGGAGTTGACAGCTCCTCCCAATTTGCTGTTGATGGCAAATTTGTTAGATAATGGCAAATTAAGAAAACTTTCTTTTTAAAGAGGAATAAGTCCAAACTAAAGTTAGCAATATACTATTTCTTTTATTGATTGTGAATTTTTCTTCTCTTCTGAAATACCTCAATAATTTAATACAGTAAACCTGCAACATAAATATATCTATTGATGCCAGCATGCTTTGATCCCCTTAATACTGGCAGGCCTCTGTTGCCTCCCACTCTTGATTTTGTTAACAGTAATTTAAGCAGCAATCCTTTCAAGATAAAAGGATTACAACTCTATGAAAATATTCTCTTACAGAATTCAAACAGCCATTCATAAACCTTGTCAGGCAGCTTTACTTGCCTTGTACTTCCATAGCACAAGACCCTGAAATCCTTGGTCTGTGCTGAGCGGTTTCCTCCTTCAAGCTAGTAGTCTTAAATTTTATTGTGGTTCAAGTTGAAAAAGTTTTCTTTACTGCTCCAAGCACCTGAAAAACATTCATCTTAAATGAATGAGAAATTTAATTTTAGGCTATTTGAATCATCATTCTGTTTTTACTCAGAATATGAGTTTTCATCTTACTTGGTGAATCTACAGCGATTGTTTAGAGGAAATGTCAGCTGAAGTAATTGCAATTCCAATCTGTAATTGGAACACTAATATGCATGAAATTTGGGGCTTCTGAAAAAATGCATTTGTTAATTTTCAAGAGGAACTAACTTCCTTCGATGTGTTTAGGAAGGTCTATATGCCATTGACTAAAATCTGGAAAAAAAATTCCTTCTTCCAAATTTTTTTTGACTAATTCCCTAATCTATATCCAAATGATGTCACTGAAGTATAAATTTAAATGCAGCAGAAAAACTTATTTTTGTGTTAGTTACAACACAACTGCAGTTATGGCATCGCTCATGGTAAATTAATATTATATCTTTCTAGCATAAATAGATCCAACTTCTAATAAAGTTAGTGACATTGAGCCATTGAGGATGTGTCTAAAATTAGTTTTGAATTATTTATATGTAGGTATGAAAATCTTTTAAACACTGAACGTTCAAAATAAAGATGTTGAAGAACATTACTTAGTGCATTATTACATTTATTAGTTCTGTACCATTTGTACCCTTAAATATTCAGATATCAAAGATAAATGTTTAAGATATTAATAAGGGGTTTGTCACTTACTTTGTTTTGCCTGTGATTAGTTTCATAGTTGCTGGTAGGGACAGTTCTCCTTTACATGTTTATATTGGTAGAACGCTCATGCAGCAAGGGTTTTCCTTCCTTTTCTCTTAAGACCAGTGTGATAATAATAAAAAAAAAAAGTGACAATCAGTGCATTTCTTTTAGAAGATCTCATGATGTTTCTTCTCACAAGATTTGTGCCATGAGCAAGGAACTAAATGTGGTGATCAGTGCCTTCTTTGAGAAGATCTCATGGTGTTTCTTCTCACAAGATTTGTGTCATGAGCATGATTTTTTCCCTCAGGCAACCAAGTTATCTCATACTTGGAGATTTCAATTTTTTAATCCCCTGGGGCTGTCCTAGACAGGTGTTTTTTGGAAACAGGAGCACAATCTCATGCGAATCATATAAATGGAGATTTGTGTTTTAAGAGACAAAAACATCCAACTAAGACAAAGAAAACTAGCATAAGAAGTGCACATTTCACGTGGTGTAATACTCTCATTTAAAAACAAAACAAAACAAAACAAAACAAAACAAAACAAAACAAATTTAACAGTAGCAGATTCAATTTCAGGTCAATTGTGTAATTTCTAGTGCATTTTCTCAGCGGGATAGTAATGTTAGCTTATTTGTTGCCAATAGATGGCAGTGATCACTCAGTTTCCTTCAGGAATAAAAATTATGTAACAAGTCAAGTGTCGGGAGATGGCTAGGTATTCAGGCACATCCTTCTATAAATCCTGAAGTTATTACTATTGGGCTTTTAACCAGCACATTTCCATGCTTTCATATGTTCCAATACCAGGCAGTCCTTGGATTAAGGAAACCTCTTCTGATGCTTCCTTTGAAGTTGATTTCATGGCCTGGTGCCAGCCTACTGGACTGAAGCCTTCCCAGTACACTGCTCACCCCTCCTCAGGAGGCACGCAGGCAGGTGTACTTCCTTTGCTACCTCCTATCACACGGTTTGTAGGCATGTCTTCCCTGCAGTCTTCCCCTTCTGGCTTCTGACATGTCTCTCTTGCTTAACGGGCAGCTGCCAAGGGCGACTCAGCAGGCAGTGCTCACTCTCTTTGGAAAGGTACAGTCAAAAGCAGACCTGATGGACAGGAAGCTTTGCAGGATGAGAATGGTAAATTGCCTGAATAAGTGCCATTGTGACACTGGTGATGCAGAGGATCTCCTCATCTGGTGTATGAGATAGATTCAAAATTTCTCCTTTCACTCACTTCCTGTAAGCAAAACAGAAATCAATTGGGATTGCTGTGCCATCAGCATGAAAGCAAGAGAAGAGAAAAGCAAATCCTCACCAAGTCACTGGTGGGTTTTTTTCTGATCCAGATGGTACCTACTGGGCTTGAGTCCTCTGTAGCTCTCAGCAGTACGGATGTATTTTCTTGAGTGACTCAGAGCATGCAAACATTCACTCCTTCACAAAGATCAGCCAGCCTCTTGAAGGGTCTGAGTATGCAAATGGTGAAATATGCAACACATTCAAAATTTTCTCTTTCAGCATTTACACAGCTTGCCAAGACACAAGGTGACTTCAGCTCAAATCTTATCTCTGATGGATGTGTCTTCTCCCAGCATATTCCAGTCCATATCAAAACATCTCATAGCTTTGGTAAAGGCGTTAACTATTTTCTCAGTTTTAACTACTTCAGTGACCACTCTCAGTTGTTTACTTTCCACTGTCTTAGAGGAAAATGAACCCTTCCCAAACATTTCTTGAGTCTTCAGGAGCCTTTGAATTGACTAATCACCACAGATCCATTAAAGGACTTAGACATTTTACTTCTCCTTTAAATACCTAAGTCAAATCTCTAGATCCTCAAAATACCACACTTATCTGTCACCTAATCGTGGTTCCATCTGTAGTCTGAAGGCACTTCTGTTTTTATAGAGTCTTTATATATTCGATGATCAACCAGACATTGTCACTCTGCTGGAGTTCCAGCAAAATTAACAAATTAAGAGCTTCTCTTCCAATGAGGCAACTCTCAGAACAGTATTTGCACACACACCAGCAAAGGAGAAGCAACAATGGCAGCATATTTTTGCTTATTAATATTGTGGTTAAAAATTTACTTGGAATGAAGAAAATCAAAGCTAGCTCCCTTTCCTGCTTGAAAATAAAAAGCTTTGAAATTTGACAGCTGCTCCAATCTGTACAGCTGCAAATTCACAAGAATTCACAGGAGGTGAGCACATTTCTCCTCCTTTCTAAAAACTTCCCAAACCATTGACTCATTTTATCCTTTCAATACCCCTCTTCTCTTTCCCACCACCATTTAGACTGCATTAACGTTTTCCTAACTACAGGACAAGCGTCATGGATATGAACATCATAAAAAGAAATACCAATTGTCCAGCCTTGAGATAAATGTCTGACTTCTTAGAGGAACTAGTGATGGCTGAAGATCCATGTCAAGGACTTAGAGAAAGACAAAAGGAATATGTACCTATAGTACTGCAAGCACCAACTCGAATTTCTGCTTCCTTTCTAGTACAACTGACTGAATTTGGATCCAGCACATGTTTCCTAGTCAAAAAGGTCTCCTCTACTCAAAGAACTAGGTTCTCCAGGTCTCATCTGAAGTACTGATTATCATGAACCAGCAAATATGTGAGGAGAACTATTTAGTAATTTTGGTGTCTTAGGATGGGAACATCTCAGGAGTTTAAGACGGGTCATGGTAGGGATGAACAGGCATTTCTCACTTACCAAGCTTCTAATGCATTATTGCAAACATATAGATGGTAATTTTCTCTGTGTGGCTCAGTAATGAAGCAGTTGATACAGTGGGTTTTTCATTTAGATCCGAAATACCACCAAAACCAAGCTATTTCGATATTTGCACTCACATGTTCATCCAGAAGCCAAAGATGTTATAGAGAGCAAAGTATGCCCGGTCCACTTTTTTTGAAAAGTTTCCTACTTCCCCTAATTCAGAGAATGCATCCATACATAAGAAAACATTTAAAGGAAGACTGAACAAGGAAGACTGAAAAACACATCAGTCAAAGGTCACCAACTACGCAAAGAAATGTGTCTTAAAACATACACAAGTATCTATACAATTTAAACAGTTCTGAATAAGTTTGTGAGACACAGAATCACCTCAATTTTTTTCTTTCTTTGGAGAGCATATTCAGAAAAAAAAGTCAGACTATCTTTACAGTGACTGTTTGGATCAACCCTTGTAAAAAAATCTCACTACATCCATTTGAACTGCTCTTTTTACCACGGAAAAGTTTATATTATTCCTCTGAAAGAAGTATATATTTGTTTTACCTATGTGGTAGAAAATATGTTTTTGAACTTGGTTGCTTCCATCCTTACCTTGAAACACAAAATAAGTTCCCATTCAAAAAACCTGGTTTAATTTGTCCCAGAACGAGAAAAGGGTAACACAAATAAGCATGTGTTTAATCTGTTGGTAATTATCTGTGTTGGGTTAACCCTGACTGGACGCCACGTGCCAACAAAGCCACTCTGTCACTCTTCTCCTCAATTGGACAGGGGAGAGAAAAAATTACAATGAAAAGCTTATAAGGAGAAAAAAACCCCAAACCTTCCCTCTCTCCCTCCTTTATTCCCAGGCTTAACTTTTCTCCTGAATTCTCTACCTCCTCCCCCTCCTTCTCCACTGACCTTCGGGTCTGAAGACATTTTCTCTCACACATTCTCACTCCTCCCTCCCACTACAATTGCTGTGGCACAAGTTTCCTCCCCCTGAGCCTGACTCAAATACATTATCCCAGAGGCACTACCCCCATCACTGATGGGCTCGGCCTTGGCCCGTGGCAGGTCCGTCTTGGAGCCGCCTGGCTCTGTCAGACATGGGGGAAGCTCCTGGCAGCTTCTCACAGAAGCCACCCCTGTAGCACCCCTGCCCCGCCATGCAAACCCAATACATTATCTGACACAAAGGATATAATATTGGCTGATGGTCTTTCAGATTCTTTGAAATGCTTTGGGATTTAAATTCAATGTAACCTGTAGCCCCATTAATAAGATGCCATTGCAGACCTTCAACACACCATACCACGTGCCATACCACAACAGAAGGGGATTGCAAGACCTGCATGCAGCATTATACTTAACTCAAACCACAGAAGATGACTGCTAAAGGCTTCATTTTAAAGGCTGCATTTACTCATCCCCATTCTCGTGCTTTCTCTATCACTGTTCTAGCAGGTTTCTGTGCCAGCTGAGGCAGCTCCATGATTCATCAAATCCCTGCCTCTTGCCTTTGGTGCTGCCTCCACTCTGCATTCTGCATCAACTCCTCAATCTAAATCTTGAAAGACTTCATTGTCTTTCCTGGTAAAGGAGAGAACAAACCCATTAAGATGATTTGAAAACATTGGGACAGAAGTATCAAGAGGAATTCTGAACACTTTTGTGTGAGGAAACAGAAAGCATTGGGTGCAGTCTAAACATAAGATGCAAGGAAGAAGGAGGAAACTGCAGCCAGATAGACACAATGGACAAAGCCAGAAATATTGCCAGAAGCAGCAGGATAAAAGAGAAGGGACAAGACTGCAGTGAAAGAGGAGTCAGCATGCTTACATGGATAGGAAGACTGCTGAAGAGGAGTCTGGACTTAGAAGTGAATGAACAGACTTAAAAGACAAACCAGAGAGATTGGTACAATAATGCTATTGTACCAACAATAGAAATGATGGGGGCTAATGAAATCATCTATGCAAAGATTTGTTTTTTCTTGGAAAAAACTCATGAACTTTAATTTTTAACCTCTAGCCTCCCTCCTGAGATCCACCTCAAGATTATCAAAGTGCCAGAGATGGTGATGACAGCAATTTTAACGGTTTAGTCATTGGATTATACATTAGAACCACAAGTGAACACTTCAGGAGGTCACGGAACAACAGATAAGCAATGCAAAAGAGATGTTGTTCGAGGTCATCTTCTAAAAAGCTTTAGTTTTAGCAACATTAGGAAATGTGCAGGCAGCCTTGGCTGACTCTAGATCCTGTTACAACAACGAATATAGCATAATTTCCTTCCATTACATTTATGAAATAATTTTTTATTACTATAAAATTTATTAAATATAACTGAATTGTCTTTTTTGAAATTTGTGTTCATATAAATGGCACATGATAAAATACAGCAAAATTTTTAAGTTATTCATAGGTTCTCCCCAGCTCAATGAAACTAAGAGCAACTGATTTTATTCTTTCACTCACTACAACCCAAATAATGAAATTCAAGCTGTGACAGTTTAGATGTGGAAGTACAAGATGTGATACAGAACTGAGTAACTTCAAATGAGACCTCCCTTACTTTGTTTTGAAGTAGAAACAGATGTAATCTGATATTACTTCACATGTAGACTAATCTAGTCTGGGTATGCTCGGGAGAGCTAAAAATTACCATGGTACGAACAGCTCATGAAAGACAAAAGGAAAATAGCAAATAATCCATTGCATCTTTAGGATGCCTCCAACACGACAGGCTCAGCTGAACTGGGCAAAATTTGAGCCCAAAACATAGAACTTGCATCCAATGTCCTTTATAACAGCTCATTCCTTTATTGCACCTGTTTCATAGTTGGTACCAATAATATTCAACATCATTCCCCTTTCAATACTATTCAAAATGAGAAGAGAATGGAAAAGAAGGGATAGAATTTGAAACAGAAGACAAAGAAAATGAGCTGAATTTTCTCTGCCCACCTGCCTTAGCTTTCAAAACTAATTAGCCAGGAAGCCTTTAAAAATGAGTGTACATATATTGCCTAATTTCTCTTCATATATAAATCTGTGTTTAATTTCTCATTAGATCTCTTTTCTGCTATGAATCTAAAGACTCAGCCAGAACCATAGATCATATTTTTGACATGTGTTTCACTAGATTTTATTCTAGTGTAAAATTTTAACTTAGTTGTGGCCCGGACTTTCACAGCTGACACAGTGCATGACATCCATAAATAATGTAATTTATGACACGGAACTTAGAGCCATCAAGACAAGATGGCAGGAAGTTTTCTCAGTTCAGAATGCGTTTTTTCCTGTGAGTCTTGATTAGTGTCAACAATTTTTCTTTGACCTTTTTAGAAAGGAGTTCAGACTTCTCACTCCTAAACTCCAGCTACAGATTGCCTTGATGATATCTTGAGTCTCCAGACTGTGCCAGAAGAGTTGCCAGAACAGCAGTACTTCTGTTTATTTGTGAATTCCACTGGTTTCTCATTCATGTCTGAATAATTCCAGTCATTACTGCTTGCTTTAAATCTGCCTGAGGGTTTTTTGTTTCAGAAACATAAGAATTTACCTCATTTTTTCATCTGTTACAGTAGCTTTGAAACATACATGCTCTTCATCTAATTGGCTTCAGAAGAATGCTTATAGTTTTACTGACTTCAGGATCAGAGTGCCAGATTTGTTGCTGTAATCTAAGATAAATCTGAATGGAAGAGAACTCATTAAGAGTCTGAAAACACATTTTTTAAATTTTGAATTCTTGGAAAAGTAGGAAAATATTTTTAGATACTTAATTCTATATTGAGATCTATGACAAGCATATTTCATAATGCACTTAATATATTAGACTCAATCCACTCATAATAAAGATTAGTAAACCAAGACTGGCAATTGAATCCCAGGTGTCAAACAATTTGTTGCTCTAGGCATACAGTTCTTGATTCAGTGAGAGATGCACAAAGAGAGCACAAGAGCAGCTCAGCAATATATATATATATATATAAATATAATCTATATTTGGGTGAAGAACAGCCTCCTATTTAATGAGGTCCCATGCATAACATACAGGCTTTTAAAAGAGAAAATCAACCCAGAGCAGTTAGTCACTGACAGAAATGTATTTTGGTCTTTAGTTGGTATTTCTTTAGGAAAGCAAATCATTCCATTGGTTTCAAAGATCAGAGCTCCTCTGTTCATCCCTGTTTTATAACAGAGATTGTATTTTAGTTGGAAAAATACTTAATTGAAACGTTACTTGAGTTCATATATAAGAGTTGTTGTCTTTTACCAAATGCACTGGGATGGGAGGGAAGGCAAAGGGTTACAACCTGAGACCAAGGCTATCACAACTTCACCAGTCAGGATCATTTCCAGGTCACACAGAGAAGTTCCAGTTGATGCTGATCCTGTTAATTGTAGGAGGTTTAGCTCCTTTAACAGCATTTTAAGATTCCTTTTCTCTTGTGTGTTCTATTCACTGACAAATCTAGAAGAAAGCTTACAGAAGACTTGGGGCTAGGTTTAAATCTACTCATTTCAAAGGAATAGCTATGTTAAAATAAAAGATCAAATTCAGCATGCCGTAAAACCACAAATGCATTTTAATGTTTCCCCCAAAATTTGTAACTCTCATATAGGATCTGTCCTAGAATAGTTATCTTGGTGAAAACACAGATTTGTTCAATCATGACAGATTTCTAACGCCTTTCTCTCCTGGTTTCTGGCTAACTTGCTATGGCTTTAATTAGAAAAATCTCATTTGTGAGGCCCAAATATTTCATATTAACACATATATAATAAAACACAACACAATCTCTTCATAAACAGGGATTAAATCTTAGAAAAATAAACACATGTTCAGGCATACGAGGTTAAAACTCAAAGTAATTTCTATTAAAACATCATGCACGGTTCTAACCTACAAAGTTTAGAAAGGGTAAATGCAATAAAGATCACTACTAAAATAATATTATCAGCTGGGAAAAACAATTAATTATTTGATCTAACTAAATTTTGAAATTATCAGAGCTAGAGTTGACCAAGTTATTAAGAGTACAAGCTGCTGCAAATACAAAAAAGGTGGTCAAAACAGTAATATTACAGCCACAGACCTTAGGAATATAGAAATGGATGGCAAAAAAAAAAGGTTTACATGACTAACATACCAAGATTCACTTGAGAATCCAAATGCCCTAAATAGGACTCTGGGAGAAAAAGAAACTCCCTACTAGGCAATACATGTATTGCCTTTGAGACATAACATCCCTGATTCACTTCCTTTGAGCTCTGATCAAGTCTGCTCAAGAGGATGGTCAAGTCAGATGATCTTTATTTCAGACAAGAGATGCTAGGAGAATAAGTTTCACAGCCATCCCATTCCCTCTGACTCGCTTCCCTTGCCACTTTTCTTTCAAAAGGGACCTGTGACAGATCTTCTCTGCAGTTACCCATCCTAGTTGGTAGAAATGTAAATTCAAGATCAGGAAAGGCTTTACAAACATTTAACTACCTGTTGCACTAACTGCGAGGCACAAAGATAGCACAAGCAGCAGGTACCTAAAGAAACAAAGGTTCATCAATCTCATAAAAGAAGGCGTCTGCAGTAACATCCAAAGGAAAAATGGGAACTGTGCCAATTGAATTCAGACTGGGTTTGCAGAGTGAACTTTCCTGTAAACTTCTTAGTTTTCAATTTCATCAAAAGCTTTTAATGTAGCTCTAGTTTAAATTTGACACATGTTTTACTGGAGTCCACCGCAGTTAATGTAAACCCCACAAGTGGATATGGAACAAGGTACTGATGGATTATACAAGGGAAGAAGCCTGGTTGTGAAATATTTTCACACGAATTTAGTCTCTCAAAATTACAGGAACATCACTACACTCAGTAAAATGTAATTAAAAACACCCATTTCTTTACTCTTGTTGTCGTTCCATTGCTGTTTTAGACATGTCTCAAAGAATCCTTCTAGTTTGGCATCATGTATAGTAATAGAGAATCATAGAACTGTTAAGGTTGGAAAAGACCTCTAAGATAATTGGGTTGAACCTTTAACTCAACACCCCCATGCTCATCACTAAACCATGTTCCCGAGTGCCACATCCACAAGTCTTTTAAATACCTCCAGGGAGAATATATTTTTCCACTGTTCTGAGTGTATTGAGACTGGAATTAATCTACACACGTAAGGAATGCTTAAACTTGAAGAAGTCTCAACACATTTCATTGGGGGGTCTCCTGGGAATACAGAGCTGGTCCACTCAGCAATAGGGACAATAGTATGCTTCATTCAGGTAAAAATTACAGAGCAAACTCTTGTGTTTTACCCAAGGTTGACAGGGAGTGAGTATCTGACTGCTTTTGTGTGGTCTTGAACTGTCACTCAGGCACTCTGTGAGCCATTTCCTTTCTCTGAAAAATGGGGTAAAATTGCTTGAGTAGCACCCAGAAATCCTCAGCTGAGAGACTTTGTGTAAGCACAGTTGTGCCATTCTTGGCTAAGCAGTAACTGCTGAGAGCCAGAAGCAATAGCTGAGTTCTCAGAGCCTGATGCCTGCAGGGCTGACACTGCGTGTGCAGGAATTGTGTCGGTGTCCCATCTGGAGGTAGCCTGCAGCTAGTAAGTGCTTCCTCTTCCATTAGCACAGATGAAAGCAGAGGGAGCTTACACCTTGCAGGCACAACAGAGAAATGGCACTGCCTTCCTGCTCATCCTTCCATTACAGGTCGTAATGCTGCTCTCCTACTTGCCTTACATATGGCTTGATGGTCTAGCATTGGCACCATGGGAAGCACACTCTCCACTCTCCTCTTTTAGAAGAGCTTTACTCTTCCTACACGCAGTTCTCAAGTTCCCTGTTCTCATAGGAAACTAGGGCTGGAAGTGATTATCACATAACATCTACTCTCTCAGCCTTCTCCAAAACACAGCACTGGCATTTCTGACAGGTCCTCACACAGTCTATTCTGAAGGGCCCACGGTGGCGGGACGCTCTCTCATTTCTAAAAGCAAACTACTTCAATGCTGTAAGAAAGTTTTACTCCATATAATTTATTGTCACTTTTTATAATTTAAACCTATTATTCCTAATCCCAATTAAAACGGGATAAGCGCTTATTCTTCCACATTGACCTTTAACATAACTGAAGACTATTATCGAATCTTCCTCAGATCTTCTCTTCCCTTAAGCAACATCCATCTTTATGGAGGACAAGTGACCGTGATTGCTAATTCTTTTTCTGAGGGCCCATGACATAGTAGGAATCCAGGAGAAGCTTTCTGCCTTTTTATTGTTTGGGGTTTTTTTCTGCAAGAAAATTCTCATGACCATTGCTTCAGGCTTGGCTCTGGTTATGGCTGGTAAAACAACAAAGTCTGCACCATCTCTCAAAATATACAAATATTTTAGATTTTAAAGGCAAAACTTACTGTCTAGAAATATTAAATCGTATCGCTAAGAATTACCTAACCCTTGTACCAAGTTTTCAACTGTGATTCACTGAAGATGTCAATCAATGATACAAATAAGCATTTTTCCAGGAAGGCAGAAACCCCTTAATAGAAGACTAAGGCAAATAAAAGAAGATTTGTCTCTTAAATCATAGTCCACCTTACAGAAAAGCCAAGAATCTATAATATTGCTGCATTACTGAAATTGCCTATTAGAGTCCTTTGAGAATTTCCCTTAAGACTTTTGAAACATTAAGACTGAGAAAAGAACAGGAATAAAAGTGCTCTTGATTTTTGTCTTGTGTTATTTAACTTGAAAGCAAATATAAAGCAAGGCAGAGAATTCAGCTGGAGGCATTATTTTTGGAAGATGTATTTACTTGAAATATTCTGACACCAGCAGTTAGGAAAAAAGGGAATTTAATTTAAAAGTATCAGCATTTTCACAGATCTGGGACTCTTGCTAGTGTTGCTTTGCCTTAGCTTAGCAAATTTGACTCTAGCTTCACAAAGAGCCTTCCTGAAAGGGTGCCTCCAAAAATTAGTTTTCTCAAAATCCCCTTTTTTCTCCTTCCTTCTTCTGTTCAAGATGTATTAGATGTTAATCCCAAGCATGACTTTCATTACATGTCCATCTACAACAGAGTGTACTTGAGTAGCAAACAGATATGAAGAAAAAGATCATTACTTAGTGGCCAAACCACTATTCTGCTTCATGGTATGTGACTGGTAAAAATAAACTAAAGGCAATGTTTTCTCTAGAAAGCTCTAAATAATGTCAACCTTGACAGATTTTCCCATAGAAATGGTATCTCCCCGTTCATGCAAGTCAAAGCAAAATGAAAGATTGCCATCACTGTGTAGATTATATACTACCCATGAAAGATGGGTTTTCTCTCTTTTACGTACTAAATACTCCGAAGTCCACAGAGAATGGTGATATGATCACAATAATAAATTTTATAGCTGTACTGCTCTGATTTTCTGTCTAGGAATTGTAAATCACTTCTAAAATAGAAGCTTAGCACAGAAGAAAAGGCAGTTCCCATTGGTACCTCTCTGTGATCTCACAGATTATGAAATAGACTCATAGAACAAATGTGTAATCTGTCTAGAAAAGGCATTTTGTTGTATGGTATAAATTTCTGCTGAAGAAACTAAGAAAGGCTAAAACTCCTTAATTCCTCAGTGGACTTCTTAAACCCACTCAAGAAAAAGCACTGGACAGGCACAAGAAAGATGCAAATTCCCACTCCACCATCTTACACCACTTATGAAACAACCCAAACGCTTTGAAAAGAACGTGTCCATCCACTGGGCTTTTTTGACTTTTTCCTTTTTAATTTTCCTCTTATTAATCAGCTAAGAATTGGAAATGTGTTTTTTCTTACAAGCTTGTTGATATCTCAGAGTACTAACAGGGAAAAGCTGGAAAAAGGCTACTACAATAATAAAAAGGAGTGGTTGAACAAGTAGATTCTTTTCCTTCTAGACTAACCTTTCCAAAACCTCATGCCAATATCTAAAGCCAAACTTTTCATGAATGGCTTTGTAAAGATGAACAACAAAAGTTATGTTTAAGTCCCTGAAATCAAGAAAATTGTTTAAAAAAATCTGAAAAGAGAAAAAGACTTGAAGTCAGTATTTACATAAGCAAGTTTGCAAATTGGGGGCTTTAAATATTCCATCTTATGGTCAGAAAAAAGCTCCAATAATGCACAGACCAAATTTTTGTTAAAATAAATGATGCATCTTCAATCACTAGAAGTTTTGAAACTTTTTCTAGTCTTCAGTATTTGGCAAATAATACCCAACACATTAAAAAAAAAAGGATAATACTCAGTTGTTTTTTTTTTTAATTAATAAGGCAACAACTGTAAGAGGGATAAACAGGTATGGCATTATACAGGCATTATACAGATATCTATAATATGTTGTTCCCTTCCTTAGATAGCTCAAGTGCTTAGTTTGTATAATATAAAGATATACAGCATATAATTCTCAAATATAATTTCCCTCCCCCAAAAAAGTGAAACCATTTTAATTCACATAAATAAAAAAGTGCAAGAATGAAGGTGTCAATAAACTCAAATCTAGACAGCAGGGCATATCTTCATAATATATACTAGTTTTGAAAGCCAACTCTGATATACCAATAATTTCTGCCCAAGCACAGGCTTATGACAACTTTTTCAAAAGAACACTTATATTTGAGCAACGAGGTTCCCTTTCTGTGTGGCAGGTTCTATTTTCTGTGACTAACAGTTTAATTCAATCACAAAGATTCATTCAGCAGTACTAAATATTATAACTCCAGTGGCAGTATGAGCTGTTAAGAAGCACTTCAACGTGACAGCCATACATTTTAAGCCCATCATCGAAAATTTAATTGCATAACATAGGAACAGGAGCTGGTTGCAGGTGTAGCTCTCTCACTTGATGAGTCATATTATTGACTCATTTTAATGGTTTTAATGACTCATTGTGATGATTTCAGCAACATAAATTCAGTTTGTTTTGTCAGCAACATACAGATATCAGCGACACACTCCAGAAAGAACAACATAAGCAGTTGAAATTAAATAGAAAAAATAGAAACCTTTTTTTTTTGAGTATTAGCATTGATGTCAAACACATAAACCCCGTGTTGTTTACAATATCCCTAATTTGCTTGTGGCATTCTTCCCAGAAGAAAGTGGCTGTTCATTTGTTGAAGGGTGTTTCTGTTGTCCTTGATTGATGAGGGCAATGCTCTGAAAGGTCTAGGCCACCACTGGTTAGCTACTGTGACTCTAAGCATGTAATTAATTTCAAGGCATTTTTTACAGCTGACGTGTTCACATCTGTACATGTTTGCTCACTTGAGTACACTTGTTGTCCTCTCCCTTTGGGAGAGGGTGGTGGGGCAAAGTGGAAGAAGAAATTGCCACCCATCTCCTCCCTTCTCCCCATGAAAGCTGCCAGACTTACATCTGTTTTTCTTGGGCTGCCTGAGCCTGCAGCACCCAGTTCCCCTAAGGGGTGAGTGAAACCCCAAACCAGTCTGTATCTCCATTTCCTAATGGAGCTGAGAACTGCTAAGATGGGAAATACCTCAGTCACACACCACTTCTCTGTAGGTTACTGAGAGCTTGGGCAGGAGGACACCAGCTTCATTCCCTGGGTCCAGGTGCTCACAGACATCCCCAGTAATGGATGTGTCAGAGGAGAGGTGATTTCCATACCTAAGACATAGAAAAGTATTTCCTAAATCAAACACAGGCTACCAAGCAACTTGGGTATCTACACATAGATTCATCCATAATTACTAGTAAGTTAAAAAATTGCCAAAAAGTCATGAACCAAATTAAAACCATGAATTGCTTAGCTCAGCGTCAAACAAGAACTGGGGACAAAGTGCCTGCAACTAAGCCATAGGCCAGTCCTCTCTTAAATTTTCAATACCCAAATTCTCAATTGAGATCACCTTTAAATTCACCTTTGAAGTAGTCTGCTATGTGTAAAGTACCCTCAGATCTGTAGCATGCCAGAGATTAGCTGTCATCACCTTCACTAAAATCACAAAAAAGTGATACTTTTTTGATAACAAGCCTAATCTATTTTTTCACCATTCTAGTCTTAATATGCAAAATCTTGATCCTGACAAAGTAGCATTTTGTTCCCAGTGCTGATAAATAAAACAGAGATCTTTAAAATACATCAAGATTTTTTACAGCTTGTAACAGTTCTAGAGTACCTATGTTGTTAAGGTAAAATCCCTACATTTTTCAAATTCTTATTTTGTAAAGATCAATCAAATTTTGTTATGAAGGATATATTTACATTTTTTCTTTTTGTTTCTTATTAATATTTTCCCATCTCAGATGAGAAAATATTTAACAGAACAGCAAACTTCGTGATTACTTAGCTGACTATTCAAGTACTGACTCTTTGATCTGATCTCTTTTCCTTCACATGGAACTTTTTACACAGCAGTTTTATGCAGATCTGTGGATAACGTGTCTGAAGAGCATCCTCTAGGAATGCTCTCATTCCTTCTGTGGTAGACACCAGCAAATAAACAGAACGAAAAACTCCTGAGAGCCATCACATTGCAAACTCCCTTGCAAAACACCATGTTGGAAACAAAGTTATGGCAAAATAATTAATGTGCATTAGTGCCAGTAAACTACTCACGCCTTTAAAGTACAAAATCTCCTGAAAATTCACAGTCCTGCTGCCTATGCTGGAGCGACTCATGCCCTCTACAATCACCAAATGTTCAGCTTAATGGGGGCCTTCAGGAACGAGGCACTAGGCACACATTTTAAAATTTCTTTTTGAGATGAAGGTTGAACTTAAAGAAAAAATGCATTTAAAGTGGTGTCATCAAGTAGAGGTTTGAAACAGACTTTTGGAAAAGGCATCATCAGTTGTAAACCAGCATGTCAGGACATATATGTACCAACAGAGTTGATTAAGCCCAGTCCATATCTGTAATGGCCAAAAACCGTAAAGGTGGGGGAAATTTGGTGATTAGTTAATTTTTCAAGTGATAAGACAGAATAGTGACATAATTTTTGGCACAGATGATGGACTGTCTAAGAGGAAATGTAACGCTTCAATCCTTTGAGGCCAAGAGTTGGCTGCATTACACAGCGCATGAGCCACGCTCTAAAGATCATCTGGAAGAAGTCTGCAAAACTCTTCTCTTTTTTACCTGCTCCCTAAATAGACAGCATCTTCCAGTATTCAGGAGTTCCTTTTTGGTATTTTTCCAGCAGGACTAACCTATGTTTTTACATTGGAAACAGGGAGCAGGGCAGGCTGTGGACTCTTTCCAGAAGAGATTGGGTTGCCTCCAAAAGACTGAAGAAGTTCAGACATTTGGCTACATCCTGGCTTATCAACAATAGTAAAGAAAAGAAGAGGCCATCAGCCTGTAAACAGTTTCCTATGGAACTTAGAGCTGTCTGGTCAAATAATAATTACCATTTTACCATTTTTGTAATTATGGCAGAATGTAGCCTCCAAATACCTCTGATTTATATATTAAATACCTCAAATGAGAAAATTTGCAGTCTCAAATTCACACTATCCAACACACCTATCCAAAAGGTGACAAAGATTTAAAATAAAAGTAGTGTGAATAAAATCTAATTTCTTAATAAAGAGGCCAAACCAGAAGTTTCACCAAAAAATGTTTTGCTTGTCAAAGAATATTTGAGTATTGAATTGAATATGGTAGTTTTGGAACAAGAGCACAGTTGCATACAGTAAATAAATTTCTGTAGTACCAAGTCAAATAACACTAACAATAGCAATTAAAAACCTTCCTGTTAATTTTTGTTATGTGGAAAGTGATGTTTTTTCCTATTCTGAAAAAAGCAGTGTTTTATATATTTCTCTTCTTGTAATATTTTAAATGTCTTCAAAGAGACATAAATTTAAGAACATCGTGTTCTTAAATGCCTCCCATATGAAAAGACAGTTATTTTCTACATGTCAATTTAGTCAGTTCAGCCATTAATTTAAAGTGTGTAATTGCTTCAGTTAATAGTCAGAGAACTCAGAAGCTTATATCAACCAAGACCATGGCAGGAAATTACCTAGTTCATTATGATTTATAAGACACATAAAAGAATTTAAATACTGAAGGATTGCCTAGGAAAGGATGTCTTTTCAATAAACTGCAAGAACACAAAGTCCAGCAGGAATCACTCCTACTAAACCTCCTTTAATCATTCACAATTTACTATTTTTTCTCTAAATTCTAAGTTCCTGTTTGAGTGTTCTTATAACTTGTACATAAAGTCAACCAATATTTTTGCAGAATTTTGCTCCTCCAAATTTAATTGTAGCAATTTCTGTTAAAAAAGTCAGCAAATATTTGAATTTTCTTAGAAGAATTAAAGGTGGTTGGAAGCAGGATGTTTTCTACAGCACCAAAAAAATCTATTTAAACTAGAAAAGTGATTTTTATCCAATTCAGAATATACAGCTGAGTTTCAACCTGATCTGTCTGTTTTTATTACAGTTGAAAAACACTTCAAACTTTTGAATTGGTGGAAGTTAAATTTTTACTTTTATATAAATATACAGTTTTAAAGTCACCACTTAAAGGTGAGCAACAAGCCCACAGGCTTCTGTAACACCACCTGCAGTGCCAAGAAGGTAATAGGTTTCTACTCGTTGTTTCACCAGTCCATTCATAAACCTTAAGGCTTAAGCACTGGATCTGAACTGTGTTTATTAGAATTAGATTTAGAACTGTGTGCAGGATTAGAATTGTGTTTTAGAGCTTTAACAGCCCCACAGAAGATGCGGTATCACAGCAAGTAAACAGGCAACCAGCTAAGGAAGGATATTAAACACTTGATCAAGCAGGCTGTATTTCAGATCTCACACAATTACAGTTACTTCCATCTGTGTTGGTTTTTTTTAAAAGCTGGGCTCACTCAGAGGAAATGTTTTGCTCTGTGTTAAAGCCTGGAGGTGACATAGAAAAGATAGAGCTTGGTTTTTTTGAGTAACCACAAAATTTATGTTTATAATACTGGCAACGCAGTATAAAAATGTGAGCATTCTCCCAGATACTGCTAAGTTCTCGAGATTTTAATAGTCTCTGGCACATATTTATTTCTCAATTTATTTTATTTGCATAAACTGGTTCATAATCTAGGTAGAAATACACTCATAGACCAAAACTAGAAAAGCCTATTCAAATTGCTTTTCCTCGTGGGCCCCTTGTGGTCCAGAATTAAGCTCAGTAGAACCTGCAGAGAGACCAGAAGGTCACTAAAACAGACTCATCTCTTAACAGGGTTGCTGATGTTTTAGTCACTGCTTGTGTGACTGTCTTTCCTTAAAGATTTATGGAAAATGGTCACACGCAATGGGAACTTCAAGGATTTCTCAGGTGGTATCTGAGAACCTTTGACTTAGACTGGTTTCACTGGCTAGACATAAACTCAGCACACTTCATTTCTGCCTGGAGCCTTACAGAATAAAGCCCACAGTTATTTAATGTGTGATTGTTCTAGCTGCCCCAGGATTGACTCTGAAGTAAAAGAAAAACATTTGATAAGCATATGGGTGCAGTAATTTTCACACTGAGAATCATCTGAAAAATGCTGTAAGAGCAATAGATCAGAGAAAAACCACGCAGCACTCTATTTTAATTTACAGTTTTAAAAATTTCTCCTTTTTTCTCTTCTTTTATTTTTAAAGGATACTGAAGAGAGAAACAAGTTTCCTCTTTAAAATGCTTGGTACTGAATTGTTTTCAGAAAAACCTGGCACCTCACTGGGTACCTAGAAAAATTACATACTTTAGGTAGGCAGTTTTCACCTCTCTTATTTGCAGGTGTTTTCGCACTTTGAAAACACTGTTGGATTCTGAATTGTCAGATGAGCAGTTGCTTCTGTGCCCATAGCATCACTACAGCACAAGTGAGAAGATAATTATTGTATCATTGCAACCACAGGTTTGGAGGCTACTTTGAGGAAGGGGGTTGGTTTGTTTGTTTGGTTTCATTTAATTTACTTTGTACAGAATCACAAGCACTTGTCTGGTGAAACACTTGTGAAAAAACCAGAGAAGCCAATAATGATTCTTAAATGGTTGTGTATATTAAAACGCAGCTTGGTCCAGGATGTCCAACACAAAGGGAGAACGCCCCGTGGCACCTCCGTGCCTCGCTAGCCAGCCTCCCAGCCCGTGCGGTGGAGGGCACAAAGCCTAGCATGCCTGGGGCTTGTGGATAGCCCAGGCGTAGCCAGAAATAAATGAGCAGAGGAGGCCCTTCGGCTGATGTTCCAAGGGTTTATTGCAGAAGCTCTCTCGAAGGGGACCGGATATGAAGATGACAAGACAAGAGACTGAGGGGCTTTTTAAAGGGATACAGGGAAGGGGGCGGGGTGGCACAGCAGGGACCTATAGGAAGAGGNTAGGAAGAGGAGAAAGGTGGGACATGTCAGGACACCTTCCCTTAGGGGATACAAGGGGTGTCTGTCAACTGTAGACCGAATGCCCCTCAGGAATCCTAGGAATTCAAAGGCAGAAGCCATCTTCACAGAAAAGGGATTCTCACTCCCTGGTACCAGCCCACCAAACCTCTTTTTCTGGACTCTGTGGCCCCCTGGTTGGTTCATTCACCACAACAGTTGTGTGTGAAATAATTAAACTCTGGCAAAGCTCCACCTCATCAAGCTAAGAAACTAGGAATGACCATAAGGTCCAGACAAAGGTCCTTAGCTCAGGTGCTTTGCCCCAGTTAGTTCTCATGATAGCCAGTAACAAAAGAGAAGAGAAGAGAAGGAATTTAAGTATGAGCACTGTCTGTGACCAATTTCCAGCACCTCAAGGAGCAGTTATATTAATA
Organism: Callaeas wilsoni; assembly: GCA_013398955.1. Taxonomy (NCBI): domain Eukaryota; kingdom Metazoa; phylum Chordata; class Aves; order Passeriformes; family Callaeidae; genus Callaeas; species Callaeas wilsoni. The sequence continues at coordinate 34,655 of VWPU01006918.1, forward strand.
CCGTTATGTACAGACATATCTTACTGCAGCAAACAACACAGCTTTACTACGCTTTATGTAAAGAAACTTACTTGCTTTAGTTTCACATTTGCTGCCCACTAATTGCGTTTGGTTGCCCCACTTTTTGTACCGAGGAGCCCCGTGACTAATTGTTGCCTGTATGTAGCCCTGTGGCAGCCTCAGGGACAGGTTCCTGCTAGCCACAGGCGCACCACAGCGTCACGAGACTGGGCACTAAGGTCACCCCCTCGGCTGGTAACGGTGGTTTGCAAAGCAAGGAGCACTGCAGTTACCCTCCTGTGACAGCCCTGGCTGGTGTTTCGGGCACAGCACATGGATTGCTGAGAACAGCATTCTCCTACTGTGAAAAAGAAATTGTTCAAACAGCCATACATGGCCTAAAAACCAATTTCAGATGTCCCAGGTGCCCATGTGTGATTCTTTGAAAGAGGCTGAAACATTGCCACAAACAGCCCCTTAGCTACAACTGTTATACAAAAAACAGGCAACAGAGATTTGACGGTGGTTGGAAATGGTTTCAGTTAACTGCTGTTTGTATTTCGATGCAGATAATACACCTCTTCTATGCAACTTAGCACAGATAAGCTCAACAGACCAAAATGCAAGAGCTGCCTGAAAAACCACTGTTCTTCAGAACAAAGATGCCATTTACCATTTCCTAAATTGGATTGATGGCTTAGGATTTTAGCTTTCATATTTTCATGTATTTGTAATCCTGCAGTTCTTTAGTGCGCCACCCTGAGCCCCATGTAGAGCGTTAGCTACTGCTTTTCCCATTTTGGTCAGACACAACAATTCCTTTCTAGGCCTGAGTATCAAGGACACCTCACTGTTTCAGGCCCCGAGAAATGTAAACAAAAGTGAGTTGGGGGGAGCAAATTAAGAGAATGGGACTCCACTGCCTGAAGCTGGAATTGGACAATTAACCTCTGATATGCAAATAGACAAAACTTATAACTGTCCGAAAAACGTGTGACTGTCGTCCATCTTGGGTGTAGTCTCTGTGAGACTCCTGCACTGCCCAAGGTGTGCCCTGTGAAGGCCTTTCAATAAATCCCTACCCTTTATCCTTTCACTCTGTCCAGCCTCTGTTCCAGGTCAGCCTCTACAAGGCATCAGGATGCTTCCAAATCAATGAAAGGTGATTGCCTCCTCTCAAGACCATACTTAAAAACTCTGTCAATAAAGTTTATGCGGTAGTTTTAGAACCTTTTTTTTTCTGTAGCTGGTGATCTGTAGTTGTCTAACACTATCTTGATAACATAAAACATTGCTATTTGTAGTCTTCATTGACTCTTGAAAAAACGGGGTAAATTTTTTGCTACAAAATTGAACACAGTTATAGGAGGATGAAAGTAAATTATATGAAAATTTATTTCAGCATCACACTTTGTAATAGTTTTTTTCTCAGACATTTCATCCCAGGTCGGGTGCCTCCAAAATTTTCTGTTTGCTCTGTCCCTCCCAGCACCAGAGATGTCCTTGCTCTGAGTCTTGTCACTACTTCTGTTAATGAGGAAATTGCCTCTCACTCTCCCACCTCTTTGTCTTCAAGACTTTTTTTGCTGCTCTCTCTTAGCCAAAAAGCCCTTACTATGTCTTTGAAGGTTCTCTGAACCTACTGCCTGCAGTGTTCCTTGCTTAACAAACTCCTCCTGCCATGGGCAATCCTGAAAATCAGTGTCAGACATGAGCAGACACAGGAAGTCTATGCGATGCCCTGCAAATTATCAAACATGAAATAAAAATCCTCAATCATATGAAATAACCTGAAAACAAGAGGGAAATTTGGTGCCATGACAACAGCATACAAAATAACTACCACAGAAATAACCAGTGCTCTAGAGTATGTAGTCAAGAAATTCTCCTGCTCCTTCACCGTTAACAGAGGACAAAGCAGACTTCCAAAACTGTTTTCACCCCAAGTGTGATTAGAGTATGGATCCAATGAAAAACTGTTAGGCTGAAGACATCAGCAAAGTTTGAGGAGAGAGTGGTCATTTCTGTAGATGACAGGAACATCCACAGTATCACTCATTACAACTGATTCGGTGCAAGAGACATTAAACCAGCCTTCAGGATTTAAGCAAATTTCAAATGATTCCAACTCAGAATAAGCCTTCAAATGTCTGTGCATTAGCCAAGGCCACGTAATCCCATTTTCGTCTGACGTATATGACACTAATCATCGCTGGAGACATGGTACGGGATTAGGTGAGGTTTGGACCTAATCCAAGATGGTATTTCCTATATGCCAGCTCAATTCTACTTTTAGCTTTTCTGCTAACCCCCTCCTGGGTGCCCAGAAGCAGAGCAACTCTTGCCAGCATTTGTTTTAACTTGCAACCTTGAGACTAAAATGCTCTCGAAGACACGCAATGAAGCAGTGCATCATATAAGGGTCAGGAATCCTTCCCTCAAGGAAGAAACATATCAAAATATCTCCCAGTTTTCATAATTTTAAACACTGCAAAGGGAGAAGCAAATATTCAGGGAAAACAGAGAACAGATCAAAACTTTTAGAAGTTCAAATGTGCTGTCTGACCTATACTTAATGATTTAATAATTTTTTCTGAGCACTGATTTTTTCATGCTGGACTTGGATAGAAAGGGCAAAGACCTCTAGCCAACTTTTTCACCATCAAGGCTGTTTCAAAAGACATCAGGATTTGAGAAGCCTGGGGAGATCCAAGACTGGCTTTTCCAAGCATTCCAGTACTATGGGTCAGCATCACTTCATACACTTAAAAGTGTAATAAATTTTTCCTAATAATTAAATTTAAGTCTACTAACCTGAAATTAAAACATTTAGTCAAGCTAATTTTCCAAGTCTACAAATACCCATAAAGCATTAGATTCCATGGTTCAAGGTTTTGTGTTTTTTTAAAAAGAAATCCCGAGAATACAAGGGCTGGCAGTTCTCAGTTCTAATGACACTGCAAACATTCAGCATGCCAGCATTTTTTTCTTTTTTTCCCCTTCTCTGATCAAGCTGTGAAAAAAAATGAAAACACAAGGCAAAGTCCTGATATCAAATAAAAACCTACTATTTGATCTCCTGGAGCCAGACTTTCATCTCGTGAATTGTTATAACACGGCCAAGAATTATACCCAGCAATAGTTCAACTAATCCAACATCCCCTTCACAGAAAACCCTTGAGATTCAGTATAAATCAGCACCCAGAACTATGAAAGGATTCCTGGGAAACCTCTAAGTCTTCAGCTCTGTAAGAAATAAGGAATGTGATTAAACAAAACAAAATATAAGCAAGGCCTCACAATATTGTGCTTTTCTTGCTAGAACTTTCCCTTATCATTCCAAATTAACTGATTCACAGCATTTTTTTGTCTTTTGTGTGCCTTGTTCATGAGCACATCCGTCCCAATTTCTTTGCTGCTTCTGAAGCTGCCGAAGCCTTATCTTCACCTTTTCTGATACTTTCCAACTGCTAATATACTTCACACATCTGTTTTTCCAGAGTAACAGATGTTGTTGCTCAAGGAAGACAATAGTCTGTATGTTTAGGCTATGAAGTGCAGAAAAAGCATTTAGAGCTAGCTTCTGCTTTTTCTCAGTAGACGCTTCAAAAATATAGATTCTGCAAATAAAGTGCATTTCCAGTGCATGTGCCCAGGATTTACAAAGCAAACCAAACTGCAATGGACCTAGATAATTCTTGCTGCTCAAGAGGGCAAAAGGCAGCATCTTTCTCATATATAAAAAAAATAAGGCTTTAGCCCTCAAGTGGCTATTAATTGCATGTAATTAAATCCACTACAATAATTTGATTTTGAGCAAGATAATAATGTATGATGTATTAATGCATACTAAACGTATTAATGTGATTCTGCTCTATTCCTTCATTCTCTGGTTTTGGGCCTTGTTGCTCACTAACGCAGTGCAACATTTAGCAAAAAAAAAATCTCCAAACTGAGACAGAGAGAACAGATTTCAACTGGTGTCTAGCAACCCAGCCAGAAGTGCCCAGAGATTATCATTCTACTCATGGTTGTTATTTCCCATCATGACTGTTAAGTTATTTTCATGAACTTTTGGGAATCCTGGGAACATAGGCAGGACAAACAGGCAGGACAAATTTTCAGTGGGCATCAGGGGCAGGAGTGCCCGTGCCACAATGCACTGCACAGTGTGTATGTACCTGGTGCCATGGGTCCACTCTGTGACACAGGCAGGAGCTGCCTCCAAGTGTCCCCTAAGCACAAAGCATCGGTAGGGGAGCCCAGAGACCCCCTGCTTTTCCTGGATGCTTTCAGGCACTGAAAGCCATCACTCTGTATCCCACTCCAGATACATCCTGGCTGCTTCTGGGACCACACTGCACGTGAAACAGAATAGCAACAGGCTGTGTATTAACATGGGCTGCAGACACAGCCCAGCTGTCTCTTAAGCAGAGATGTTAAAATAATATAAACAATGGAAATGTAGTAAAATGCTCTTTAAGACTGCCTTAGAACTAAATGTCTGTGATCCCATAACTTAATTATCTAATTTTCTTAGAGCTTTACTCTTTGCCATTAGAGCCTGCATGCATTTGGAAAAAACTAAGTGTTTGCCCATTTGGGTTTGCTCAGCAGTTATAATAAGAACTTCCTCAATTTCTGTATTCCTTCTGTGGAAAAGATGTCACAGCACTCAACTGAAAATAAAAATATTTCTAGATGGTAGTGGTTGTTTTCCCTTTATAGAAACTTGCTGATTTTCTCATTATCACATTTTGAAGGCTGCCAGCCTTTTCCCATAATACATTTTGTAAAACTATTCCCCCCACCTATGTCATCTCCAACTCATTCTGCTAAATATCCACTTTTAAGAATGTTGTTCCAACTTTACACTCATCCATCTCCTTCATTTATTATTAGGGCTACTTCCTCCTATGTGCTAGTTTCTGCAGATCTACTGCAGCACAACTTTATTACCCATATTTGGGTAAATTCCTTCCAATTTTATTTGCCTATCCCTCCCAGTTTCAAGAAGAAACCTCAGAAAAATACACAAGAATGATCAAAATAATACACAGGTATCGTTTTGGCAGAAGCTAACAGAGCTCCAAACACTTGATAATGCTATTTCAAGCCAGCTCAGTGCATAAAAAGTTTACACAAGGTTTCAAAGTCAGATTTTAATTAACTATTTCATATTTACTTATGAGAACTATCATTATTCTAGGAGAGAATTATTTCAAACTATTAAACCAGATCAATTATTTTTATGACACAGCCAAAATCAACATGTATATATATTGCATGTTCATGTTACTTACTAATCTATAATTGAACCTATTACATTTATGAAAAAACCTGTATGTCAGACAGTAAATGCATAAAAGTTCATTATGCCTTTCTCTGAAAATATGTCCTCACACTTGTAGCAGTGCAGAAGCTGCACCTTTCACCTGCAAATGATAACAAAATTGAAACAAAATACTGCCCCCCACCTACAAACTCTCATTGCTCTCTGTGGAGCCCAGCACAGATTTCCAATATAACAAAATGTTGTATTAGCCAAAGATTCTTATAAATTGGGTCAGGCCTGTACTATGAAGCACTTCACAGCTGGGATGCACTTGTCTCTAATGAGATAAAACTATCAAAGCTGGAAGTTTCTTACAGACAGTTTACATTTTGTGATGACATTCCCTTGAATCTTAAATGTAGCAGCCTTTCTTGTTTGTGGGCCTAGAGCTCTCCTCTGGGAATAGAAACATTAGCTACTGATGAAAATATTCATGAACTCTTTGTCATGCTGTTTTTATGGAAGGAAATTCCATCTATATCATGATCATGAACCAACAAGTAAACTAATCTTTGCTCTTATGTATTAGTCATATTTTCCCTTATGTTCTTTGTAGAGCAAGTGGCACATGCGTATTTAATTTAATTCTGTATAAATATTCAACAGGGCCTTTATCATATCACCTCGATAGCTCATTTGGCCTAATAGCAATTAGCCTTAGAGCCAGAAAAACAATCGATTTTTTACAGTTAATACAACAGCATGTGACGTTTATCAGCACCCAGTCTTGCAGAAGTGTATTGCTGATTTAAGAGTAACTAATCCTAACTCTGCACGTCTTAAGGAAATGGCCAGTGACAACCAGGATCTCTGCTTTTTTGTTCACTTTCAGTTACAGTATCCATTGATTTATTTGCAGATTTTACTGATTATTGTGTGCAAGTATTATTCAAATAAGCTTTCAAGCGATGATGATGCACTTGAATTCTGCAGTCAGGAAGTGAGGTGATGAAATTAACATGGTTAAATGGATAATTATGCAGAGTATAGAGTCTGAATATATTCTCTGTATGACGGTGATTATCATTTAATATTCAGAACAACTTTGTGACACAAGACAAATAAAGAAAATCTCTCTAACCTGTCCTCAGGACAGTGCCTGCAGCTTTCTGAAGAGATTTTACATTTCTAGCTCACTGAAGACCTCTGAGACTGCAGAGAGAACTCTTCACTTTTATCTTCACCAACAGGACATATTTCTGCGCCACTGAGAACATTACATTTGCCATTTGAGGTGCAGGGCAGGCACTTTCACTACATATAGCTGCATAGTTTTTGTAGGAAGTGATGGAGAGAATCTTCCCACGTATTCTGCCTCTTCTTTGGAGGATAGACCATCCAGTGCTCTAGCCTCTGAAAATGCCGCAGCTAACAGGGATGGGAGGGGAGAGAGCCATTACCATGCTGCTGCACTGATTGTGTGTTGGATGGGGCACAGGGAAGCAGCCTTGGAGCTCTGGGCACTATCTTGAAATCTCTGGCTCTGCTCCTGCTTTCCATTGCCAAAATTACATCGCTGCACTAGGACAGCCAGACCAGTTTTCAAGCTGCCATTGAACTAGAGGACAACTGAGTTCATCTTTCCCACCTGTGCTATTTATATGCAGGATGCTCAGGAAATGTATGCTGCACACTACTCTATTTCTGACCAAAACATATGCTTTCAAGGCAGCCTACAATCACATACAGCTTAGAAACACAGTGTGATAGGGGAAAAAAACATTCTTACATAAGCTCCAGCATCACTTCCTGTAATATCAATTGAATTTGCCCTAAAAGCTAATGATAGGGAGCTCAGAGTTATCAAAAGCAGGTTCAACAATCCAAGGAATGTGTCTGAGCAGCCTATTTCCATGATTACCCATTCTGCTCCGCGATGTCTTTCTTACGTGGGAAGATGCTCTAACTGTTTAACTTCATCTCACTGGAATGTGTTTTGCAAATGTTTTAATAAGTTATGACCCTACTTGTCTATGCAATGCAGTTCCTCAAATACCTCAGCTGTTCCTTTCAGCTGTTTAAGCTGCAAATTCCGTAACGCCCGTGATGTTTAGGAAAAAGGGAAGTTTATATCTTGCTAAATAGGGCTGTTGCTACCCCAGTGACAAATTCTCTGGATGGATTAATATCTGAGAAAACTTTTTATTTTTTTAAAAAAAGGCATATTTATTATCTTTCATGGGTTCTAGGAACCTCACACTGTACTGGATGTTTTCCACCTCCCACAGCACGAGTGTCACAGGAGATGTAACCTGTTTGCAGATCTCAGCACATCTGGCACATACAGCAGCCAAAAAGATGCTCACAGAGGAAAAGTATGCTACCTCCCACTCAACCGCTCCTTCCCAGCATTGGCACTGTGTTCCACTAAGGCTCAAATCCTAAGGTGTTGGGAGCTTTGCCATTCATTGGCTGTCAAGAAGCCCGTCCTCTGTCTTTAAATGAATCCTGAATGCTACCTATACTACCAAAATAATTAGGCAATAATTTTACTTAACAAAACCAGATCAGAGAAAGATCAAAAGGCTAAATGTAGTTTCAAACATAGTTTAGGGGAAGAAAACCCAAACAATAAACCCAACTTACCGTGTCCATCATGTTTCAAGGAGGCCAGCATGAAGAGACTGATAAATCATTTTGCCCTCACATCTAATGGGACTTAGAGGGAATCATCTCCTGGGAGGTTTGTCAGTCACCTGAGCACTGACACTTGGAGTCACTTTTTGTCAGTATTCAACTTGCTCAACACATCAGTTCTGTTTACTGCTCTTGAATACAATAGAGACTAATTTAAAAAATAGTCTAATTTCTAATATTTCTAAATAAATACTTCAGTATGATGTCTACACACCCAACACAATGAGAGCACCTTCAGCTATTTTCTCCCCTGGCAACAGAGCACTGAGCCAATGCAGAAGTGCCTTGGAGATAGCCTGAAATCCACCCTCAGGACTGGCAGTCAGCTCTGGGATTTCTAGCCACAGAACTGGAGACTGTAGGAACACCACAGGAGCATGGGCAAAGGTACACATAGCAGACACGGGAACTGGACCACATGTCCCTCCTGAGAGATGGAGAGTCTTTGCCCTTGGAGGTGCACCTGGTTAGAGTAATAGTCTGGCTGGTAGGTTTTTCTGAACGTATCTTAGATTCCCACAGAGAGAGAAAAAACGCCAAACAAACACAAACCACAAACATCTTACATACTTCTAGAGATCAATCTATGCAAGCCAGTCAAAAAACATGAATAAGACACAAAGACCTTCAGGAAGGGAAGATGCTTTCCTGCTCAACATAGGCCAGCAGACACAGGGTCGTTCAACCATTTTTTGAGTGCAACATACTCTCCAGGCCCTCTCCAAAGTATCCTGGGCCAGCAAAACTAAAACATGAACTGGAAAATAAGCCATGTGCATTGGATTTTGAAGTCAGGCCCATTTCTTTTTGTTCTTGTTTTTAGAAGGTGGGATTAACCACTGTAACAAATACTTATGAATTAGTAGGAGTCTTGACATTGAGACCAGTGTCCTTGTGGCAGACAGACTCGTGTTAAGCTATTTAGGCAAGTTGTGTTCAGTTCTGTCCTAATAGAGAAAAAATATAATAGCCTATAAAGTGCCAAACTAGGGTCAAATTAAGTGACCTAATCAGTTTTCTGACTTAAACACTATAAAATTAAAAATACATAAGTATGAAAATATTCATTAGAACAGCAACAAGAGAAGTTATCCCTTGCTTTTCTGGCAGATGGAAGAATTCCTCATGCTGGCTGAAGACAGTTATTCTAAAGCCTTTCCTTAACACTGTAGAAATAGATCCATCTAAAGAAAAAACTATTATTTAGGTTTTTCATTATTTACTTTTAAATACAAGGACTGCTATTGAATTACTTAAAATAAATTCATATTTATCTATAATTGAGACACTTTGTCACCACAAAGATTACTCTAAGAATATACATTTTAGCTAATGTTCACTGCTCAATGGCTGTTTTTGTTTCTGACAACACTTCATCTAATTATCTTGTAGTGGAAGACTGCTCTAAAGGGTCAAGTCCCAAAATAGTTATCTAGATGTTTAAGATCCTTATAATGAATGTACACTTGTTTAGTCTCACAACACAATGCTAAGAGATTTTTACATGACTGTTTTATTTTTCCCAAGATAAATGATCATCAGCTTTTTTCCTCTCTTTTTTATTTTTTTCCCCTCTTTCAATACCTTTCTTCAAGTATCAGATGTGTAGGATGATTTCTAAGAACATATTTGGTGCAAATTTAAAATTCTTTTTCAGAGATGAGATTAGATTTTTATTTTTTTAATTTTTGAAAAACCAAACATTACATTAGATAAAACAGATAGACAGCTTTAATAAAATTCCAAAAGGCAGCCTTTCTCACCAAGAGTATTTTTATTTTGGCGCATCTCTTTCTTTGTAGATGGTTGTTGGTTCCTTTTATTATTTTAAAGATGTTGGAGAAAGGCTGCTGCACCATTTTTCTGACCAAGCTGCATGAGGTCGCAACATCTCCCATGGTGTGTTTAATATCCAGGACTGTTTGAATTCCTGCAGAACTCTCCATATCAGTTAACAGACAACCTTGTCCGTGGCATTACACATGTTAGAGCAGTCAAAGGCTCATCTCCGCAAGATGCTAATAGAAATTATTCTTACTAAATATAAGGCTTCTCATGAATAATGAAAAAAAAAAAATCAAGGTCAATTTAATCAGTTGTCTTTTGGTTCATATTTCCTGTCACAGATGACTTATTCCTAATTTGGAAAACAATATTTCAAAGCAACAGCAGATTTTTTATTAGTTTCATAACTCCATGGGAATTTCCCACTATCATGGTTGTGATATTCAGACCTATAAAGCATCAAAAAAATATTTACTTTTCTCACAGATACCCATCCAGTTGTGACTGCTTTCCCAAAGAATAACCTCCATCCCTTTCTCCAACGAATAAACAGTTGTATAAACTTAAAAATTTGTACTATAGGCAAAGAGAGACCAAAAAAAAAAAAAGGAAGATAAATCTATGCCTCCTAAAAATTAACAAAAAACATTCGAAATTCTGAATTGTTAGGATCAGTTTCCTAAATTCAGTTTATAGGTGATGTTGTGCTGTTTCCTGCACTTGTGGGTCTTTCTTTAAATAGCACTGCTCTGCCATCGGGAGACATTACAGTAATTTCATTTGGCATCACTGAGCCTCAAAGCAAGAGAGATGCTTTCCTTCAGCAGGACAGAAGATCTGGCACTCTTAATTCACTTTCTTGTGTGTCTTGAAGTAATTTAATCCTCTATTTGCCCTTCTCTGAAGATAATCCCTTAAGAAAATGAAGGTATCTTATTTGTAAACACTGTTATCAGAAAGCACCACCTTTCTCTCTGCATATATCACGCTACTTCCACAGTGTCAGCTGCTGGCATCCTAAATAACCAAGGATTGATTGATCCTTTTTTAAAAAAAAATTTAGTCACTGCATGTTTTGACCCTTCAGTGTTAGATGAACTGCAGATGGGTAGGTTTCTAACATAGTTATTCTGGGTTTTCCTTTAAACAAATCAGAAAAAGGCAAAAAACCCCCAAACCTGACGGTACAGATCCTAGATCTTTGAAGGCTATGGAAATTTTTTTCTCCTCATTGCTTCGGGATGAGGAATCTCAATGGAATTATGTATCTAAGCCTGAACTTCTCTGCAAAGCCCTGTACTTCCTGCTCAGAACTGTGACTCATCACAAACTTTTGGCTATCCTTCATCTGAAGTCCTTGTGATGTTTCTCTGTAGTAGGTAACATTACACCAAAGCCTAAACAAGGGAAACGGTCCAAGAAAGTAAGGCTTAAAGTGTAAGGCAAGGACCTATTTTTCCTCACAAATCAGTCAGCATAACATTGATCTTTCCTGAGCCACCAGCCCGGGGTTCTCTTGCTTGTCTTGATCTTTATTTTTAACATGTATAGCAGAACCTTGAGCATTTCTTCAGGATCTCTAGCCAAAGCTGTATTTGCAAAAACCTCCTCAAACCTTTGACCTGGCCAGAGACTTCCACACATTATTTTAATTTATCTTTATATAACATATGAGGGAATGTAATTCTGCTCTGGAGATACAGCCCCGTGCAGGATCAGATGTCTAGATATACTCCATATATTTTTATCTTAGGAACAGAGAGGATTATGGCAACCTTCTTTCGTGCTAGAAAACCAGAGACACTGGGAAAATGAGGACCTATCGGAATACTCACTAAAGCACCTGTGAGCCTTCAGAAAACAGCCCTAATCTTTGGCACAGGCAAAAAGCAGAACAGCCTGCACTGAGCCGTGCTACAGCTGCGTACGTGGCTGATACTCCCAGGATGTCATCTTTCCATCCGTGTGGAAGCACACACCAGCAGATTCCACCCAGTCCCCAGAGCTCCGCTGGCTCACCCTGGGGTCCCAGTCACCACTGGCCTCACTCCTCCCGGCAGTCTGTACCCACCCACCTTCCCCCGATTCTCCCTTTGGCCATGAAAAAATGAATGAGAATTTCCTTCCTCCTTCAAAGTCGAAATATCCAATCTGTGAACTTCCAGGATCATTCTAGAATTTGTATCCCATTGCTAATGTTTACCTCAAACCTGAATAGCATCATTCCCAGTCTGGTATTTCTTACAAGTACTGCAGCCCTTTCAAGTAGATAATGCCACAAATGATCAATTTTCACTTTTACCCTGAAGACAACAAATTTTTTTCTTGCCTCTTCATAGTTTTAATATCTTCCTGAAATGTAAGCAGACATTTTCTCCTTAAATTTGCCATCAAAGAGGCACTCAAAGTGTGAAGTCTTCAGGTCAGAAGCAAACCATCAGCAGATGACCTTAGCTGCCTGTTTTCTTCTTTCACAGTTCAGGACCTTGGGATAGCAAGTGATAAATTTTCTCCAAGGCAAAAAAAAAAAAAAAGTCAATATATATTCTCTCGCAGAATCAAATCATACAGATGAGAAATCAGGAGACAAGGGGAAAAAAAAGAAGGCTAAGAAAGTGGAAAGAAGTCTCAAATTGGAGAATAGGAAAAGTATGCTGAGCAGCTACAGACTGTAAGGCCTGGTTTATATGAAACAGGGACCTGGAGAAGCAACTCAACTGAGACTCTTATTTCCACCTACCAAAAAGTGATACAGAGAAGTGATTGGAATTATGAGTAACAGCTCTTAGGAAGTGAAACTACAGTAAAGTAAAACAGTGTTACTTATCCCGAAGAAAGTATCCTCTCAGTATAGTAAAATATTGTTATTTAGTCTTAGGGAAGTATTTTGTAGTCTGATAGCCAGCAAGTTACTTCATCCATTATCTGTAGTTCTCCCCTTGGGATTTGCTCCAAAACTTGTATTTCTCAAAAAGTTGTGGGTTTTGCTCCTTCCAAAGCACAAAGACTGCGTAGACCCATGCTTCCCTTATAATTCTTTTTATATAATTTTTAAAACAGCATATATTTTCACTCACAAGTCAAAATTAGAACTTGGTGGAAAACGAGGAAACAGAGGCTAAACTAATTCCTTGCAGGAAATTACTCCTTTTTTATGTCTGTCTTCAATACATGCAACTTTTAAAGGCAGGCCTAGAGGAAGTTGGTCTAATGACAGGGCTAATCTCAAGTCAGACAGAAACAGACAAGGGGAATTATCCGCTTTACGTTAAGCACATTCAAAACATCATAGAGTCACACAGCTATCCACACAGCAATGCTGTTTTCATGCTACACAACCTATATAGAAACATATGTTAGAAGCACGGCTCAGGCATATTGCCTTAGTCAAAGGATGAAGCACAGAAGGAAGAAAGCAGGAAATTCCTTTGAAGGGGCTTTCGTGTTTGTCCTCTACTTTTACTGATCACCAAAAACAACTAGAAATTGTCTCAAACCCACAAAATAACTGTTTAACTACTCTGCATACATAATTGGATGCAGTTCAATAAAAGAGAACTTTATTTTTTTAACTCTGGTTTTAAAATAAGAAAGCACCTAATTCCATATATTTAAAAATAAGTTTAAACATTACTTATGTCAAAGAATTGCATGAGAATAATAGCATGCTTTTTTTTTAAGTAACATTAAAGACTCCTGGATTCTTGGGACACATTTAAAATAGTAACTTACCACAATTCATTTTATGCATTCAAAAATTTAATAATAGACCTCCCCTGACTTGGAATTTCCCTTTTTTTTTTTCCCATCTAGAAAAGTTTTCAAATGAAAATAACTACTAAATCAACTCCTTCCACTTTCAAGTGGAAGCATAATCACATGCTTGTTTAAAAAGGAGTAGCTAAGCATGCAGAAATGGAAGTGCTACTATTGCTCTGTCATTTATCTAATAACTGTCTTCATAGACTTAACAAAAATATTCTCTCGGAAAGAACTCAACAGAGGTTATGCAACAGTGACAGACATCGTCCTGTTGAAACTATTCATCTATTTTAGGAAGTTAAAAATGTGGAGACTACTTACTGAAGGTGTATTGAGGATATGTAAATGCCACAACCGCAAGTCCTTGGAACTGAGTATTTGTGATTGGGAAACATCAGAGCTGGTAGAACAGCTGACCAAATTTTTGAGGGGGCTCATAAATCTCTACCTCTTGCAGCATCACACTTTGTATAAAAGGGGTGAGTTTTAAACAGTGTCCTGGGTTTACTTTCTTTCAGAACAACACGTGAAGAATTGCTTTACCAGTGATCTTGCAGAGGACATGCCTCAGGGTTAATCTTCAAGAACAGTTTCAGAAATTACTTTTAGTTCCCCTGGTCAAGGCTCAAAAACCTGTGCTAAAATGGTTTTTCCATCCGGGTACCAATTTCTGGGGTTAACGTTTAGAGGAATCACAGGGAGCTTCTGGCACAGCTAATTCAACCCCCTCCTCTTCCTGGTGTCATCTTCCTCACCCCTACATCCAGGGTCAGAACAGCCACAGAAGCCTGGATAAACACAAGAAAAGACCTGAGGCAAATCAGCATCCCGACGAGCCTGCCCGTGACCCTGTGCTGTGAGTATGACCACAGGCCACTGTCGGCATCAGAGCGCTGATCCTGCTGAGCTGCGCTGCTCCTGAGCACACATCCCACATCCACTCCCTCCTTTGTGCCATATTTACTGAACACCACAAGGTATGGCCATAAAGGAAAACAACATCCAGCAAAGCAACTCAGTTTCTGCAGAAAGCCTCCAAGGAAAAAAAAACCATCCCACCAACTCAGGGAAATAATTAAACAAGTTAAATAAAACAAATCTGGAGCAACTGAAAACATGAAGGGCAGGTGAAGAGTATTTACGGAAGACAGTCTAAATTCTGTGGCAAGCAGAAAGCAAAATGTCACCAGTGAAGATGGTTATCATAAACTCTTAAGGATATTCTTCTCTCACTGGTCAGCACACAAAGTTCAGCAAATGAGAAATGCAGCCATTAGCACAACAGCAGATTTGCCATTTTTCTCACCTTATCTTTTAAATCAAGTTTCCAAGAACATCTACTGGGCAATGACTGAACAACCCCTTCACTAGATTTCCTTCTTATTTATATTAATTTATGCTTAGATGTACAAGATATACTTTACAGATTTATTTTCCTTACAATAAACATATTACTTCTTAGTATAATTTTCGTTCTCTATACTGAGGATGCTTGAACAAAAATTTCTATAGTTAGGAAAAAATCAAATTATGCACTGAACACTTGAATAGGTTTATGATTTCATTCTCTACAGTTGTCATATGAAGCAAGGAGGGAATCGACAATGCCATCTCTAAAATGTTGATTTTTGTCTCAAAATTTGATTGCCAGTGAAATTACAGAATTATCTAAGGTAGGCTGAGAGTCCATGACATCCCAAGACGTTCCTGCAGAATAAACTGCTATGTAGCCTGTTGTTTAAAACAAAAGATGAGATAACAGATGTATTGATTTCAGTTGCTTGAGAAACAAAAAACCAATAAATAAGTCACTGTCTGATGGGTAAAGGAACACAACATAACAAAAGTTGGTAAAAAAGTTTAAAATACACTCTTGTTTTTAATAGTTACAGAAAATAAAACCATTTTAACCTCTCCCCTTCTCATAGTTTCTTAATGCATCCATTAAAATAGTTGATTATAAGAATGTTTTGTAGGCAGGAGAGAGACTGGTGCTACCTATGCCTACTAAACAGCTGTTCCTCTGCACAGAAAGCTTTGCAGTTTTGATGGTTAACTCCTGCAGTTAAGGAGAAAAAACCCAACCAAACCCCAAACACTAAGACCCCTTGGAGAAAGCTATTCAGTAAATGGCCCAGCAGTTAGAAGTGAGGTGTCCTCCCTCAAGAGCAGATGGCTCCTTTCATGCCAGACCACACTCTGGCATCTCTACTCACAGCAGCTGCCATGTACTTCTATGGATCTTTTCAAGCTCCTAAGAGTTGAGATTTTCCAAAAAAGAACTTTGTACTACACACTTAACCAACCAGCTTCAGCACCAGGGCATCAAAGCCACTGCACAACTTTTTTTTTTGTCACTAGTGAATAGGTTAAATTACCTACGTGCAATGGAAAATATGATTCATCTCGACAACGAGACAAACGCATTTGCTTCATTTAACCATACAGGGATATAGGGAATGGACTTGAGTTGTCAACAGCAAGTTCCTCTTTCTGAACTCACTGAAGAGCTGGGAAGAGGACAAGTGACACTAAAAAGGCAGAAGAAAAATGAAAATAGACAGTCTAAAGGCACCATTTAAGAATCATGGCTCATTCTGTTTCCTATGCAGTATTGGGTCATAAGTTTAACAAAATTTCTCAAGATGATTGCTAGGTGACTATAGGAACAGAAAGTCTGAAAGTTCAAGATGACACTTGTAGCTTAGCAAAGAAATAATCTGGCAGATTGAGAAGTGCCAAGATTGATTTTTTTTCCTTCCTTTTTTTTGAATACGTTACAGAAGTCTAATATAAAGCTGAAAAATGCAGAAGATCCCTAGACAGAAATCAAAACCTGTAAAAGTCCACTGAAAATAAATTACCATTTTCAGGTAAACAATTGTAAAAAATTGGTATTTTTGGTGTGTGTATTAGGTCTCACTCAAGGAAAAATACTAAGTATGTGATTTAACAAACACACACCACATTACGACTGTGTGTCTTGTATTAATATGGGAAGCTGGTTTAGAGAGTAAGAACTGACCCACACGGATACCAGCACACAGTTTCCAGAGGTGCCTGAGAATCACAAGTGCCAAACAGGGCAGAGAAGCAAGGCTGTAAGTTTTACTTTAAGTGTCACATGGCTTTGAACACACTGCTTTACCTCCTTGCTTACATAATGGAGAGAGCACAAATGGTGAGAGCACAGCATTTGAAGATATAAAACTGCTATGGTCTGAAAGAGTAGCCCAAGTATCTCAAATTGGTCACGCTGGTTGTCAGGTACCAAAAATAAGTAAATTATCTGGAGAAACTCAGGTCTTACGTGAGAGACACATAGCAAGCATTCTGCTCAGAAATTGCCACCATAAAAAGCACAAGAATGTAATCATATGTTCAAGGCAAGGTTTTAATGCATAACTGAGAACAGATGTGAAAGCACAGGCACAGGAAAAGAGCACCTAATTAGCTAATTGAAAAGCACATCCTCAGGCATATAAAATCCAAGTCTGACAAGCAGTCATAAGCTGACATTTCTGTTTTTCAGTGCTTAAAAACTACCAAAATTGAAGCATATGCCATCGCAGTATATACACACATACTGTAATCATACATAGAATTGTGTAATATTCTGGATTGGCAGGGCCTTTCTAAAGGATGTCTAGTCCAACCCCCAAGCAATGTGAGTGGACATTTTTAATTAGATCAGGTTGCTCAGAGCCCCATCCAGTCTGACACTGAAACCTTCCAGGGATTAGACACCCCCCAGCTCTCCGGGCAACCTGTCCCACTGTTCCACCATCCTCACCATAAAATATTGTTTCTATCTGGTTTAAATCTACCTTCTTTTAGTTTAAAACCATTACCAGTCACCCTATTCTATAACGAGGTTCAAAAGATCTGGTGTTCCAGAGTAGCAACAACACTGTATATGCATTTACTTTCTACTGTTAATTTGGAAATTTTTTTCAAACTCTACAATATAGCGTTAGAAGGTCAGCAGAAGCATATTTAACTGCATGTATCATATCTGGGGCAAATTATTTGAGCTTCCAAAAATTCACTTACAACTAAGAGCTACAAACATAGGGAATAGAAATATTATTAGTATTACATGGTCTAAAATTAAAAGAGAATATTTTACTGCTTGGCTGTTTTGTTGATTAAATACTTTTAAAAATAAAATCTCTGAAAAATTACTTCAGTCCAATTCAAGAAATCTTAGTATATACCAAAAAAGGCTATTTCTAGCTTACAGCCTTTTAAAAGCAGACAGTTGGTTTTAGTCGGCTGATTTCAACTGAAAATAATTTTTTTTTTCTGTATAGTTACATAAAATAAAGGTCTCTTCTGAAGCTTAAAAAGTTATCCATTGTCTACAAAATTAGCACTTACTTACCATATTCAGTACTGTATTCAATATAAGTATAACCTTTTCCTGCCATTTCAATCATTGTTAAATCATTGCTAAAAATATACCTCACCATTCACAAGAGACATGGCAGACAATTAATGCTGACCAGCACCCCACAAGAAGCATAGCTTAGCAGTCTCCTCATTAGCACTTCGATTATATTAGACATTAAGTGCTGGCATTTCAACTGCTTAAATTAATACAGGCTCAGAGATGGACTGGTACTTAAAACTGACTGCTATCCCTTAAGGATCCAGGATCTTCAGGCCATTTTTTTTTTGTCCCTCCTTGGTAACTGACATATAAACATGATGATGTCCTTGATAATGACTATAAAATGTGTCAACTCCTAAGTGTAAAATTCCAGCACAACAGAGTGTTTTGGTTATATGTAACTCCTAGCTCTGTACCTAATATTCATTACAAAATAAAAATGAGGCATTACTTATTTTATCAATTTTTCTGCACCTGTAATACTCCCAGCACAGGTAAACAGGCCCAAAGCTGCTGCTTGTTGCAATATTTGCTAAAGCTGTGTGCACGAACATGCATCCATGTGTTCAGAACAGGTAGAGATCTGGGGTGGAAACCTGACTTATTAATCTGAGCGTGGTGGAAAAAAGTTCTTCGTTAACACCCTTTTTCAAACACTACAAATTCTTGACCAGGAGATAAGAAACTAGCTCTTTCCACTGCAGAAAAAAATCTGCTACTTAGTAAGTAATTTTGCCTAAAAAGTCAACCACAGTGAATTTAAGTCCAAGAAGCAAAAAGTCAGGAAAAGGAAAGCAAGGATGCCACCCATGATTAATTTCAGAAAATTGAGCCAAAAATATGGGAGCATTTTAAAATTGCTCAAATTACAATAGCAGTTTCAATCCAAGCTTCGAAACAAAGGACTAAATTGAATGTTGCAAACATTCAATTGCCAAATTAGTTACCAACTGAAGACCTTTATTAAAAATCTCACAGGATTCCTGACCCAGCAGAGAGTTGGGCAAGACAACCTCAGGAAGTTCCTTACAACCTCAACTGTTTTCTAAATCTGATGCTGCTTGAAAGCATCAACATTGAACTCGATTCTTAGCCATAATTTGGAGTATTTCGAATCTGGGGACTACTTTCTCATGCTCCTCATTATCTTATGTGGATGTTTTTAATGTCTGAGTGAGTGTTAAGACAGTGAGTGCTAAAGGAAGTAACTGTTTACCCTTTATCATTTATCACCACTGCTTCAGGACTGCAGAATGGCTTGTCAAGTGAGCTAAAGACATCAGTGACCTCAAAATGCAGCACTGAGATAGATCACCAAAGTTTAAAAGGTTTGAAAAGGCAAGAGAGTTCTTGTATGAAGAATGCTCAATTTCTGGAATTGTTAATTTGGCACTAAACAGTAATTCCCTGCACTACAATTTATTAATGAAAAAAATGACAGGAATGAAACAGCGCTCTAAAGTACTAATCAATTCTTGCCATAACTGCTTACAGCCAACATGGCTTCTAGCTAAACTCCACGAAACAGGAGTGCAATGTAGGTCACAAAGAAATCTAGTGCTGCAAAAAGGCTCATCATAATTTTGCAGAGGGCAGACTTCCCAGTTCTACTATGCAACATAGGTAACTTAGGGAAAAGTGTATACTTCAGCATAAAAATGGTCCTACTCAGACCATCTTAAGATTCAAATGCAACGCAGTTGAGTTCTAAATAGCACGAGCTCCTGACAGGAGACCGATTACAGAGCAGTGCAAAAACTGATATGCTTCTCGGAGTATTCAAATGGATATAGCTTTCCAAGAACAGTGGAAAAAATCACTTTTAAATTATCGAATCCCTTCTGTGTTAAGTCTGCAGGACAGCATTTGCTTTCAATCAGCTGTCTCTACCATTCATTTTCCTTTTTGCAGTTCAAAAAAATAAGTTGCCTCTCTCTAAAGTCAGACTTTGGAATAAACATGCATTAGCAGTAGCACAAGAGGCTTTTTAAAAAAAATATTTGCTAAATTTTCAACATGCAGCTCCACAAAAGAATTAGGGAAATTTGAGATCAATCAAATTGATCCTCCAACTTCTCCTCCATCCCTCCTGACCATGCTCCTCATTCAAATTATATAGCTATATACAAAGTTTTATTATGGAGCAAGATGAAGCACATAGGTGGTACATAACAAACATACTTTCAAGAACTAGTAAGGCTGTGACATACAAAAAATATGTAAACTACATTTTTCTCAATGACTGTTCAGAATCATTACTGAATATGTTAGGAGTTTGTTTGACAGAATTTCCATTCTGAATATACATAAAGATTATAAAATGAAACACATGACAAATATTCCTAAAACCCAAAGCCATTGCTGTTTATTTATATTTTAAAAATATGATGTCATGTAACAATAACAGATACATCCTGGCATTCTTTTAAGTGGCAGATATCAGCAGGGAAGGAGTTTTTCTTCCCTCATAGTTTGCATTACAGCACTTTATTTTAATCAATTTATTTAGGTGCTTCCCCAGTTCACTTTGATATATTGTTCATGTGTTTCTGAGTTATATAAACCTCAGCCATGTCTTTTTATCTTAAACTAGAAATCAAGCCAACTTTCACAGGATCATAAATCAACACTGCTACTGTCCATATATAAGCTTAAAAGTATTTTTAATCTAGGCAGCAGTAAAATGAGACTAGAACGTTTAGATGCTTTTATAGACAAAGATGAAGGAAATTCTGAGGTTTTTTGGTGAGGAGGTTGATTTTCAGCATGAGTTCTGTACTCACCTCACTTCAGCACTCAGGGCACCACCCCACACTCTGCAACAAATGAACTTCATGGTATGCCATCAACACAGAGCAGAAAGACACACGAACCTTAGTGCTTAATGACGTACAGTGTAAGAAAAACGCTTTCATTTTTGTATGCCCTAAAAGGAGTGGCACTTGTAGGTACTCTGTTATGTAGGGCCATCATCAAATTAGCAGTTTTAACTTGGAAGAACTCAATTGGCAACACACCCTTTCCTCCATGGAAGAAATTCTAGGCAACATTTTACTTATCTTTGAAGCAGACTACTCAGTAACAAAAGAATGAGGGCTTATGTTATAGTGCTGGATTGCCCCTTGCTACAGAGATTCATTGCTGCTACTCAAGGAATAACTGCCCACCCAGAAACAGAAGGACTCAGTGCCTCTTAGCAAAGCCTGATGGTTCCAAGAGATAACTAATCCCTGAAAGACTAATAATATTCACAGCAGCAGTATCTGAGGCTGGGAAAAATTTATCAATGAGTAAAAGACATCAAAGCTTCTAAACATTTGGCATATTAAAAGAAATGAGTTACACAATGTGTGTAACTTCTTAAACCACTTGTGACTCAGTTGACTTAGGGAACAAGACTGCACCAAATTGCAGACAGAACTGAATTCCCATTTAGCTGAAGGTGAAAAATTCAATGATTAAAAAAACCATTGCATCATGGGTTGTTGCTTTGGCTTGCTTTTTTTATGCATTAAACCTGTCCTATAGATCTATGCTATTTACACATGTGACACTGGGCAGTACTCAACTATGGTAATACTATTCTTGAAGAATAAGGCACATTTGAGAACTAATTTTCAAAAGTCAGTACATCAACTAGTAAATTTAACAACCAGGTAAGAATGCAACTTGACGAAATGATTCTGTTTTCCACAGATCAATTGTCTTAGATTTATTTAATCAAAGATATGAACAGTTACAAGCCCATGCATTTCATAAAAATCTGAACTTAAAATTTTTATGGAACAAAATTTTTAAAAAAGCATATACAGATGTTTCTGGGTACTCAACTGGACTAGTTAGTCTAGAGAAATATTATTTGCAACATTTGAGCAGAAGCACCGAGATTTTCATGTGATCGTTTCTTTATCTCTTCCTCTTCCACTCCACACCTGAAGATAAATCACAGCTGAATAACTCTATGGACTGAGACCTAAGCATAAGCTCATAGATGAACTCATAATTTCATTTTCCATTGGCTACGTATTTATAGTACATCCCTTTTATACTGTTATTAAAAATAAAATAAATAAGACTACATTTAAAAAATGTAGGCAGTACAACTACGAAAAAAATGTTCTTTATCCATTTAATATGCTGACAAAATTAAAATTTCTGTCTACTTAAATTCTTTTTTATGATTACAAGGTAATTCTCATAATTTCCCAATGTTTTTGAAAATCACCACCTCTCATACAAAATTTGGGTATTGCTATGTAATGAAAACGCTGGAGAAATCACAGAGAAGCTGCAACAGATTGACATGAAATAAATATTAAGAGATAGTATTTAAAAGGCACACAAATACTTCAAACACATACAGTTTCAAATCTTTATTGTTTTAAAATTCTACATGTCTTTTACAATTACAATAATTTGTTACTTAAATGACTCTTGTATGGTTAATGTACAATGAGTTTTTTCCTGAAACTCAACCATGAAATACAATTTCATCAATATGATTTTTCTAAATAGATTAATACAAGACTTCTGTTTTCTTGGGAAGAACAAGTGCTTCACTTTGAATAAACGGCACAGGTGTCTTCCCTTCAGAATCTGTGTGATCAATCCATCGAAAGTGCTTTTGAAGATTGCAGATCTAACTGTGACTGATTTTCAAAATCAGTCCATCAATTACAAGGGTTTTTTAACATTAAAGAGCATTTTCATGTAATGAAACAAGCTGCAGTAGTTATTTTTATTCATCTACTGAGGCAAACTCATGTTGAAGAAAAATTATATGATTATCTGCATGCAATGAACACCCTCTTTAAATAGTTGATGAATTTTACACATATAAAGAATCTGTTAAAGAGTGCAAGTACTTTGATAATGATTTCACAAAAGGACATATGCTGGTAATAATGGTAACTAACATTTAACATCTAAATACAAGCTAATGTATATTTAACAGGCAATTAACATGGCAAACAAACCATGTTTTATGTGGTTGCCCTTTGAGAAAATGAACTCATTTGGTCCACACTCTTAAAGTTATCTGGGTAAAAAAATCGAAGCAGTTAGGGCCAGAGTTTTTGATGAATTTCTTGTTTCTAAAATGTCACCTGTTAAAAAGTAAAAGCAGTACATCAATGACGTATCTTGTCACATGACCTCAGTATAAAAAGATGGCCTGGTATTTGGAGCAATGAACGAGCACTGAAGGACAAGTCAAAAAAAAAAAAAAAACCAACGGAGACAGAATGATCTAAAACTTTGTTGTGTTATACTTTCTTGTTCCATGGAACTGCTTTCACTCTGTAGAATTTTGTACCCAAAGGAACTTTGAATCTGTTTTGTGCCTACAAAAAAGAAAAAAAAAATTAAAATGCGGAATTATTCTACAGATTTTTGTATTTTTAAGCTTGAACTGATTCCCACTACTCAGTATTCAGGAGACCCTTGGGAGTCTGGCAAGGCTCTGGGCAGTGTGGATGCAAATACCCAACCCACCGCTCAACTCTTTTCTGGTTCCCCTACTCACTGACTCAAAAAAAGAGCAGATATAGCAGCAGTTAGGACAATTTTCATCTAACTTCTTATGCAGAGAGAATTCGTCACAATTGTTACAAATAATAAAACTGACTTTCTTCTCTATTAATCATAGATGATTTCCCATTATTGTTTTCTTACCTTTTTTGCCTGGCAATATTCCTTTTCCATCACTTTTCCTAGCACCCAAGGTCTCCTAGATGCACCTGATGCTAAAGAGAAAATACATTTAATATTTTGAAGAAGCAATTACAGGTACCAGGATGTTACACCGTATTTTCATTAAAATAAGAAATTCTCAAAAACCCTCAGTTTTTAAAATAATCAAACAAACATTAAGTAAGGTCAGGTTTAAATGCAACATTTTGGTGGCCCTTAGAACAGTAATGTGCAGTACCTAGGTCCACACCAATTTCAGCCTATCACAAATACAAAGAGTGTTCTAAATTTCATTTTCCCCACTCCCCTGATGCAGGAATAGAATCAAGACATGGTTTCCTGAAGCAGTGAGACAGAGACAAATCTGTCCCTCAGGCAATTGATAAGTCTTCATGTTTGTTTTATGTGCAGTTTCCTCAGATTTGAGATTAACTCTGTTCAGCAAGTCGTAAGGACCGGAGCAAGTTAAGTCCATTTCAAAAGCAGTCAGTGAATTAAGTACTCACAGTAACGTACAAACTGACATGGCTTTTACTTCATATATGTAAAAAAACAGTAAGAAGAGTCACACAGGTATTTCACACAGCTATGTATGCACTTCTAATGCCACAGTTCAGAATGCATTACATCTGGAAGTAAGAGAGGCATTTTCCCCTTATGTTTCACAGATGATGCATGGCACAGATCCTTCAGTAGAATCACAATCCAGCTAGGGCTTTGTGGTCTTCTGGAGACTACACAGCTCTTTAAGATCTATCATCTTGCATCATAACTGCAATCTATGCAGTGAGTCTGCTCAGGGAAATTATTTGACAGCTTGTGACATGAGTAACGGAGAAACTTTCACTGATAAGTTAGAATTACTATCTATTTTCTTTTGATGCATATTCGTAGACATTTCTACAAAGTTGGGAGCACAGGTGGGTTTGCAAAAAAACCATGATAGTTTAAAGACATTTCCATGAATCCACTTCATGTAGCTCATGGTTTAGTGAAAAGCATTGCTATTTTTCCTCATGTAAAAAGATTTCAATTTAGCTAAGTTTAGATAGCTGCCAAAAAAAGCCAACAAAAAGCCTTGAAAATTAAGGGAGAAAAAAAGCAAATGTGACATCAACTTCAACATAAAGAAATACAGAAAGTCTTCTCTGAAAATTTATAATGAATACCATTTTAATTTGGTGGAAAAACTATGAGCAAAAATATTGCTTGCAAATTACCATGTACTGTGGTCTACATTTTTTAAATTTATTATTTATGCTGTTCTGCCTTGAAAAGTATTTTGCATCAGAGCAAGGAACAAAAGCTACAAAGATAGCTGACAACTAGCTATATTACATGCTTCTTGTATTTATCACTTACGTATTTATAAAATCACTTAGCATTAGAAAGTTAAGAGTGCTAGTTGTTAGAGGAGATAATAATTAGAAAAAAATCTGACACTTACCACACTCACCTGGTTTGAGATCCAATGCAGCAAGGGACTCTGAGTGCAAGAAATACAAAGTTGGACTAACAGTAAACAACACGTAGTTGTCATGCCTTTCATCCAAGATAATGAGAACCAAATCGCCAACCTGAAAACTGCAGGGGAAAAAAAACCAAAATCACAGAACTTAACTAAAAAATGCACAGAAGCTTAAAACTACATTAATTACACTACATTTTTTCCCCCATGTATTGCATGAGACAGACTAAGTTGAATAGTAGCAGACATTTCCACTTGCTACGCCAACTCATATACATTTCCTATTTTCTGAAGTCAACAAAAGCAGGCTATCTTTAAAAAGTGTTTTTTGAAATGTTCTACATCCATCAGCTCTAATCGTTTCTTTCAAAAGAACTGTCAGTTTAGCTTTACAATATAATCAGAAGTACCTAAATACTAATGTTTCAATTTTGTATTATTTTTATTCACCAGTACTTAAGGTAACCATCACTGTAGTGGTGTTTACAAACAGTCTTTTGATGTTTTAAAGTGAAGCCAATCTGAACACAAGAAAATACAGCAAGCACATTTATGCAGCTTTCAGTCTTAAAATTTTAAGCACACAAGACAAAGAAGGCATGAAGTATTTATCTTTGATCAAATGATGAAAAGTCAAAGAAACACTGTGGCAAACGTATGCAAAAAGTTTTAAAACTCTGCTTCTTCCTGACACCAGGGTAACACAAGAAGCCGAGTTCTCATATGAAGTTTCAGTAACAGAATTCAAAGAACAGCTTTTGTCTCCAAACTTCTTGTTCCACAGTGCAAATGTGTTGCAAGCAAATTATTTACCCATTAATGAAATGAAGTCTAAAATAGCTACAAATTGAGCATTAGATCACGAAGGGGCTCTAAGAATATATATTACTACTCCTCTCGGGATGAGGGAGGAAGTGAAAGCAAACAAAGTGAAAAACTTCTCCATAGGAGACTATACATACATAGTGAGTCAATTGAGTAAATCTAGAGAAATTTAGGCCATCTTTAAAGTTCATTTTTGGATCAAATAAACAATACTCCAAGCTTTCAGCCTGGACTTATTATGAAGACAGGCTATATTGACTTAAAAACATCTCTATTGGACAGATGAATTCTTCTTTCACACCATTTTCCTCCCCAAAAAGTATCAAGATGCCACAATTTTCAGATGCTAAAGGGAAAAAACAATTCTTCACCTGCTGACCTTGTTATGACAAAAATGGAAATTGGTGTAATTTGGAAAACATTAAGAGAAAAATCTGTGCAGGTTTTCCTTCTAAAAAGATTTCTTATATTATTCAAGTAAGTTATAAGCCTAATATTAATTAAGAAGCTGTCTGTAGCTTTCACATATTACAAGAATGCTTCTTTTTCCAGCAACAATTCTACATGCAGCTGCTTGATAATACCTAAGAAAATGTTTGAGTTAATTTAATTTCATTCTGTCAGAGTAAGACAAGAATTTTGAAGACTTCAGGAAGGTAAGACTTCTCTTGAAATATAATACAGCACTATGCATATTCAGGGTGAATAGATTTCCTTTCACTTCTTCTTAGCATGACTTCAAGGTTACAGATAAACAAAAAAGTTATCTAAAAAAAGCCTCAGAGAACTCTAGAAATCCCATGAAGTACAGAATTCAAGAAAGTCACTGACAGAGAATTCAAAAAGGCCATTTTATTGTTTATAAAAGGGTTTTATAAAATTTGATTTATGCTCAACTGGGATTGTTCAATAGCTGATGGCTAAATTATAGAGATCTATGCATCTTTTCACCACAGAGCAAGAACAGAAGAACTGCAACATTAACTATACACTTATTTTATTGAAAGTACATCCATCTGTTTATATGAAAATTAACATGTACTTACTCTCTAATTGCTATTTTTTCAGAATGCCTTGAGGATACTGACGACATGCTTTGGGACATCTATAAAAAAGAGAAAAGCTATAAAGTACTGGCAAGCTCTGACAAAATGTACATTGCAGGTAAGAATATGGAAAAATGATTTTTCATCAAACAGTGCCTAGTCTTGTAGATTTTATATTCACTCAGAAAACCCACTGTACTTTTATCATCCTGTTCTGTAGTAGGTTTGGTTGTTTGTGATTTGGTTTTGGTTTTTATTATTGTGCTTTTTTTTTAATAGCTACCTTTGATTATAAAACTTCCTGCATAACTAACTTCTCCCTCATTATTTAAAACTGGGAAGGGCTTTTCAGACCAGTGCCAGTGAAGATTTACTCTGAGCATACACAAGACCTATGACAGAACTGTGCATTCTAACAGACAAGTCACCAGCACTAGAAAAGGCTGATGGTAGAACACTGGAGATTAAACATGTTTATTACAATTAAACTAGACGTTGAGCTCAACACAGTCTCTCAGTTTTTCTATGAACTGACACAAAATCTAAGGTTTATTGTAACCAACAGGGCAGCATTCCCTTTAATAAGATCAAATAAAGGTCCAGTTAGGTGAGGTTTTGGACGTAAGAATTATCTCTTATAATATTTGCCTTTAATTCTGTTTAAATTAATAAAATACTGGCACATGGACCAACTTCAACAGGACAAACTAGACCTAAAAATAAATATAAGTGGACACAAAGTTTCTACAATAACTATGATAACAAGAAATGACAATGGGTAATGCTACTTCTATCTCCAAAGGAATACCTATCCCACATGCAGGCAAGTAGCTGGAGAAGCTGTCTGATGTAAATCTATCAGTTCTACTACCCTCTGGTAACTTCCTTACAAAAGACAATTCACAATTGCTCCACAGAAACTCTGACTAGAGGTCCTTCAGATTTGCCATACATTCCTACTTCCTGGACCATTGATACATGCTATTCAAATCTAGATTGCTCATACTTGAAGTTTAGCATGTGATTTTTCAGCTGTAACTCAAATATTGTTCCCTACAGCGTATTTCCTTCCTATTGTCAATGTTGCCCCCTGCCTTCCCCAGAGGCAGTACCAGCCTGTCTTCACATGAGCTTGAAGCCTATTCACAGCTCATTTTCTTCATTTCTTCAAAGAATGGGTCCAAATTGAATGCAGTACATCACAGAAAGCTCTCAAATTCTGATTTCTGATTCTGACACTTTCAGCAGTTTTCTTTACAGGCTCCAACCCCAGGGTTTTTTTTGTTCGGCTTTTTTTGTTTTGTTTTGGGGTTGGTTTTTTTGCCTTTTTTTTGGGGGGGGGGGTTGTTTGTTTGTTTGGTTTTTTTGGTTAGAGGCTTCTTTTCTTTCTTGAAAAAGTTGCAGCTAGCGTGAAACTTGTCAAATTTGCTTAGACTGTTCACAAGTGCTTGAGAGTTCTCTTCAGATATAAAGACCAGATATTTTCTCATTATTTTTTAAAACTGGAATAAGTGTTAAATCAAAACACAAAATAGTTTGACTTCTATATTTTTCCTTAATTTCTAACTTCAAGAAAAACAGAACAAATTAGAATGTTGAGAATAATTCCATTAAAATCTAGTAAGGAATGTTTTATGAGTACAATTGTAATAGCCTTTATACAGAAGAAATGCTTCCCTTTCTCAGTAATTCCTTTAACGTAACAAAAATCCTGTAAAAACATTCCATGTATTAAAAGGAGTTCCTTTTTGTTCCTTGCAGAAGTAACCCACAAGTTCTGCAAAAGCCACTGACCTCTAAAGATTTTCAAGCAGAATGCCTTCTGAGCTCCTTATTTGAAATATTTCAATAGAAATAAACATTGGTATTTAAGTGTTGATGTATATTTTGATTTTAGAGTTGCATTTAAAAGGAGGGGGAGAGGGAAAGAAGGATGAAGAGACAAATAATCAGCTTATCTATGAAAAGACTCACTTCATAAGTAAGGAATTGAAAAGATATGAAGTTCCTATGCCCATTTAGAAATCAAATTTGAATCGCTTTAGAGACCAATGAACCGTCAATTTCTCCTACGTGGCTTTGTATTAATCATAACAAGAATAATCTTCTATTTGTCTTGTACAGAGTGTTTCTTCCATTTTATTTTACTCTGAGATGACAAGAGATCAAGAGTTTGATTCAGGAAATCTGCAGAGAGGTTTAGAAAACTGTTCAGTGTGTTTTGAGTTTTATTGTAAAAACTACTTATATATAAATTCTGTGCACTTCACTAACATTCTGAAAATAATCCTTTAAAAATTATACTTTTACATGTCTTGCAATCCTTTCTTACACCTGGTATGAATTGTAACTTCGCACTACACAGGTATCAGTTCCTACCAAACTTCTAGGTATTACTTGTCTCAAAGAAAGTGAGGTTGCCACGGTCAGTCCAATCAAAGGATGTGCCCGTTTCCTATACACACAGGAATTTTTTTAAGACTTAAAATTGAGACCTGCTAGCAAGGATAAACTGGGCATAAATAAAAGGAGAATTTATAGTACAGGAATCAAGGGCTGTCTGACACTGAACTATTTTTCCTTTAATAGTCATTTTACTGTATTTGCACATTTCATATGGTGGCTGCTTGCATTTCCAGCTGCTAGGCAGAATTACAGTTTCACACCTTACAAAGCTGACAGGTGCAGGTGTTTTCCCAAAACAATCTATAAGTTATTGTTAACACTCCCAATTATGCTTAAAGTGCAGGCACATTTACATTCTTGTAAACTGGCCTTCAATCTACTGCTGAGTCATGATGCCCTGGAAACTAACATCCCCTACCCCAAGCCTGGATGGTCTGTGTTCTTTGGGAGGAAGTCACTCTCCAGTCCTGTGAATCTTTTTTCCTGAGAAGACTAAGCTCAGGTACCCCTGGAAGGTTATCAGGTTACCTATTTACCACTTGCCGTAACACTTAAAACATTTTTTAAATTAACAAAAAAAACATTTTTAGATTTTAACAAACCTAAGATTTTTAAACTTTTCTTGTTTTTTTCATGAGGCTTAAAAAATTGATTGTACAAATACTTACCAATCTTTGATTTAATCTCTTATTTTCCTCTTCTTTTAACTGCAAAGTCTAAAAGAAAATCTTAATCTGATTAAATGGTTATTATACTTTATACAGTACAAACATCTTAAAAAGAAGTTCTATGACTAGAGCCCAGCTACTTCTACAATACTACATCTTTCAGATCTAAAACAATTATCAAAACATCTTTTGAAGAAAGACATGCAAAAATTCCCTTGAAGTCTAGTAATTATCCCAGTGCTACAAACCCCACTGCTAAGATATGTCCACCCCCATACTCATACTTCTCCTTCAGTTAGAAAAACTTATCACTGATAGAACAGCAAAAGAAATATAACATATTACTGTTACATCTTCTACCCATGGCAAATCCTTTGTAATCAGATGGCAGAATAAAGCATGTATGTACTCATAGTCAGAAGCATCCAGGCAATTGCCTCATACAGTGTCACAACCCACTAACAGAAAGCATTCCTGTTCTTTATCTGGTCACAGATTTTAGTCCAAGTGTTCCTAGAAAGCTGGACACTAAAGGCACCTTTTTTTTTTTAAAGTCAACTTTAAAAAGACAACTGAGATGAAGTTAGGTATGACTGGACAGTTAAAAATTACTAGAGTATGAAATACTCCAGTGTAACTACTAATCTCACATTTTACCAAGAATACAGCCTATGAGGAGAAATTACCCATTTTCATGAGAAACCAGTAAATCAATCTTAAATCCTGTCCAGCTGTTTTGCATGTCTTAATTGGAAAAAGAAATTGTAACTTTTTTTTTTACAGAAATTCTCTGGATCAATGATCTGTCACTCCTAAGAAGAGGTGTTATACCTGAGTCATTCATACTAAAGCCTACATAAACAGAAAAAGGACAGGCCAAGAGTAATGTTTTAATAGTTACCTTGAATTACTTCAGTGAATTATAGTAATCCAAAAGTACAATGAAAAAACATTCAATGAAAACATACTTATCATCCTTGCAGACACCATATTGCATCACAGCATATAAGTGATCACAGCACAACTTCACATGTACATATTTTTAAGTACTTCGTCGTAACACTTAACTTCACAAACAATCTACTCACTTCTTTCTAACAACATTATCCTAAACAAACCATCTACTCACTCTTTCTAACAGCATTATCCTCTGCTTTTCTTCAGACATATGAACATTTTCACTAAAAGAGAAAGAAAATGGACAGGTTAAAAAGGAACTTTTTTCATTATCAAAAATTGTCTTTTCCACACTCACCTGCCATCTTCACTCAGTGAAGAGTATTACATATCCGCTAGCACAGAGGGAACAGCATAGAAAGACACATTAGGAATCAGCATCGATATTTCTGGCTGGTGTTTCTGGATTTTTTTTCTTTTCTTTAAACCAAGGAGGTTCTTCGTCACAACAAGCCAGTGAATTTTCAGCCACTGACTAGCTTACCAAGGTACATGAGGGCATTTCTTGGTATTTTGCACTGTTTTTAAGACATCAGGATGAAAGAGACAGCTCCACATGTTTTGACAGTTAATTCACTGATATTGCAATTCAGCTCTATTATGTCCCATTTTCCTAGTCTGCAGCTTAAAGGCTACTGGGGAGTAGTCTGAAGTGTCTGTAAATTCTCTGGTAGAGACACTAATGTGAACTTGCTACTTGTTGCCATTTATCCGTGTGATAAACTGAGCACTGGGGCATGATAAAATAATGCTAACATCCCAAGTAATTTCTTAAGAACATAAACAGTAATTCCTAACATAGTTGTAATGTATTTTAGAAGCAGTTTAATAGGGAAGAAACAATGTATTTTCTAGTCCAAACTGATTTGGTTGAGAAAATGGACAAGTTTTGGGATGAAATATGCTATAAATCCAATCAAAATACTCAGCAAAGCTAATAGATTAAAATTAAACCATACTAATCATTACTTCATTTCAGTTAAAAGGCTGTTTAGCTCTCATGTAATAGGAAGCAGTCAACAGAAACCTGTAAAAGTTTCTTGTCTAATCATACATTGAGCCATAATTTTTTTGTTCACAAGCTCACTGTAATTTTTTTTGTACATCTGTTTTAAGAGTGCAGGACTAGAAAGATTACTGTAAGAAACAGCTCTTTTTCTAAAGATAGACTACTTCCTTGTTTTATTATCAGCGCAAGTTTAGTTTGGCAAGCAAAAACTGCTTTCATCTTCACTTCCACAGAGCTGTGCTCTGGGTATGTGATTCTGGCTTAGGCAGCATTGGTTGTGATGGACACCGACTGAAGTTAATGTAAGTACATCTAACAATTCTGCTCTTGCTCCTCTGGTAAAAACCTTGCTGCTCTTGTGTGGTTCCCAGTCAGGTTCATTATTTCTGTGAAAAGTATGGAGGAGAAGCCTAGGGTTCTTCAAAATGCTAGTGGCATGAAAGTGAGACACTGTTCAAAAGCTATGTCAGTAGCATGCAGCCTCCCAGCTCATCCACCATTAGTTTTCCTTCTCTTTGACTTACATTTTGTATACTTAGGTATACTCTTTGACATCATGATTGTGGGGCCAAGTTTCACCTTGAAGCTGCATACTTTGAAGTCATCAAACCCACACATTCCTAATTATTGTGACACCACAACTGTATGTGCATTTATGTTCAAAAGAAGATTTTCAGGAAGAGCACCAAAAGCAGGGGGAGAGTTAAACACGCTCATCTGTACTTCACACCACCCAAGAGCACGCATTTCCAGAACGACAGCATGCTTTGTGTATTTGTACTCCAATGCCCCACACTTACTGCACAGCCATCATACTGGTTTCCATCGTGGAGTCCATTCTCCCTTCGGTCCCAAAGTCAGCAACCAATCTGTCCGTGTCCATGGGCACATCAGCTGCACAGGCTCCACAAGCTTCTGATGCTGCTGCCAAGTAGGTTGATGGAGAAAAATTACTACTTCTCAGTTTATTAACTTCTTCTTCAAGCTTCTTCTTCTCTTCAAGTAAGCGAGCTCGATCTTCAGAGAGTGTTTCAATCAAATCTAAGATACAAATAAACAAAATTTATTTTAATTACAGCAGCACTAAGGATCAAAACCAATCTGTAAAGAATAGAATAGTCCTATTAGAAAAGACGAATACTTCTTCAGAACTTTGCTTACCCTTATCTTTTTCTTGCTGTTCTGTAAGCACTTTTAATTTGTCACTAAGATCATTAATTATGTTTTCTTTTTTCATTTTCTCTCTTGCCAGAACAGTGTTAAAGTTGGTCTGAAAACAGAAAGGAAGTATTACTGAAATAAGAAATGTACTGTAAAAATGAAATGCAAAATAGTACAAAAGACAGCATGCTTTTCAGTTTTCCACATTATAGTTCAACAAAAAATTAAAACCTTTTTACTTATTGTTTTGGTGAAGAGATAAAATTCCTATACATTTTCATGTTTCTCTGTGAAAGTTTTTTAATTAATTTTGTTTTTAACTCTCTCATTCCCTCAAGTCTGATACATACAATAATAAAGAAATATTTTTTAAAAATCATAAGTTTTTTTTTCTTTTAATGTAATACTTTATATTCCAGTTAATGTAAATAGTTGAACATTCCATATTTAAAACAGTTACTTGAAGGATTAAAATTATTAAGATAAAGCTGAACTGCATCAAGATATGTTACATACGATGAAAAAGAAAAATACCATTATCAATATGCAATAAACTGAATTAAAAATACATTTCAAGTCATGCATTAATTCTTCAGTGAACAATTAATTATTGCAAAAGGCACACAGGAATCTTGGTTAATAGCCTGAACAAGTGAACATAAAAAGCTTAGCATAGCCTTCAGTACCAGTCTGACAAATCTCTCCACTTCTTCAATCCTTCTAACGACCATTACGCCCTAGGCCCTTTTACTCTTAGGGTGTTGCTGAAGAGACAGACAAAACCTACTAACAACCATCTATTACAACTATATTTCAAATTAATTTTAATTTTTCTGTGAATTTGAAGATTGTCTTGATATATGCCTATCAACTCTGAGTCTTAAAATGCAAGCTATTTGGTGGGCTACACACCTTACATAGAGCACAGCAGCCTTTGTTAGATGTCTGCGTAACAAAACTCTCACACCACAAGCGCAAGTGACACCTCTAAGGAAACTTCACAGAGGAAAGAAATAAAAAAACAAAAAAGACAAAGGCAAGGCTAAATATCCAAAATATTCAGTAATCCGCAGAGTCAGTGAAGTAAACTGTCAGCACTGACTGACACACCATTTTTTTGGGTTTGGGGTATTTGTTTGCTTTAGTTGGGGTTTTTTTGGAGTGAGAGGCAGGTAGTTTGTTTGCTGTTTTTTAAAAAACTTCCAGCTTCCCCTGGAATTTTCTATCAATGCCTCAGAACCTTCCCTTCCATGCTCTGCTGCAAAAATGAAGAATACTATTAGATAATGAGGAAAATGGAATACTAAGGAACATTGTAATGGAAAAATAAACCTAATGATTACCAATGTAGGAAAAAATTCCTATTAGATTTACTATGTAAGGCTAACGTCAGTATTAATGCTTGCAGCCCAATTGCAATAATATTCCTTTCTTTATAACCATCCGCAATTTTGTGTTCCCTGCACCAAGTAATTCATAGCATTCATTCACCAAGCTGGCTGATCACCACTCTTGTCTCTTTGTCCTTATTTGATCCTACCACAGCTACAGTAAGGAGAGGTGCTTAAAACGGAAAATCCTTTCTCAGTGTTTAAATGCAACAAAGCTGTAGATAATAGCTGTTACTAACAGAGATTTAATTTAGGAACTCGAGACTCATCTACAGAAACCAAGAAGCTCAAGATGTTTTTGAAAGGCAGAAATGTGTGGATACAGATGCAAAATATTAATCCAGTGCAATGTGATTTTGTATCAAGATGTGGAGTACATAGTGGCTTTAAGTTTATTACGTAAAATGCAACATATGTTGTTTGAACCTCAGAATACAATATATTTATGCTTTGAACATCAAAACACCACCTGTCCATGCTAATAAACTTTACAAGCCAGTAAGTAGCATTCCAAATCAATTAGTACTTCAAATAATTAATTTAGTGTTGTGCACAAATTTTGTAGTATCTGGTATCTTTCTGCAGTTAAAGAGATGAATGAATATAAATTCCAAGCACTTAAGCAAAAGAAGTCACAAAAACTGAATCTGGATTGTCAGTTGTTTGGTAATTGGTTTGGCCTTTTGTTCTTTTTTTTTCAGTGGGGTTTTTTTTTGTTTGTTTCTTTGTTTTGTTTTTTTTTTTTAATGCTGATGCGTTTGTTTCCATTAACACATCATATCCTGGCTTCAGATAATCACACAAGTTTAGAATGTGGAAGTGTTACAGAGCAAAAGAGAAAACCCTACTCTAACTTCAAAATGGCAAAAGAACACAATTGTCATGGAAGCAAAAATAATTTTAAAAAATCAGCTTTACCTGCTGCTCTGCGGTGAGCGATGTTCTGATGTTCTGCATTTCTTCATTCTTTCTTTTCTCTTGTTCTTCAAGTTGTTCTAAGAACTTCATTTTTTCTTCTTGAAGCTTCTCCTGAAGTTCAGCAACTAAGCTTGATTCAGCAGATGATTCAGCAGGAGGACTTAAAAGAAAATGTTTAGGCTTTAAATTTGCAGCTTATGCCGAGCTCCACAATACATGAAATAAGCACACACACAAAAAGTCAGAAGTTCATTTTGAGACATTATTCTGAAATATTTAAGAAATACTATATTACAATTAAGCCATCACTAACTTCAATTCCACTTTTTAATCATAAGCATCTCACCAATTCTTACTCGGGCATTCTGTTTTTTTAGTGTAGCATGGTAGCTCTAACTTCGTAGTTTTGTTGTGGGGGAGGACTTTTGTTTATACTTTTTCTAATGTAACAGAAGGTGTAGAAAGTGGTAAAAATAACAATGACCAATTTCACAAAGATACTTAGTATGTCAAAATGCAAAGCTTTCACGACTATCACACAATGAGAACAATTCAGCAGTAAATCTGATGTTAAGGAATCCAGATGTGAAATTCAGAACTCTGGACTGCAGAATCTGGAGGACAGCAGTAATGATCATAAAGGAAGGAAACCAACAACAGTTACAGAGGCAAGAAGGATAATGGCCTTAAATGGCTTTTGAAACAATGTTACGTAAGTACAGTATCTTTCATCACTGAAGCAAATACTAACTACTCTTCTGTTTTGGCATGAGTTATCAAGAACCTCTCCTGAGGAACTTTAGAATAGAGAAACTCCTTTGTTGGGCAACATTTGTGAAAACTTGTATTATTTTAAATTTCTATTATTCATCTTCACCAGAATCATATTTAAACCCAAACTCTCAGCTGAACTAAACCAAAGCAGGAATCATCCGCCTCTCAGATGGGCTGCCTGACCTACTGCCTGTTTGCAAATGACAGCCAAGTAAAGGATACTGCTGCTCTGCAAAGGATGCTAGCACATTGCTGGTTTTTATACCTCATCACTGTATCAGGCAGTAGGTTTAAATATTTAATCTGCAAAGGTCTTAACAACTACAGCAACACTGACAATGCCTAATTTTATCATTTGCAAGATGCCAAAAGCACATATATTCAGAGTGGGGTTTCTTTGCAAGCAAACACTTGTACTGCTCTAAGACGACAAAGGACGTACTTAACAATACTAACAACAGTTAGTCCTTTACTGTTCTACCATATGGGCATATACTGAATATACAAACTATTATGCAGCAGCTAAACACTCAAAAAGTCCATAAGAAGCTTTAAATAAAAGAGCTCTGAAAGCCAGCTGAAATTCTCAGAGTGGCTAAACAGCCTTTGACACTCTAGAAGTCAGAAGTAAAATAAGCAGGGAAAAGAAACTCATGAAACGCTCAGGCAAATCTTTTTTTGTGCCACCAAGAAAACATTCTGGTGCTTGATTAAATTTCAATTTATTCCTACATGAAGTCTAGCGAATAGAGAGAACATGTGCTCTGTGGAGAAGCTTCACTACTTACGGTGGACTGATAGAAGTGGCTAGACAATACCAAGACTGGAAGATACCAAAGCAGTAATTCCATTTTCAAAGCAGTCAGGATTCCTATTCTACTTTTAACATTCTTTACAGTATTATAAGTCTTTTAACTAACCAGAAAACTGCTTCAAAAGGCTTAACAAATTATTAAAGATATTGTGGTTTTCTCTACTGTTTTACACTACTACATAGTGCAGAAAGACTAAATAGAACTACAGATGCCTTGCAGTTTTATTATCTTTCATAATCAAAATGACTTGATTTTCAGACACATCAAATCACATTAACTTTTATACCATGGTAACGCATGGATAGCAAGTATTTCTTTGTTGCCTCTAAATATTTTTGTTGGTTTTCATGAAAGTTCAAAAACTAAATTCCTGGCACCAGTGCAATACCCAGGTCAAATTTAACAATCCTTCTCTCTGTCTGTACCTTCTGAATGGCTAATGTAACATTACTCTTGCAGAAAAGAGTGTTTATCTGGCAAATATATAACCACATGCCAAACAAAAATTGTTTTCTACCATTACGAGTTAACTCCTAAACAATGAGTGAGGATAACAAATCAACTTGAGTTACTGACACAGCTTGGGGTTTTAGGAATTCAAAAATCAAACAACTAAACAGTGACTTTGAAATATTAGGACAGATTTACTTAACATATATGCCCTTTGGAGATAAAACATAGTATATGTTGATTCCTAGAGGAAAAAAAAATAACAGCAGAATAAAGGCATAAAAACAAGGCTTAGGAGGCAAAACATATTTCAATGTCACACTAAAAATTAAATTACTTGACAGAACTTGTAACAAACTAACAGCACTTCTTTAGATTGAAGTAGATAATATTTCTTTGAAATACATTATCTGTTTTATCCAGTCCGGATAAGAATACACACAGCTGTGCTCACAAGTCCAAATTTAAGTGTAGGTGGATTTTTAAAAAGTCTGATGACACAGCTACATCTTTTTCCTGTTGAGTCAAGTTCTTCAAATTTCTACAATACATCAATACACAGAAAAGGAAAAGAACACAGAATTTATCATTTTTCTTCTCATTTTACCGTATGTCATTAAGACAGTATTTTCTTCAATTTAGAACGGCTGTTCTTAAGTTTCATTATAACCCAACCTTAATTCAAAAAGGCAATATTATCTTGATGCATTTCTTTATACACTGACACGCAAACAAAGGCACTAACACAACATCACGTAATGATGGATTTGGTCGCAAGTGAAAATCCTGAGGACAATTCCAGTGAAGCAGATATTCCCATTTCCCTTTGAGTATGCTGTTGGACTCTGTAAGACCTCCCCTCTCCTACCTTTCTTTTCTAACAGTACATTGATATTCAAAATTTAAAAGCTAACTTAAGTCTGTACTCATTTTTTGCAGTATTCTTCTGGCTTTTCTGCCCATTCTATCTATTTTATTGATCTTTTCCCATTTCACATACTTGGTATAGCATAATACCTGAGAAAAAAATTCCTTTATAAAGATATTTTACAAACAAGACCTGTCTGCTGCATCGATTCACACTACAAGAACACAAATGAAAAATGCTAGCAAGCAAAAAAAGAACACTGTTGCTAAGCATTAGTCACATTGAAAAATTCTGCTATTTCCATTCTGTAACAACATAATCTAGGTTGCTGGCAGGCATTACAAACTCAGAAGTAGATAAGATATATGAAGTCAGAAAGAACAATTCTATGCATTTCTGGCAAGGGAAAAATATATTTTCAAAAAGGAAAATCTCTGCAGAAATTAACAAAGAAAAACAGTGATGTTAGGATGTTCTTTAAGAATATGTTGCACCCTTGTGTTTCATTATAAAGCTCAAACTGAAGACCCTGAAATACATTAAGTGGTGGAGCAAAAGTCAATGGAAGTCCATGGGGCCATGGGACAGCTCTCAGTCAATGCTGTACAACTTCCCACACAAGTTTTCATGCCACCATTATCACGAACCTGGTATACAGTTCGCCAATAAAGAAAGTTATCAGGCTAACCTAAAAACCAGCCACTGCATGCTCACACAGTGCTAACAGCAGAGCAAGGATGGGAAAAGAGAGACGGGCTGAGACCATCAAAATTGGAATTTCAAGTAACTTGCTACTGTGGAAACACTCCTTCAACATAACATTAAAAGACTGTAATATGAAACCTTCATTGCTGTCTTGAAATAATACTGTATAACATATTTTACAATCTTTCAGATTAACTACAGACATGGGAACATCACTACCTATAAAATGGAAGTGACTTGAAACATGAATATAGAAACCAATACAGATAAACACTACTACAAATACAACAATTTTAGTTACTTCACAGTGTGTCATGAATATACCATATTGATTAAAATACTAGGAAAACACAGTAATTTAATTCTTACAGTACCTCTGATTCACTTGCATCTCAAGTTGTTGTATTTTTTCCAAAAGCCCTTTTTCAGTAGCTTCCCTCTGTAATTCAAACTCTTTACAAGCAGTTTGTACTGCATCCTCTTTTTCACAATTGAGCTTCTGAATGAGCAATTGCCTGTCTTGTTCTTGGTTAGATACTAACAGTTCTTTCTCTTCCTTTAGCTTATGGATAATAGCTTCATATTTTTCCTGCTGCTCACAGAGAGACATTTTTTCTGATTTTTCCTTCTCTAGGGCACTCGTTTCCAACTCTAACTTACTTTGCAGTTCTGTTATTTGCTCTGAAAGTCTTTTTTCTGCCTCAGCAGTTTTTTGATGAAGAAGAGTTACTTTATTTAATTCAGTTCTAAGCAAATTTGATTCTTCTTCATATCTATTTACTAGCTCAGAAATACACTGATCTTTCTCAATTGTCATCAGAGTCCTTAGTTCTGATAAGCCCACTTGATATTCATCACTGCTGATTTGTATTTTATTATTTAATTTATCTATCTCCTTTCTTAAGCTTTCCGTTTCCTTGTCAATCTGAGATCTTAACGTCTCTTGTTGCTGGTTTTTGCTTTCTTCCAAAAGAAGCTTCATTTCATCAGTTTCTGCCTCTTTCAGGGCAAGTTCAACTTCTAGTTTGCATCTCAAATCAGACAGATCTGAAACCTTGAGTTGCAACTCTTCTACTTGCTGTTGTTTCTCTTGCATAACTACTTCATGAGATTCCTGCATTTGTTCAAGTCTATGCTGGTTCTCTGTTTTTAATTTATCCAAGCAGTCCTTGTGCTCGGCTAGGACCTTCTCAAATTCCTGTAAATGCCTGGCTTGTAGGTTGCTTTCCAGTTCTTTTAAATGGCTCTGCTCTAAACTCTCGAGTTCTGCCCTCAGGAGTTGTAGTTTCTCGTTGTTTTCAACATGAAGTTTTTTCAAGTCTTCAAGTACTATTTCACGTGACTGCCTCAGTTCCTTAATTTCAGAATTTTGTGTCTCCATTTGGCATTCCAATTCAAGTAATTTCTGGTCTTTTTCATTCTGAAGGCAAACTACAGCTTCTTTCTCATTCTTTACTATTGCAAATTCATCATTCTTATTCTGAAGAACTTCCTCAAGGCCTAACAGATCACCTTTTAACTTTTTGATTTTCTTTTTATTTTCTTCACCATCCTCCAATAATTTATTAATTTTAGTTTCATATTCACTTTTCAAAGACTGTAATTCATTTTGATGTTTATCGTTTAGTGTTTTTTCAAGTGAAAGTTTTACCTTCTCGATCGTATTTACTATTTCTAAGGAAGTACATTTTAAAGAATTAGAAAAGTCACACTGTTCTCTTTGTACAAGTGTTCTGAAATGGCAAAGATCTTCTTTTATACCTCTTAAATGTACCTTTGAGTCTTGAGCAATAACCCTACACTTCTCCACACAAACACTGAGAGAAGCATTTTCTACTGAAACATCCTTTCCACAAGAACTTGTATCTTGCATACGTCTACTGTCTATTGCATTGATAACTGAAGAATAAAGAGATTCCACCATCATTTCCGGGCTTTGTGGGTCACTTATGACATTAGGAGACACTGGATTTTCTTCTATTACAAATTCATTTACTGCTGACATGAAGTCAGATTCTGGACTCTCTGCTAATGAATCCAAGTCTAAGGACCCTTGTTTAAGAGCTTGCTCCAAGTTGGGATGGGCAATAGTTTCAAAATCGAACGTGTGAGCATCAATGCTATCTGGAGACAATTCTTCTAACGGAGCTGGGGGACACACAGGAGGACACAGGGGACCCTGAAGACTGAGTGATGGAGGAGTTCTTGAAGAGGTAGCAATTGCGGTTCCTGTAGTACTTTCCATCCTTGGTGTGGTAGCAGATTGTGGCGATGCTTGACTATTGGAGGCCTACAAGTTATAAAACAAAAAATAAACACTTAAAGTGATAAGCCAAACTGTTAATATTAAAAATTAATTCAAAATTAACAGGCAAAATAAGAACTTTAAAAAATCAGCCTTATTATTTGTAACAGTCCAAAATATGTACTACTAAAACTTAAGCAAAAACTGCAGAAAGCCAGGGAGATCTTCCATTAAAGTTTCAGAAACGCATCATTTGTAAACACATAAATACTGAATGTTCACCTAGCCAAAAGTCCTATGCACACCCAACTGTATCTTACCAGTCAGAAATAGGCTTTGGTTCCTAAGAGCCTACTTATTTCAGTTTTCCTAAAAATTTTGTTACTAAAATATTTTTATTCTCTTGTTGCCAACACTGTTATTAAAAAAGCAGCCATTTTTAAAATACACGACTAAGGTTTACAAAAAGCTTTACTACAACAAAACTGTTGTCTACTAACATATAAAAATATATATCAATTGTTCTACATATGACTGTAGAACTAGTACAGTATAATGAAGAGCACACTCTAATTAAAACCAACATTCTGACTTTTTGGAATGCAAGACATCACAGGCAGAGTGGATAATTTTCCCCCTTAATGTGCTCCCATC
The DNA here is from genome assembly GCA_013398955.1 of Callaeas wilsoni. NCBI lineage: Eukaryota > Metazoa > Chordata > Aves > Passeriformes > Callaeidae > Callaeas > Callaeas wilsoni. Next base: position 76,618 of record VWPU01006918.1, read on the forward strand.
ACTCCCAATTTTTGTCATTTTGCCTCTAAAACCTTGATACAACTGAAACTGATTGTGTAGCACCAGATCCTTCAATATTCACCTGCAAAGCTAATGGTTAGAATAATCACTCATAATAATCCATGAGTAACAGCACCTTGTCAACCAATATAAAGATCAGTTAAAGCTTCTCCACCTTCATGAAACTGTCCCCAAGTAAATCTGATCAGCTGCAGTGCTTTTGATTCTTAAAAGCATAAAAAATTTCCTTCCAATTAATTGGAAAATTGATTTGATTAGATAACATTCTAAATCTCATTATCGTCAGTTCTTGTTCAATACTATACCAATTATAAAACAAGATCTCAAGTTCCAGTGCATACCCTGCTCTGAACTGCATGTTTCAAGATCAGTCCCTGGTATTTCAAAGACATCATATGCTTCTAATATAGAAATATTGCCATGGAAATTATACTTTAAGTAAATTTCACTGAAGTTTTATTTATCATAGCTCTAATAGTTGCAACTCAGGCCAAGTTACATGCACTTCTGTGTACCTCCGTTTCAGTAAAACTCCATTCTGAAATGCTTTAAAAAAAAAACAACATCAGCCTTAGAGACTGTGCAAATAGCCCATGTCCTAGGATATTCAAGCTTTTTGTATGTGACAAAACTCAGTCTGGCTTACAGCATGATGTATCTAAAAGACTATGCTGAGTTACAGATTTTCTTAACTTCACAGTTTAATAGATTAAACATAATAAATTTACTGCTTGCAAGCTTTGTTTGACAGAATAAGCAAAGTGCATAAAGTCTTCCTCCTTTACTATCTTTACAACTACTAGAACTAGGAACAAATAAATGATCAGCCTGTAGTCCTTTAGTACCTTATGCTATTAACTATCACATACAACAGGAATATAGAAGCCCTAACGCCAACGATACATCTGTAGATTCTTAAGACAAAAATATAAACCTTAAGCTTCAGCAAGTGCAGAACACATCCCAGCGGAAGCCAAAAAGCAATGTACAGCCTCAGTATCCACCAAGGACACATTCGTGAAAAAGTTTGTAATAGGATGGATAGCGAAGCAATTTTTCCTAGGAAAATTACAGTGAAACACACACAGTTAAAATACATAAGGCAAGTATCTGTGACACACAGAATTAAGGGGTATGCACAGGATCATCAGGATCACAAACTGGAAGAGGTGCAAAGTTTTCTGAACATATCAGTGCTCTGAAAGATCTCAGATGCATTGTCTGTAACACCATAGCTCAACCAATACCTTGCCCTTTCATCCTTCATCACTAAGAACTTCTTGATTTTATTCACCTAAGAAATGTGACCACCTTGAAACGAAATAGTTCGTGAAGAAAAACTCATGGGAATTTTTCCAGTAGAAAATTCCCGTAAGATGTTCAGTCTCCAAGTGCTGGAGATCTGGTTGTGCTCTTCTTCAAAAAGTCAACACCGTCTCCAGCTGATAACTCTGTGATCCTCCTCGTGCCTCTTTCCCAAATAGTCCACAATGCCTCAATGCACTTAAAATGTGCATCTGGTGTTCTTTACTATGATAGTTTCTATTGAAGAAACTTCTGCCATCCATTGAATCCAGCTACTTGACTGGCAATAGTTAATGGAGCTTGGCAATAAATGTTCAGCAATAGAACTCCAAAAATCCCAGAAGTGAGAGACATTGATCTGTGGCTGTATAAATAGCCATTTTTTGCTTTCTCCATCTTTTCCAAATGATTGTTACTCAAAAAGGGACCCTATCCTCCTCTGCACCATGCAAATGTTCTCCTAATGGCGATATATTGTGTGTTTAACAATTCTCAACTGTGATTTAAGAAGAATCTATTTCCAGTTTCAATGCACATTTATTTAGCAGTTGCATTTCCACCTCAACTCCCTTAGCTTCTACATCTTTATGAATCTAAATCATACAATGATTTTGACATACACTGTAAAAAAACATTGTGGTCATTGCATACAGAATATTTATGAAAAGTGAACAGGACATGAGACAAAAAAATTAAAAGGAAATGCTCCTTTTTAAATGATATTATTTGCCCAGGTTTAAGCATTTCCCTTGGGTTTAATTTCAGCTTGTTGTTTATCCAAAAAAATTTACAAAAATAGATGTTGAAGAGTACTGTGTATGCTGATACATGCCTGGGGTTCAAAGCATGCTTTAAGTGACAAACATCTACCATTAAAAAACAGAGCTTCGACAATAACAAAAATTAGCATCACAGATATCAATAAGCACACACTAAAAAAAGCACTTTTTAGACTTTAAATATGGGGAAGTCCTACAGAAATCCACATGCAAAGGAAAGATGGTATCTACTTTTGGCAACCCTTCAGAATCATGCTAGAAGGTAAAGAGTAAGGATATAGCATAAAGAAGAAAAAAAAAACCCCGTCATTCTATGGAACAATAAGGAACTTGGTTTCCTCATGACCTGGGGCTGTAACACACTACATGCCCCAGCAGTGGCTACTGTGCGCTGGGTGTCTAGTGAGAGCACCAGATTACTGCTTAGTGAAGATTTAAATCTCACATTCTGAGTGGCTGAAACTATATGAAGACTTTGCTTACTGTTGCTCTTTCCCTGAGAAGCCTGTGCCTGCCATCTAGTCTGTTTAAAATTTACAGCAATATATGCATGTCATACACTAATGTTTGTAATGACAAAGGAAGAAAAGTCAAGAGCAAACAAGAAAAAAATAGAGACAGAAAAGCAGAATTAATTTCCAAGTTCACAGGTGTTACAGGATTACATGCCTTGCTCTAATTATGTTACTGCAAAAAACAGTCAGGGAATGGGGCAATTCTCAGAAAGATTACAAGCAGTGTTTCAATTCCAAACTCATTAGAAGAAATGGTAGATTTATGATCCAATTTGAAAAGCCAGCTTCTCTTATAAGAAAAACTTTTAATACCAGAGGATTGCACGTGTTAATTACCTACTAACCATGGAGAAGACACCTTAATCATCTTACCCACAGGCACCTTAGCTTTTCCTGGACACCTTTAACCCAATTCCTGATCTGCTTAAATTTTGTACTATGGTAATAAGAGGGCACAGCAACATCTTTGACGTGATGATATTAAATTACAAAGAATAAGCAGAAAGTCTTAAAAATGAAAACAGTTTTCAAAGTATTAACAAATTTAAACAAATATCTACAACAATGCCCTTTAACTACTCCAATGTAATACTGAAGTAAAAAATTATCATTAAAGTTCTATGAACTTGAAAGCTGATATATCAGGAGTTATGGAGACACTTGAAAAGAAATACTCCTAACACCTCCAGTAAGGTATTCAATCTCCTCTGACTTGCTCTTTGCTCACTTGTCTGCAGTCACAACTTTCCTCTCCTGCCTAAAGCAACTATTAAAAGACAGTTGCTGTGGCTGATGCAGTAGGATGAACTTCCACATGACCCAGACGGAATCCAACTGCTGCACTACCAACAATCCAAGGAAACTATCTCAGGTCAATCTGAAGAACCAGGCTTCTGCTGCCACTAGCAGGGAAAGGGAAATGCTGAGGTTAAATGTGTCTCCTTGGTAGAGTACAAGAGTAATAATATGGGCAACACTCAACATCTGCACAGTTATTGCCAACTCTGCACCAAGCTGGGATGGTAACTCAGTTCACCACCAGAACATGTGGCTGCATGAAGATATAGGCATCTTCAGGACAATTATTAAATGTTTATTCATCCTTCTAATTATTTACTGCAAATTTCCAGCAATACTGAAGATTAAAAAAAGAACATTTTAAAAAATTACTTCAGTAATTCTACACAGGTAAAAGTAATATAATTTAAAAAAACCACTTCTATATTATTAGCAGAGCAAAGCAACACAAAGATGTTGTGTCTTTCATCAAGTAGTAACAAGAACACTGTCTTTGAAAAGAAAAAAATCTCTGACAAATCTGTTTGCTTCAATTCCAAAAAGAGTTCAAATGAATCACTGAAATGACACACAGAGATGGGCATTTTCAAGATGACATCATGAATGTCCCAGCTCTGACTGTGCAATTCAATTTACTCTAAGGAAAGAGACAATTATCCAAATCTGTCTAAGCACCTGATACTTCTGTGTGAGTGAAGAATCCAAACTGGTCAAACAAAAGCAAAAGAGTGGGAAGAATATCTTCCTGATTGGGCAAACATCTTTTTCTGTACAGCCAGATACTGATAAAAATTTTTCAGATAAGTATGTCTGAACAAAGAACGAGAAACTACGAAGACTTCAAAAATTCAGGCGTATTTCCTGTTTATTTTTGTACTGTTATTATGCATATTTTGAATTAAAATTTAAATTTCACACTCTTCTGACATTGCAAGCCTCAGTAAAAAAATTAAGTCACCAGAAAAACTGTCACTATCCTGGTTTCTTACGAGATAAACTTCAGGATGCTCCACATTGGGAGTGAACATCTATATTTTAGAGCAAGGTCTGTTGTAAGAGCATGTTCAGAAAATGCCAAGATTTCACATAATTTCACTTCCAGCAATTTCAATGGCTACTACCGTGTTCAGGCCCTAATATTCTTATTCTTAATGGCTGTTCATTTGAAAAACAATCTTCATAAAGAGAAAAAATAGCTGGGAAATTACTTAAGTGACACAACTTTACTATATTACAGAACGAAGCACAGCCCAGATTTCCTATTTTACACACATAAAAGATTTCCAATAAATCTCCTGTCCAAATCCCAGAGAAATAAAAAGATAGAGAACTTAATGTCACTCGGTTTAAGCAGGAAATTGCTATTCAAAATTAAACATGCCCATAGCCTTAATATAAGATGCTTCCAGTCAGCCAAGTTCATACAACAGTTTACACCACAGACAACACAGCCCCTGGGAAAACCTACTGGTTTTCTACAGCCAAAAAAAACCCAGTTTGAAGCAGTCAACTTCACAAAAAATCTTCACAAAAAATTTAGCATTGCTAAATTCCCCCAGTGTTTCCCTGAGAGAGGCCACAGTCAGAAGCTAAAAGGAACCTATTGGGTGTATTATGGAAGTTAGAGGCTGCATGCACAGAAGAAAAAGTGATTGGCAGAAACAGAGTTTCTAGGGGAAGGAATCTGTTTGACAGGCAGAGTGAAACTAGGAAGAGATCTTTTTACCATCTGTTCCTTCTATACTCAAAGAAAAAGACTGCACAACAGCCAACCAAAGCCCTAAAATCTCCTTAACTGCTTGTGCCAAAAGGACCTAACAAACGATGCAGAAATCTAGAGAAGTAACAAATTCACTGAATACAAACTAAAGCAATGAAGGCAGAATGCACACATTCTGCAGACAGAAGACTTGAAAATGACAGAAAACAAAAATATTAACAGTGCAATTCTACTGCTACATCTTCTGTGGAATACAAAAATCTGTTAAATATTCTCAGAATATTTACTAGCTCATGATTAGAAAGGAAACTTATGCAGTTAATCTTTACATCAAGAAAAACAAAGATGCATTCTAAAGTGTTTGATAAAATGTTATGAAAATAATCTACTGTTTTAAATATAATATTCTCTTTTTCATTGATAAAGAAAAGCAAAAAAATACCTTTTGTTCATTCAGCAGGTCTGTAATGGTTTGTGACATTTCATCCAAACTCTGTGCTGCCTTGACCAGGTTATGTAGAGCACGTACATGCTGGTGAAGAGGTTCAAAGTCACAAAGTATGGGAACCCTTAAAAATAGTAGAGGATTAATTTTTTTCCACACTGTTAGTTTAATACTCCAATCTGTTAAATTATTATGTGTATATTTCAACAACACTAGGTTTCCCTCTGTATAAGGTCTGTAGTTTCTTAACTTCATCTATTTTATATAGAAAAAAGTATACTAAGACACTCTGGTATTTTTGTTTAAAATTAAAAACTTATGTGCTTTTAAGGAGTCCATAACAATAAACACAATGATGAGCGAGTAATTCCAGTCTTTCCTCCCAAGGAAAACATTTCCCTGTAGTACCTAGAGTTCCAATGACAGTAACAGACATGATTAGAACTCTAATTGAAGCACTTGTGTTTGCAAATGACTATATTTTGTCCCCAGTTTGATTCTCTCCAATCCAGCTCTTCCTTTGAAGAAGCAATTAGTTCTCTATTTTATTTTCATGATAGGTAACCTAAATTAAATAACCGATTAATGTGTCATGATCACATTTCAAGTGTTGCAAGATAATATGAAAACATGAAGCAAGAGTTCATTTAGACTAACAATATAGTAAAAGCAAATTATACTTCAATGTATTCCACACTTGCTATTCAATATATAGGGCAAGTGGCATCAAGTGTATTTTGTACAATTAAGATTTTAATAACTGCTCAAACACAATTTCAGAAGACTGAAGCACTGTAAGTAAATTAAAACATCATTTTAATTATGCAGCTGAGAGGTTCAGTGCTGATAGAAAAGGCCTTTGTGCTGGGTCTCAGTTTTGCTTATTGCTTGCTCTTTACACGTTAAATGAACATACCAAAACAAGTACTGCTCTCAGGTTTCTTCTGGAGATCAGCGTCTACCCAACATGTGTGACAGCTTTTGTCCACTTGCATTGCAAGTTCACCACTATCCTCTGTATTTTCACCAAATGCAACCCTGAGCCCAGAAACCAGAAGGAATATGACATAATCCCACCTCTATTGCCATCAAGTGGAAAGCTATGTCACTACAGTTCAAACTAACTAAAACATCTTAGTCAGTGATTGGTTTTCTGTCAGTGGCAGGGCAAAATTCTTCCTGAACTCAGTATAAACTTCCAGGAAGGTCGTCAAATTCTCACAAATTAAAAAAAATCAGGCAAACATTAGGAATAAGATCCTACAGTTGCACTTTCTTTCCCACAAAATTGATGAGGAGCAAGCCTAGGAGCAGAATAAGAGAAATTAAAACAGTACATCAGCTATAACATGAGATACAGCAAATCCACTGTCAAGCTGTCTAAGCTCACTACACTTGTTAACTCCACCACCACCACCATAAAGATAGTCAGGAATTCTGAATCAAAAATAATGCCAGTCCAAAATACAATGAAAAGAAGCAGTGAATTCAGCTCCTGCCTTATGCACCAATAACAGGTATTAGGCTGACACTTGGTGAACCTCACAGATGGCAGTGAAGCATCCTCCTCTTGCATTTACCTATGTAAACGCAATCCCAACTTTGTGGGACTGTGGCCTTGGGGCTAAAATAAACAAAATCAAAAAAAGAGGTATCTCAGCAAATCTCTAACTGCAGATCGTTTAGGAGAAGGATGATGACACATGCGACATCTGAATGTGGTCATACTGATAGATCTCCTCCTAGGCAGAACCTTACATGGAACTTGCTACTGCCTATTTCTCTCCCATTATCTTGGTTGGCATTTCATCACCTTGACTGCTCTGAGTTTGTAAGCTCACACTAAGAGTCACCTTTTTCACAAAGATATCTCCAAGTTCTAGATAAGGAACTAATCCTGTAAATTGCTTGTGAGACAAACCGGTAGCCTTCCTGTTTACGTACACGTCTGCCTCATTGTTGGGAAGTAAGAAACATAGAAATAGAGCTTCTACTCAAAATGATGGATTTCCAAGATAGCAGAGGCACTTAAGAGAATACACTTTTTAGTAAAATCAGTTTAATAAAATCAGAGAAAAAGTAGTAATTGAATATAGGAAATCTCTATGATCTCATGTTGAGCTAAAGACATTTATTTCTTCCACATACAACAAAGAATACCACACAACAAAGAGCAAAAGAAGAAAGAATCAAATCTCATAATGATCTGACAAAACATAGCTATGAGTTTATTTCAGTTTAAAACTGGTGACAATTTTTTTTTGCTTTTTAGCTATGAGGCAGCTCAAAGGAACACCCAAAATCCTTTACATCTCAATACAGAATAGATTTGTTCAAACCATCAGAGCTTGAGTACATATGTATCTGTATTAAGTCAGTGAAGATCATTGCTTAAGACTGGTAACAGTTCAGAAAACATCCTTGTCCGTTCTTTATGGAAAATGACTCAAGGGGGTGGAAAACTGATGGGGACCCCTGGGAAAGTTATTTCCCTAACACACAAAGTGTGTTAAAAAGGTGTCTTACCTGAGTAATGGCTGTACTTCTGAAGGACAGAAAGACTGCAAAAACTGCAAGTCACTCAATGAGATATCTGGAAGCTCACTGTCAAATCTGCGAGGTTTTCGTGTCTGTAAAGAAGATATTGATTTACACATTGTTGTACACATAAGTATCAGATTACTACAGAAGGATTAGAAAGAGCTTAATAAATAACACGGAAAAGTTAGCAGTAAACTGACCTCTTTCTCAAAAGATTTTTAATTTTTAAGAAATCATGTCTGGTCCTGTCCACCTAAAAAAAACCCTTACATTTGTAACGACTAACCATCCATAGTGCTTGGGCAGCAGTAGAATAGAGTATTCCAGTTAAAAGGGACCTACATGAGCACCTAGTCCAATTTCCTCCCTATTACCAAGCTTCATAAACATTATGGATGTGTTTAGAAGTTAAAGGATAAGAGATGGCATTGAAGCTTTATTTATTGTGCTGGTACACATACAAATATTAATTCAGTTCAGCATTTCAAACACTGAAATGAGTAGCATTCTAACTTTCCAAGTAGCCTTTAAATTAAAAAAAAGCTGAAAAGGAGAAGCTGAAAAGGTTAAAAAGGCAAAGTGAGATGGTAACATTACAATCAGGGAGTTAGCTAATTTCAATTAACCAAGCTGTATGAAATCAAAGCTAACAGGCAATGCTTAATTACAATGCTTCCATGTTATCAGCTAATTAAGAGACAAAAATGCTTTTCCATTCATCTAGTGATTATCAGAAAAGATGGAACCTTTTACTTGCTTTTACCATCCAATTAATTTTATTGCTCTATATTCACAAGACAATTAGATGATCAAATTATTCCTCCTGACTTCTTTTTTCTGACCATTAAGAGCAATTTTTTTTCAACACCACACATTAAAAAAGGACTGCTAAAAAGGAGAGTTGACATTTCCTCTCCCACTGCACTGCAAGTTACAAACCAATGTTAATATAGGTCACTTGAAATGGCAGAGAACGCTAGCTCCCAGCTTTTTCATCTGTGTCATAGCAATGTGAAAGGCATATGGCTTCAATGAATTAAGTCCAGGTTTTTAATTTATGAAACTATATAGAAATTAAATAAATCCAAAGATATGAGTACATACACAAAAGGATGGAGGCCAGGAGTCAAGTCCTCTAAACAAACGATTCCTTAGAAAAGACTTCCCTGAAGAAAAAAGCCAAACAAACAACTTATTTAAAGGAAGAAATGCAACAATGTCTCAAGAGAAATCAACTAAAGTTACTGCAGTCTAATAGCTGAACTACATTTGGAAGCATTACTATTTATATTGATGACTACATAAAATTGCAAATGACCACAGACCATCAGGCAAAACCCACCATTGAAGCAGAGCTGCCTTCACGGAAGCCTCTTTTTGCTTAATGTTCACAAAGGCAAAAGCCTCAACTTATTTTCAAATTTTTACTCTAATTTTGTTACTTTCCAAAAAAACTCGATAAACTTTTGCTTGATTTTCTTATTTTAGCTGTCCATCCAGAACATAAATTGCAGACTTTGCAGAGGAAGTAATCAGAATTCTTTTAGTAGAATCTTTATTTTTAGTAATTTTCTTTTAAAACTTCTGGTGAAGGTCTTTAATAATGGGACTTAGTTGTCAGATTTCTCTGGAGTAGTACAGAGGAAGTCATAGCAGCACCCAAATACTCCGCAACAGTTTTAGAAGTGTTATTTAAAAGAACAATAAAGCTCACAAGGCATGTTTAAGCACAAACTATATTCAAATGCGATAATGAGAAATCTTATCTTTTACAAACATTAATCACAACTTTCACGGTTTTTTGGATAATCTATATGAAATAGTTAATAGACTTAATTAACACAAAAATATTTTGTTTGTAATAGGACCAGCATGCACTTCCTATGTAAGTAAAAAAAAAATTTCAGGTATTGAAATTAAAATATAATGGAAATATTTTAACTACAAAGACAAGAGATATACTTCAACATTATTCGATTTCACAGAAGAGAAAGTACTTACTAAAGAGTTTACCGAAAGATTCCCTTTTTGCCTTTTCAGCTTCATATAAATGTTTCCCATCTTTTATTAAAGCACCTGCCCACTGTGAAAGGGGAAAATACATAGTCAGTTGTTAATTTATATGCTGATACAAAGGTTTGGTCTCAAGGTTTTATTTACTTACCTCCCTGTAGTGTTTTATGAACATTTTTCTCCTCACAACCTCAACAACAGCTAAACAGTACATCTGAGGAACAGTGCTGAGAGCCTCTACAACTTTGACCCTTTCTAGGAGCTCTGTTACAAGACGAAGCAGTGCTTGTACTTTCTCTCCATCTTGGTCAGCATGAAGCATTACAAAACAACACCACCTACAAAAGTAGATTACACTTTAGAAGATCACATCTTAACAATCTTTTTTTTCACTTAAATTAGATTAGCAACATGTCTGGATGAAATGAACAATGACATCATTTCACATGGGACAACAACCGGCTAACTGAAAGTACCAAGCTATTCAGAATTCAGTAGTCACTTTGCAGTTTCCTATTAATTTCTCTCAACAGAATATCCACATCAGTGATCAAAAACGAACATCTACCACCATTTGAGTTAAGACATTGTTTTTGACAAGTTCGTAGCATAAATAACCTTAGGAGAAGTAACAATGCAATTTTTCCAGTAGAATTAAAAAAGCTGATACATCCTGAGCAAAAAAAATGACTACTTTTTGTTTATAAATCTCAAGAATACTTATTGAAAAGCTTTAGCAAGAGGTATTAAAGGTTGGAATGCTGTCAAAGAAATAAGAACTCAACACTGTTTGGGAAGTTCACATGACGTACTCATGCACTACAAGCAACAGCCCCTGTAACACAAGTTCTCACATCTTGTAACCGCATCTTCAATTCCCTTAATCATACAATCAATAGATACATTTCAAGCACAGACACCAACATAATTAAACCACAGGGTAACTACTGGAAAGGTGATCAACTGGTGTACTTGAGGAGACACGTTACAGCAACTTTGCCACCAGAGAAGACGTAAGGTGGAGGTATATCCCACAAGTAATAAAAAACATATAAAATTGCTTTTATTAACAGAATTGAAGCAAAAGTGAAACAATAAATACAAATGAGTCAGCATTAAGCAATTAGGAATATATACTAACAGAGAGCAATTAGGAATATATTCTAATAGAGACACTACAAGATGTGCACTCTTGACGTTTTCATAATAGTGATTTCCTTAAGATACACATTCCTTAAACAGCCTTGCTGCAAGTGGAAGTCACATAAAGCTGAAAAGTTTTAACTTACTTCAGTCTGACTTGCAGATTATTTGCAAGCTCCTGTTTGGCAGTGGTACACTTCTGTTTAATATCTAACAGTTTTCTGTGATTAGTTAACATAATCATCAGCTGATTTGCATGACTCAAACACAAATCAGGCAGCACAGAAGGATCTTTCAAGTTCTCAGCTCTCTTCTGATTAGCCAAAAATCCCTAGAGAGAGAGAGACATTTGTTATGCAAGCTTTGTGACAATCACAAAGTGTGAAAGTGATACATCTTCTCTAAGAATGCAAGAATTTTGACAAACTTACTGTAACCATTCTGAAGTATAACAGAAGGACACGTGAAGAAAGCAAGAGTCAAAGTTGCTCTCTTTCCACTCTACAGTCCAGTCCAAATCAATCTTGTTCCATATTTCACTCCCGAATAGTTACCAACACAAACCTAACAGAACTTTACACAACTAACTAACATCAGTGAAAGACCACATAACTTAATGCAGCAGAAACATAGCTACTAGGATGGAGGGGATCAACCATCATTCTAACTTCTGCTAACAACCATCTTCCTAACTTCTGGCATTTGCAAGATTTAACATCAACTTAGAGCATGTTCAATACTACTGTGGGCTAAAGAATTTATATTTCTTGCATAAGGAATTTCACACATGAAACTACTTCTTCTTGAGAGCCAAGATCACAGCCACACATCTTATTTGCATGCAGAAGGCACCCTTACATCATAAGTAAAGGAAGAGACACTTTATAAAAAGAAATGGCAAGGATGATGATTTGAAAGTTGAAGTCTCTGCCAAGTCTTGAAAAGGTACAAATTCTAAATTTACAGTAGCATTTAAACTAAGTGACAAAGTCTCTTTCCAGCTGACTGTTAGGCTTCTCACTCCAAAGTGGGATTGATCAACTTGAGGTAGGCTCTTCATCCAAGTGAAGAAGGAAAAAATAGCTAAAATCACCACTCACAATATAGGGTGACTGAGCATAGGGATGGGAAGACTAGCTTAGCCACCAGGCTAAATTCACTTGGGTTTAGCACTGGCCTACAATAAAAACACTGCAAAAATGAGATTTAGCACAAACTTTCTTCTAAACTTACTCATTGAATTTATCTGGAGACAGGCTCCACTTTTAAACAGTGCTGCCAGAAGTACTGGTAGCATCCAGCTTTACATAGCAGACCAAAGAGGGAACAGAGAGCCTGGGTCCTACACAACTCTCAGCCCAGCACTGCCCTTCTCAAAAGGGGCCTTAATTCCCTAGCAAGATAGAGTAAGAAACTCTGCCTTTCTTCAGAGTCGCAACTCCAAGGTCATGGTGAAAATCTGAACATCGTCATGTATTGCCTAATAGACTTTTAGTTACTTTCAGTAGCAAACAAGGCATTAAAGGACAATCTTAGTTATCAAGTTAACTGAAGCTCTTTACAGAAACTGTATTTAATAAAATAATTTTCATATGATACTGGAGTGTTTTTTGAAAATAGGAGCTACATATTTTATATTTAAAGTAGTCTTTAACTGAATTTCTTCTCACTTAAAATGACACTGTCCAGTGAAGACACACTACTCTCTCTCCTTACTACAATACTGATGATCAACCATTAACCTATTCCCTGATCCTGTATCACTGAGTGATAAATTACTAAGGACTCAGTATATCCCTTCAAAATTAAAACTGATCTACTTAACTCTTATTCTGTATCTACAACTAAAGTTCTGAAATTCTAGCTGTAGCTTTAAACCATGGGAAAACATGACAACAGGAAGTAAAAACTGCCAATATTAAATGTCAAATTATTGTGAAATAGCACCTTATTGACCAAACCCAGTGTGATACATTGAAAACTATCTTGCATGACGCCATGCAGTTGGGTCATTGTAACTTTAACAGCATATACATTCAAAAATCTACCATCTTCCAATGTTGCACACACAACTGTGTATTACCTGAGCAAGTTCTTTTTGTTCATTCACCAGTCTGCTGCAGCTTGCTATCATCTGGTCCAATGCATAGAGTCTATCCTCAAGACCTTTAATAGCCTTCATGTTCTGATTATCTAGTTTGGCGATAGTTTGGCGACATTCTGCCAGAAAGGGTTGGATGATCCTTGGATCAAGCTAAAAAAAAAAAAAAGTTCATTAGTAGTTGACACATTGAAAGGTGATCTAAGTTAGCTAAATGAGGTTTTTTAACCTCAATATTTTTCTTTCGTTTTTTTTTTTTTTTTTCTTTGTTTTTCTTCTTTTTTTTTTTTTTTGTTGTTTTGGTTTTTTTTTCAATCTAATGTGTGACTACATCTATCATCTATTTCAGAATTCTGAGTAAATGAGTCTGTGGATTCCGTATGACAACATGAATTCTTCTGAAGTATTCCAACCAGACCATCAGAGAAATCTGGATCCTTATAAAGGGAAGGGACATTGGTTGAGGGCACAAGGTGAGGTGCAGGGATAAGGGCACTTTATAGGAATGGACTATAGTCTGCCCTGGGACAGAGTCCATACGGCTACAATCAAAGCCAATCATGAATGTGACTCAATGGAAAGTGCAGAAGGGAGGGTAGTGAGAAAAAGCTGCAAGAACCATCAATCTTTTCCCACTAAATTAATGTTTCAACTGACTACTTAGACAAGCAGATCATTTCTGAGCAACTGGAAACGACCCCATGGAAAAACAGTATATTTGTCATAGTTTTAGCTAGAGGGTTTTTTTTTCCTAACAGAAATATATTTTAAAAGTAATTTCATAATATTCCTTCACACACCATTATCCAGAAAAAAAGAAGTATTTGAAACATTAAGAGCCTACCAATGTCCACAGATTTTAAGGGTGACCCTTCAAGCTTCACTGTAAGAGTAGTAAATTAAAATAAGAGTTCTAGAAACAACATAAGGTAGTTGCTACTTCTTATGAAGGTCAGAGTTTAGTGTAAACCTGAAATATATTAGTTAGAGACATAGTAAAAATCATTAGGTGATAGCAGAAGATGAACAAATTTGCCCAAATTTATCCAAAATGGTTATGGTATGCCATCTCTTAGAATCTAGTGAAAAGGATGCTATTTGTGAGGTCACACTGGCTGTCACAGCACTGGCTTCTTTCATCAACATGCAGGGTTAATGCCACTTACAGAGCACACAAATCAATCCTCAAAAAAAAAGAATTTATTTGACTCAATAGTAACATAAGTAAAAGTACATTTTCCCCTCAATCTACTATTTAACTGCAAGTTTTCACACACAGCACTTCTTCATTCTGCAAATAACTTCCTGGGGGGATACTGAAATGAATCTAGAGAGCAGAAACATTAAAAACTAAGGAGCAACTATAAAGAACAGGTCTTCCATTTACTTAAAGAAAACCACCAACCAGCCAATCAAAAGCTTCAGGTGAAAGTACTAAAAAACTAGTAATTAGCCCAGAACTCCTTAGAATAAACAATTAGTGCTGTTATTAATGTGACAAAATACATCCAAATTCTCTGAAAAAAAAGGTTAATTTTTAGTATGTGATGTCTTATGAATCTTGGTCTTTTCTCAAGTCACTTGTCCATCTTCAAGAAACAGTGACAGAAGTATTTAACCAGATTGATTTTACAGGATCATCTTCACTGCCGCCTTATTCAGGATTACTCCCCCTAATTACATCCTGAATTAGTTCTCTGCAGCATCCAGAAGAGTTTCTTAACAAACAAAATACTAAAGAACAATATGGTGGGTTTTTTCTCTTTTAACCTTCTTAAACTAATGATGTTATACCTCTTTTTACAAAGAATGGCTATTCCTCTCATTCTTTTCTAACCTATTTCCTCCATTCACTCTTTTCATCCCGTCTTTAACCTAACTGCATCTGTAGGACCCAGCTCTACTTTCACTGGTAGATAATATTGCTCTCTTCATCTTTCAAAAGTGTCTTCCATTTCTAGCCTCTTATTTAAGTGGCTACAACAGCACTTAACAAAAACATCTGGTTAGCTCCTACTTACCCAGTGCTTTTACTGCAGCCTAGGTTTCTGTAATTAGAAGTGTCATTTTATAGAGGCTAGAACCATCAGAAACTTAGCAGTACTCTGTGAAACACACCAGTTATGTCAAGGATACCAGTACCAAATGTATAAAGCTGTTACTCTGGTGCTTTAAGCTTTCAGGAAAATCTTACATGAACTCAGTTTTTCAATTAAGAATTGCAATCAGAAACCATCTGTATGGTTCGTATTTCCAAGAAGGAAAGGGTATGTGGAGAATGCAGGCAAAACAATTTTTAAAAGTTAGTGCCATTTTATTCTATTATTTTAATATTTTTTATATTAAAGTGTCACTTCAAATGAATATTCAAAGAACAATTAAAGTGTCACTTCAAATGAATATTCAAACAACAATTATGTTGCAAGATACTTATTTAGGATTTTCTTTTCAGCTGCAGGCCACTTCTGCTTTCAACTATTTCTAAACCAATGGTAAGCAAAGATTCAATCCTTTGTCTGTGCTGCTATCAAAACAGAGTAAACTAATGTTTTCCTAAGAAGAATCAGGATTACTTCAAAGTCTTGAGGTTTATTTGTGAACCAAAATGGATTAGGACTGATCAATTGCAACTGTTCTGGTGGTGGCCAGAATACTCTGACTGAAGCACTTTCCCTACCTGCCAATTCTGCTTTAATCACAATTTTTCCCCATAAAAACTGAATGAAGTTACAAAATAATTACAAGAGTTGAAATAAAGGATTTCTGCCTAATCTTAGATACGACAAGTACAAGACAGCGCCTCTAAAACATGTGATGTATGTCAGATAAGACTACAAACTGACAGAAAAATGTAGAGTATGTACTTAACCAAAGTATTCTTTGCATTTTTGTGCCTTTTGGATCTCTATAATTTATTTGGAAGCAATTGTTTAATGTCCATCTCTTCAAATACTGTTTTTTAAAACATACTACATCTGTGTTAATAATACATAGAAATTGAATTTATTGTCTCACAACCCATCTAGTACGTTCTGTTACTCTTATTTTAAATTAGTAGAAAGTACCTTATAGCACTGCTGAACGAACAGGACAGAGGGCTGTCTCAGACTTCAGCCAATAGGAAGTCTTACACACAAAATCAATTATAGTTTTTGCTAAAGAAAAAAACCATTTGTCATAGCCAATCTTTTTAGTCTTTTCTGCACTTCTAAAAACTTAGATAGCCCTTAATATTACAACCAATTCTCCAATTACTTTTAAGACATAATCAAAATATCAATGTACAGAACCGACCACACCATGATGTTCCCTACAACAGATGGATTTTACAAATCACTGATTCAGTCTTCCAGTTCCTACCTTACAGAGGAAAGAAAGTGTCAAAGACAATAGAAATTGTTTTCTTTGTTCAAGGTATGTTGTGTTGTAATACTGTATTATATATATGCAAACAAGGCTAGACAATGTAAGAAATATCAGCTACAGTGAAAGCAAAGAGAGCAGGAAAATTATAGGCAAAAGAATTTTAAAAGGTTATAATGCTCACTGATGAAAAAAATAATTTTGAAAGTAAAGTGAGCACTGCTGTATTCTTCCAGCAGCAGAAATACAAACTGACCAATTGGGCCCTTCTGAGCACATCTGTATCAGCTAATAAAGAATGCAGAGATACAGAATATAAATTTATTCCAATTAAACATATGAATTTTTTCTATATTTTAATAAAGGCTTAACTATTTTGAACTCAAAGAACATTAATTTTGGTTCCAGAAAATCTTAATTTTTATTATAAATGTAGTTTCTATGAAAAAGGCAAAGAAATAATAGTAGCGGCACTTTGCTTATACACTACAAGAAGTTTTTGGCTTTCCAAAATAAATGGCTATTTGAAAAATAAGCAAGATAACAAGCATTCATTGTAAAATTATGCATCTTCCTAAAGATCAAATTCTTAACATTCAAACTCATAAAACACTTTCCCCACACTTAACCCTCTCCAGTCTCTGGTTTGGCCTTCATTCAGAAAGTTATCTGAGAAACAAGTTACAAAAGAATTGAGTCAGTCACTTCAAAAGCACCTGCATCTGGAAAAAAAGCAGTAGCACTCAATGCAATGCAATTTGATTTAAAAAAAAAATTAACTTACCCTGCTCATAGAATCAAAACATTTTCTGACCAGGGATTCAACATCATTAGGTCTATCTTGAACATTTATCCAGTCTAACAAAGACACATTGAAGGAAGGCTGATCATCTTTCAATTCTACTGACATTTCATTGTCCTGGACAGCAGCAGTTTGACCAGATTCCTTATCATCTTTTACATTTGCAGGATCTGTGCCTTCCAAAGTTGAATGTTCAACTGACTTGCAAAATGACGCTAACATTGATTTACTGTTCACTTTAGAGATATCAGGATAAAGCACCAATTCAGCAGATTTCCCATCCTCAGTTTCTTCACTTTCTGCTCCCCCATGTTCAGCTGAAGAATCCAGTCTTCCTAAACACTCTCTGTAACTATGTCTTGTTAGGCACTCCAGCAGTGGTATCTTGGCCATGATAGAAACAGCAGAACCCAAGCTTTTTTTAAAAAGTGAAAAGAAAAAAACCATCAGTATCAAGAAGCCAATGTGACACAAAATCATCCGTAACAACCACCCACAATATGAACAGCTATTCATTTTAGAACTGAATCAGATTTCAAAGTTATTTTGCAACTACCCTTTAAAACTACTGTGCTGAGTATCAACTCATGGAAGGACAGCTAGAGAAGTCAGTTTTTGCTCTCTTCCACTGTTGAATATGATGTCTTCTACACTTCCAAGCTTATGGTAATATTGCAATGAAAAAAAGGAGAGTTTGATAAACTGAGATACACCCACTTACTTCTTTGTTTAAATGCACAACTGAGACCTGTTTCCTATCCACATGGATATCAAGGTTTACTATCAAAGATTTGAGTATTCTCTGTCTGACTACTCTGGCAGAGTTTGAATAGTTTCTATCTGGTAAAAGCTACGAAGATGAACTTTTTTTTTTTTTAAGATAAAACATATTTATGGTTTATTTTTTTAAGGATCCAGTATCCACTCATATTCTATTAAGCAAGCACTCACAGAAATACCATAATACTAGAGTGGCTATAAAAATGTAAAAGATTTTCTCTGAAGTAACACCCAGCATTTGCAGGACACAAGTACAGACACACACATACAATTTATATATCTACATACATGCCCCCATCCCATTCAAAGGTATACAGATTCACTAAAAGTTTGCGTTATGACTTCGTACTTTCAACACAGACTGTATTTCTTAATATCTGTTCAAGTTATTAAAAACCAATTAATTCAAAAAGTGCAAACAGTTATTTAAAAAGTTAATGTCTAGATTTGTTATCTAGCTTTTTGTAGTGAACACTTGGAATGACTCCAGCTCTTAAGCAGCTGTTCATTAACGACCTTATCTTCCACATAAATCAACAGAGGTTTCTATGTGCTGACAAAGACAAGGAAAAATGTCAGTTTAAAAAAAGTAACTAACATAGAACAAAAAGAATGTTCTCTATGACACATAATCAAACAAATACATGCTTGGTTAATCAGAATAAGCACCAGACATAAAACACTTCAAAAACTAAGTCTAAAATAGAGTCAATTTGGAGACTGAGAATGAATTTAATAGCAAACTTACTGTGTAAGTTTCAATTTGATATCATCTACGGACTGCAAATAGCTTGAATATACATTTTCAAACTTGAAAAGCAGCTTTTGGTAAGAGTATGTACAATCTTCCAAGTTGGCCATTATGGCAGCCCAGCCTTGATGCTGAAGATGTTCATCATGTACAAGACCTTCACAAAAGGAGCAAAGCTTCTTGGCAACCTCATACATTTCCTGAATAAACAATCGACGAAATACAAATCAGGTTATTGTTGTAACTTTACTGAAGATATTAACATAAAAAGCATGAAATTTAGACAGCTAAAAAGTTGTACCTCTTAAAACTTGTTGGTTTTTTTTTTTAAATTTAAGAATAAAGGAAGTTAATTAGATGACAAAAAAAAAATGTACTATTTATTGAGAAATATCTTCAAAACAGAGAGGTGCAAATTGTAGTTCCAAAACCACCTTATAAAATTAATTAAATGCTGCTAATATAAAATTTTCAGAGCACACACACATGAATAATAACCCTTCTACTAATATGACAGAAAACACTGGCAATCAAGGTCCAATAAGGAGAACACTTTTGCTGAGCCAAGCAAAAGCTCAAAACAAGACAATGAACTGCACAATCAGTCAGCAAAAGCACAGGGGGATGAGATGCAAGAAGAGATGCACAAGGAACAGCAGGGCAAATAATTTAAAGTCTTTCATCGATTAATAAACCAGATGCAGTATGATAAGCAGCAGTACAGTGTCCACAAAACTCTAAAATGTACCCTGAAACTTGGCATCTGGCAAACCAATGTGGAAGTTTTTCTGTTAAAGTCCTGGATGACACAGAAGCATTTTACTGCCATAAGAGGGTGAGAATTTACCACCCCACTTGGCAAAGTTAAAACAGGGACTTAAATATGGCAATTACCAGATCTTAATAAAAGTGTACTAACAGCAATGCCCATTATAATCAATTCCAAAGTTTCAACAAGTAGCAAGAGAAACAATTTCAAGTTTAGGAATTTAAGAAAAAGGCTGTTCCCCTCAAAGGGCCTACTAAAACATCAAAAAGTAATACAGAAGTCATATAATAAATCCTTCTGCTCAAAACATGACCAGTAACAAGACTCTTTGGAAAATATTTTCCTGCACACATCTGTACTTTAGGTTTTAGTATCTATCTAAGCTACAAGAAAAAAGTCTTTTCACTTTTTGCAGGTTGAGCATACTGTTAAACCAGGACTGAACACAACTCTCCTGTGCTATCATACATATGAGAAAATCATGCATAGAAAAACAAGTTATACAAAATACAGTGAGAAAGCAGTGTTAAAAACCTAACATATCCATGTATTTCAGAATGCATTTGCTGCTGAACACATAGTTAGCAGCCCATATGCACACTCAAAAAAATTTAGGGACCAACAACACTTACATTCTGAAATAAACCACAAAACTGCACAGCATTTTAAACAAACAGTTCAGAATTCATACTGAATTCATACAAAACCTGACAGTTATGATCATCCTCCCTGTTTCAGAAGTCCAAGCCTTGTTTCAAGCAGCATGACAAAATTCTACTGTCCTTCAAATCAGTGATAGCTAAACTATCAGCAGATGTACAATGAACATACAAAACAGTTATATATGCAACTCCAACAAAATCCAAAGTTGTTATTACAAATTCCTATAACTTTGTAGTAAAGATGGTTTTGTCTTCTTGTTTTCTGAACTTTGGCAGCTTCCTGTGCATGTGAGGATGATGATTTCCAGTTTGAAAAGAATGGTTATTTTAATTGCTGCAGAAACTCTTGCTTCCTAAGTCAAAAATCAACCAATAACACAACTGGAATGGTATCCAGACAATGCTGAAATCTGCAAGTCATTTTCCCCAGGCTATCCCCAGTTTGGCTATACAATTTAAATGTACACAAGCTGACTAATGCAATATTGACAACTTGAACAATATTTTACTTTCTTAAATTCACTTTGCACACAATTTATTCAAAAGCAAACTGCACAGCATATAAAAAAAGCAGAATTACTGCTTCCTCAGTTATCACATTAAGAACCAAAAGAACAGGTTGCTTTACCCTAAGATAGACTAAAAAAGTACACCAAAAATAGGAAGCTGAAAAGGTAACTGAATGTCTCTGCTGCATTCTAATGTACATCCTGGAAATGTACACAAACATTTTACTTTTGGCTCACAAAAATTATTCTTTTCTCAAAGTCAACCTTCCTCTAAATGAGGAGCCATACCACTTCAAACCACTACAAGCCATAGTTCCACAAGTGAGAGCATATACAAAAACACACATTAGTTTCAAACAGTTTAAAACAACATAAGCCACCTACAAAATCAAAATTAATTACAAAGTCTTTTTATGCAGTTCCTCCAAATGAGTATCAACCAGGCAAAGTAAAGACTGGACTCAGCTGTTTCTTTAAATGCCCTGAGAAGAGGTTTTTGCCAGTTCTATTTTCCTTTGGACAAACTCACTTAGCACAGCACAGCTCAAATGTTTAACACATTAAAGTATGTACTAGGCTTCATATGACCAAACTTTCCACCCTGAGACATATTCTTAACTAGCGGGCAATGTGCTTTTTCTGCTAGATCTATTTATTGTGTTCACAACAGAAGTCAAAAGTTACAAGTTAGAGCTGCCCTATGAAGTTTTATTATATGTAATTTTTGATCCTCCTTTTAGAAAGTAAGTGTTGCCAATTTAAGATTTTAGTTTTAACAAGCTTGTTTCCCCAGCAAAACACTTTCAAACACAAAACAGAAGTCACAAGTAGAAAAAAATAAATCCTCACAACTGAGATCACTTGTTACACAACTGATAAGCAGCACTGACACTGCGTCTCTCAGAGTCTAACCTGTGGCAATTTACTCAAATTTAACCAAACCAGGACCTCCTGTCTCAGCAGCCTGGCTCATAGAAAAGCAAGAGCAAACAGTATTTCTCAGAATAGCAAATTAATATTTGTTAATTTTTCAGGAATCTTGTAACAGAAGGACATTCTAGGAAGTGTCAGAATCTCTCATATAAACAGATACATGCCCAAAGGAACTATTATATAAAAATACCCCAACGCCATCTAAGTATTCAACCAGGTATTCAGTGTCAGATGAGCTGCAGCTTCTTAATGTATACAGGGGAGATGTGAACGTTAAAATAAAAATCCTCTTATGAAAGCCATCATAAATATTGCTCATAAATCATCTCAATCATAAGCATTGAGACACACTGTCTCTCAAAGACAGAAAATTTTTTCTGAGCTAACTCTGAGATAAAAATTCATTAGTTAAGTTTCTTTCAAGTAACATGTTTTCAAAGTTACCCATGTTAATAGACTACAAATCAGATTGTACAAATGAACAGACATTTCAGGGCACATACGCAAGGTATTACAACAGCATCCTATACTCTCATCCTCTCAAAGTTATTTTTACACGTGCCAAAGAAATTCTCTCCAGGTGGTGGGAGGCAAACAGGAGAATTCTGTCTGCATGGATGAACCTGAATGCAATTAGTCCACAGAACAGAACACAGAACTGCTTTTGATGCTGGTTTCTTAAGCCATATCATGAAATAAGGTCATTACATTCAAATAGTAAAGAATATTACTCTGGATTCAGAAGGTTCCAAACAGATGGTTCTAATGAAGGTCAAACCACATGGAGTAACTATTTGTCCGCATGCCAGAACTGTTTCAATCTTAGACTATACTAAGCAGATACCAGTGCATACAAGAACACTATGTTAAACCAATATTTTATTTGTTTTGTTTCAGTCAACCCTGCTTTCAGAGTGTGAAAGCATGCAGCAAGAAAAAGCAGAGAAGTTTCGGAGTATCTATGTAACTTTAAACTTTTTTCTTTAAAGTTACAAAATTAAAAGCTACACAAATGTACCTTACTTATCTTGCCATCAGGTTTGAAATAAACCTTCAGGTGATGCGGCTTGTTCTTCCTACCTGTTGCCTACCTCCATAGAAAACATTTTTGTGAGAGATCTCAGGCTACTTTAGAAGGATCTAGACCAATTTATTTTATATAACTCTATGGCTTTATGCAGGAAAGAATTAAGCAGCTCTCTGCTAAATGAATAAAGTCTAAAAATTTAATTATATCAGGCACAAAAGTAAAGGCCTGCAATCCAACATATGTTTTAATGCTTCTCAGTAAGGTTGCCAACTCCAGCACAGAAAGTGAAGCCCGCCTAACAACAGGCTTGCTTTTGTCACTGACTGTTCACAGACGCACTCAAGTCTTACTGGCAGACACCCAGTGGTTCACAGAGCACAGAAGTTAACTTCAGTTGCCTTGTAGGGCTACATTCATCCCACTGGGCTACAGCAGCGTGTCTAGAACACCAACTGCCTGACAGCACCACTGGAATGAGGACCTAAAAGAGCACCACTACCAGAACACGAGTACCGAGACCCAGACTAATCCACACTTGCTGCTGTGTTGAAGAGTAAATAAAGACATCTTCACTGCCCAATTTTTCAAGATATTCACAGGGCCATCAGAATGCATTTAATCTTTGGTTAGGTGTAGTAACAGAGTGTTTAGTTGAATTATTTCCTTTGAGAATCACAATTTAAATTTAGGTGACTCTTCTGATTATAATTAATTCTATTTTCTAAGTTTCAACCAAAAATCAGTAGAAGCAACAAAGTATGTTTTATCTAAAGCAGAAATTAACTGGTGAAGTGTTTAGGATAAATTTCAACACTGTCTCTGCATCCTACTATCATAATTCCGTTCATCCGAATGAGCAAAATCTGACAAAGGTCTCTTTGTCTTAAGTGGTCTTTGGACTTACCTCTAAAGAACAAAAGTTCTCAGGAAATACAGGGCTCTTTCCATTCTCTAAAACCCTGTGGTAGAAGGAAATAAGTCATCAAAGTCCTCTATTGCCATGTGTCTGAAACCCTTTAAAAGGGACTCCTTATAGGTTTCAATCACCATAAAAATCAATCTCAGACTAATAAAAATGATCCTTGAATGTAAAATTCCACAAACTCATACACTGTAACAGCAGATACACACTTTCACTTTATTTTGGTAAATAAACACTTTATTTACCAAAATCAGTAACCAAGACCATGATCTGTAATACATACAGAGCTAAAACATCAGTGAAGCTACTAGATTAAGATACACGTCAAGATTTCAGTTTTTAAAACTTGTCACTGGAGCAGTTAACTTGACTGTAAGGGAGACTGATATTTCATGGCAATTTCTCTCCTTTCAGTAGACAGCTGATTGTTCCATTCTCCTTTAATATTGGTCATTTTTGGTGATTGCATCCTTTGGACATTTGTCCACACAGTTCATGACTTATTTCCTACTCAGAAAGTACTTATTTCACCAGCATAACACAGAAAAAGTTATTTTGTAAATCACAGCTTAATGACTTTCTTCAGTACTGCTTTCAGTAGTTCTCTCTGATATTATAAGCAGGTTTGGAGATGTGACAGAATTTGCCATCAAAAAACATACTGAGAAGTGACATAAACCACCACAGTCAGGGTGCAAGGTAAGTATTAACTTCCACTAGCTTGATTCCAAGTCACATAACTCTTTTCCTTCTGATCAATTTTTTAAAAGCTTCATCTAAAGTTTTGGTTGCAAAGATCAAAGAAAACAAATGCTAGAGTAGCATTTAGAAAGATCTACCTTAAAATAAATCTTTCATTATACCTTAGGATAAACTAAAACCTACTCCATTGTACTCCATCCTGCTGAATCATTTTAAAAGATTGATCCCTAATCTGAGTTACAGAGAAATCTGGACTCCTTCAGAGGAGCTAAAAGTGTGTCAGACAATAAGATGGATAATTTAGCTAAAATTAATTTGGCCACACATTTGTTTCAAACACTACAAACCTCAAAGAACATTAATATTTTAAATTAACTCTTTCCAGAGAGTCTCAAAGCAACTTTCTAGAAGAACAGAAATGAGCATTTCTCTAAATAGTAGATCCACAGCTTTCAGGAAGCATGACTATACTTCTTGGATTAAATATTTGAAGTCTGAAACTAGACCGAGAATGATCTATGACTATGTACTATGACTACGGCTGTGGTTTTACACAACCAAATGAAATGACCACACAGTTTCTCATCCTCATTTCCACTTCTCAAAGAAGAACTGACAGGAATTGACAGTTTGATCATGACAGCAGCAGCTTCCCATGAAATGTGAAACATACCCACTCGCAAAAATTCCAGGTTTGCAATATCCTTCTGGGACAAATGACATGGAAACTTCAGCTACATCACTAAAAAAAAAAAATAAATAATCCTTTCCTGAAGGCTAAGACACCAGAAATAATTTTAAGCAGTGGTGTTAAAAGACCACAAGATTAGACAAGCTTGACACCACACAGCTTATTGCACAACATACTGTGTAGAGAACAGCTTGTCTTCTCAGCTGGTGTGTATGTAACTTTTTGCAAACACTGTGTGCACCTCATTGTCCACATACTGCAGCTCAAGGCCAGAACTGCTGAACCGGAAGAAAGGTGGAGACCAGGCTAATTGTAAAAAGGCAACCTGGAAGCCTGCAGGCAGAGACATCTAAATGGTAAGTTTTCAGCCCAAGAGAAACCAGAATGCCAAGACATAACATGAAAACAAGCTTAGAAAGATGATTTAACCGAGCTTTTTAAAAAAACATATACACAAAGACACCGTATTGCCAATGACAAAACCTATGGCAAGAATTTCAGTTTAAATGGTAAAGGAACGAGTTAAGGGAACAGATGTAGGTTCTTTAAAGCTACCTAATCTTTATGCTGTGAATTCTACATAATGAGATCACGGGTCATGAACGGGAACTTAAGAAAATCTGTAATAGATGTTAAAATCATGAAAACAGAAAGAAATAGAAAATGGATGTATCTTGATATAACAAATACAGTACCATGAAAAACCAAACACAAGAGAAGTTCCCCACAGGAATGATTTTTGGTTAGGAGTTATGAAATCTAAAAGAAAGGCTACATGTAACTCAAAGAAATTAGCGTTAATTGGGGGGAAAAATGGCTGCTTTTACATATACTTATATCCTACAAATACATATGCAATAGGCCATACGAATGCCAGGATCTCCACTATGAACTAAAACATGACTTCTAGTTATAGCTGAGTAGCAGCAGCAGATTACGGAAAAAAAAAAGCAGAAAGTAAAAGCATAATTTAAGGCAATAATTGTCAATTTTAGACAGAAAAAATGATGGAGAGGCCATATTATTGAGAGGAAAAATATTAGAGGCCATATATCACTGTATGTTCACAATTTCATATCAAGTCTGATTTTAAAGATCATATCCTATAGTCTCTGGGCAGAGCAGATATCAGATTAAATAGCAACAAGTAGCTATCAAATATTCTCCCCTTCTTTTACATATTTACACATCACTGCTTCTTGTTGACAAGAATAGGTAAGACTTTTTCATGAGCAATAATTTAGAACGTAACTTTTATTTTCCTACTACATTATCATTATGTATTATTATAGTTTATCATCTGTATTAGTAGTAAATATTAATTAATAAAATTTAATTAATTAAAATGCTTTAAATAATTACGACAGGCAAGAACCTCTCCATCATCATGTACTGTCATTCCACTTATCTGGTAAAGAAGATTACCATTTCTCTAGAATTAATAAAAAGACAAAGCTTGGATTTTTCATGTCTATTTTGCAGGAACTCTCCCATACAGTACTCTCAGTGTGGCTTTGCATGCATCAATCACACAACCACAGAGGTTCAGAGCCTTTCCAGCTCTCCCTAGATCTTAATCGATTTTGAGAAGGATTAATATCCCATGTTCCTTCTTCCTCCCAGGCAAGAGGCTTACGGTGAACCTTGGAGAAGATTAATGCTCTAGCCACATTCCCAGTCTTCCCTCAGTTTCTCCTGAATTACTGCTCAATATGCTTCAAGGAGGCATCATGAAACATTACTTCAGTACAATACTGCAACACTTCCTTCAACAGTTTTCACACCCTGGTACATCTAAAAATCACAAGAGACTATTTACTAATCTTCTATCAGACACGATGGATTTGTAAGTCCCCTGACGTCCCAGAGAAGTACTCAATTCATTTTCACAGCCTAACACAGAGCCTATGGCTTTAAAACATTTAAAATCTCGAATAAAATTAACTGTGGATGTAAAGGTGAATCAGATTTAAGAATATTACTACCTGTTTAATCTTTAAATAAATTTCCAAGTTTTTCATGAGAAAACAAATACCATGACTATAGCCATTTTAAAAGCATGGGAAAATTGTCAAAAGTGGGGAACAAATAATAATCTTCATGAAAATAAATCTGCAGGCTAAAAATAACCCCTCCATTCTACTTGGATCCATGTTCAAAGACAATTCCTCCTCCCCCCCCGCTTCCCCCAATCCTGCAATACTACTAATAAGTGACATCAAATATGGAAAGATTTATATTCTCCTTGCAAATCAACTCAAGATCTCTCTCTGTATATAAACTTTCCAGTCTGTAGCTAAATATTAATAGTATTAGAGACCTGCCACCAGAATGAACCAGTAAAGATCTAAATAACATATTTAAAAGCATAGACATGGCAATAAACTTGCATGCTCTGCGTATTAATACAATCTTCAGAATCAAAGGGGGAAGACCAGGCACCACCAATAATTCTTTTCAAGTCTAAACAGGAGAATTTTTTATAAAACTCTGGAATTAAAAAAGCTTACTCCAGAGGGACTACATATGTTCCATCATTGTATAGTAATTTTACCAAACTGAAAGCCAAATTAAGAATCTAAGAGCAGAAAACAGAGCACAAAATAGAGAAACCAAATAAAACAACAGTGAGAAACATGAGTCTGAGTATCATCACCCTTCACTTCCATTACCCTCAACAAAACACAAACACTGTAGCAATTACTACAGCCCCCCTTCATATCAAATCAATGTTAAGTATTTAGAAGCTATCAGTCTTGCTTACTTTTATAACCTCCTCTTAATACTTCACAAAGAAACGGCTTTAAAGCACTTTCAGTTTCAGCTGGTAAAACCAGAACCCTCACACTCTTCACAGAGCGCAATTGAAAACCTCCTACTCCTTAGCTGAATTCAAATTGATATCCACTCTTCTCTCTGTGACAGTCATATGACTCACAGACACCTAGTAACTCAAGGTCCTATTTACAAAGTCAGCTCTAACTGTTAACAGGTGGGGGACAGAGCAAGAAGAGTCTACTGGACTCAATTCTTGCCTTAAATCAGACAGTATTGTCAAGGTCAGATTATTCAAAACTTTCCCCTCCTTACAGGCCAGGATGCCAAGGGGGACACCAAAATCCCTGTTCTACGTGCAACAGTTAACATTTTTCTCTGAATTCTGCTGTATAATATTAAACTCCAGCCACTTCAAGTGCTAAATGTTCTTCTGGACTGCATTAAAGTTGTCACTGAAACAAAGAAATTTTATTACCAAGACAAAAAATTTATCACTGTTCATTTTGTGTGAAGTGCTCCACATAATAATTCTCCTGCTGCCAGTCACTAGAAGCTTAAATAATCTTTAGAGATATGAAAAATACTTAATCCATTTCAATGTAAAATTTGTAAAGAAAATGAGATCAGTTTTTAACACAGAAACACAATCAGTCCAGCTACTGAAGGCATTGTATCAGTGTCTTGAACATGCAGCTGGTTTTTACTGCATGCACTCTTGGTATCTTACTGACTATGTTGCAGAGAGCAACTTTTCCCAATCAAAACAACACAGAAATAATCAAATTGACTGTTTACAAGTAAATATATGCAATGTGCAAGTAAAAGGCAGTACTCAATAATAAGCAACCTGAATTTTGGGAAAAAGCTGTTTAGACATAAAACATGAAACAGAAGCCTGGAAAGATGCTTTTAAAAATTTTAGTGTTAATTTTCAACTAAAACTTTCTAATTTTCAAGCATTGAGTTAACAATGCTTCCAAAGTTACTTTTCTCATTTCAGGTTGAGGCAGACTGAGGACACTGAAAATAAGGCAGTGCATGAAGGCATGGTCCAAAGCAACCCAATTGCTTTTGTTTTGCAAATACTGCAAAAGTACACATCCAAAAGGTGTCTTACACTACACTTTTGAAAGAAGATCTGAACATGCTGAAGAAGCAAGCACATTTCAAGACTTATGTTGAAGCTCTGAAGAATATATCATCACTACTACACCATTCTTACTGCCTTTTGAAGAAACTATTTCATATTTTACATCAAGCTTTCCCTCTGACATATTTTCCTTTGGTGTGCAAATCCAGTAACAATCTACTTACCACAGCAAGCTGCGTTCGTGATGCTACTGTATGAAACACTGCAGGCATCATAAGAGATTCTTCTACTTTCAATTCCATCTCATTCTCTGCTGAAAATGTGGTTTTGGGGATAGCTGGTGGACGTTCACACAAGATCATTTCTTTGTTGAATAAAAAAATTGGGTTGGTGTCCTACACTCAAAAAGGAAAGGAAACCAAACACTGAGTAAAGGCAACTTACTGTTGAATCATCAATTATTTCCTCATGTGGGTAACGTGTCTTGAGGACAAGTTGAAATCTACATTTATAAACTGAATACATAAGCATCTGTCTCTCAAATCAAAGAAATCCAGCAAACAACACACTATAGAAAAATACTTAAAAATCCCTTTGTAATAAATCTTTTTCTTCCTCTATAAATGAAAGTTTAGACTAAGAATGCAGCATGCACTTACTGTTCCAGCACTGTAACTACACACTCTTCTGTCTGGTGCCATACACTCTCCTCCATTGACAACCAGTACTTGGTGCTGAATGGCAATCTTATACTTTGTTTGAATTGCATGTTTCAGATCAGCCACGCTGGGAAAAAAAAATGGGAAGAGAAGAAGATGCTATCAGATTACTTATGTCTCTAATTTTACGTATTTCTGTAGGAGACACAGGTGACTTCTCTGTGTCAGAGAGGAACATTTTTAAAAGAAATATTTTTATTCTGTACAATGACATATTTCTAAGTTTTTTAAGTGCTGTAATGTGTTACACTCTGGATATCCAGTTAATAAGGTATCAGGTAAAAGAAAACAGCCTCTGCATTGCTGATAAATCACCAGCAATATTTTTTTCAAAACGTGTTAGCATGCTGAAATTCTGGAATAAGTCACATGAAGCATTTAGGATAACAACTATAAAAGTCATCCTGTGTTCCCTGAGTTTATACTTTATGACCAAACAGCTGACTTGCTAAAGTCCTAGAAGATAAGGCTAATAGCACTTCATTATTCATAACGTAACCACAATTTCACCTAATAAACGCTGACTGATTTACTGTACATGAAGTACCCTAAAGCACTTAACAATCAATATATATACAACAAATTAATATAAACATCACAGATGTTAACATAGAAACAGTATATCAATAGATCATTCCTGGTTTTAATGCACCAGCCTCACACATTTAATTCTAGCTGATGACATCTTAACATTACTGCTTATTTTAGACAGTTCTAGACTTTGTCATTAAGACACTTGTAAACAGCAAAGTAAACAAGAATTTACTAATCTGATACAGTTACTGACCCCAGCTAACAACACACTGTGGCAGCACCTGTGCAAAGGTATAAAAAAGCTTCAGAGTATGAAGTAAATCATATAAGTATCAATAGTTTAGACATAACTGTCAAGAAACATAACAGTGTTACAGTTACTTGAAAGAGATCATAAAGATCTGTTATTTAAAACAACCATGATTCAGCATGGCACCATAAATTAATTACAAACTTCTCCTGAGCACAAGCTTGTACTTGCTTGCTGTCTTACAGTAACCATTCACCTATCACCTCCATGGTCTTTAGGAAGATACCTTGGCCTGTCCATGTACAAGGAGACAAGCGAAGAACCCAAGAGAGGTTAGTCTTACTAGAAAATGCAAGTCTATACATATAGATATACAGAGTAAGCAGTTGCACTGTTCAAACTGAAGTCTTTGATTTTGTGTGGTCCAGTTGTTGGAAATCTTTCTCAAAGAACAATCCAACTGAGCAAAAAGTGGGCCTGTAACAGATTATTAAGAGCCTGGCATGTCAGCTTAGATGCTGCCCCTCAGTCACCACGATTTAGAAATGTAATGTCTAAATGTATCATACAGCTTACTGGGGTGTGGGCACATCTGGGTAAATGACCCAGTAGAAACAGAATGACTGGAACACTATTTCATTCTCAGTAATAGCCTGACTGTCAGTTGGCTTTAGAGAAGAGCACACAAAAACAGTCTAGACAGTCTTTTTTCAGTCATGAAAATTACAAATAGGAATTCAGGAGAAAGGAAACAATGAACCTGAGAAAAAAAAAACCATGGCAGAAATCTTTCACGCCCAATAACTTGCAACACATTCATCACTGACAGAATATGAAGACAGCAGGTGAGCTTGGCTCTTGCTACCCTCAAGGTGTCTTGCACATGAGAACAATGAAAAAGGATACAATACAAACCTCTCTAAAAAGCACCTGTACATTTGCAAGATGCTTTTAATATGCAGTGAAAAAACCACAAACAGTAAACTTGCTGGGACTTGACCATGATCCTCTAACACTGATCACGCTTCAGGCAGCTGGGCATTCAGAAGCTCATGGTTTACACATAAAATCATGTTGAACAGTTTGGAGCCTTACAACATAGCACAGAACTAACTCTTACCCATCTAGAACATGAGACAAAAACCTTCATGCCAATTCTAAATCTAAAAACATTCCAGAGCACACATTTTTGTTCAGGATGAGTGTACTGGCAAGAGAAAGAACAACCTGCAGAACTTCCTCTATGATGTCAGACAGTAAAAAATAAACTTTTTGTAGAGAAATCCCGAATAAAAATACTATTCAAATAAAAGGGCACAAAAGATCAGAAGTCATTCTGACAGTTTCTTCAAAAAGCACCAAATACAACACTAGACTCAGCAAGGAGCAGATCAGCCTCTGCCACTGTCCCAGAAAGTAAGTAACTTCTCTACTCTTTCATGGAATCACACAATCACCTGAAAATGCTAATCACAAAAAAATTAAAGCAAACAACCACCAAAATTCACTCAAATACCAGAAAACATATAGAAAACTATATTGACATACTAAAAAAAAAAACCCCTAATCTCCATCTGTCAAATACTTAGTATATAAAAAGTAAACACACTTTTTTACTTAAAACAAACAATACACAATTAATTTACTGTCTTACTTTTGTACAGCAAGTTCAGTATCAAATGTAAGGGTAGTTCCAGTGTTGACCAAAAATACATAAAGCTTCATGATGATTTCTTTAGGTCTCTGAAGTTTATAACTTCCACTGCTACAATCATTTAGAAACTGAAACAAAAATGTCAAGTGTTAGTTTCACAGGAGTTATGAACAAGACAGACACATGCTTTCAAAAACACTCTTTCAGATATATAGCGCGTGAATACATCAGCTCTCACATTCCACAGTTCTTTATTCATTACCAAAGACAGATGTTGTTTCTCTAGCCAGAAACACAGGCAAGGTAAGTCTCTGCATATACAGTTAGGAGAACACATGAGAATACACACTGAGAAGAATAAAAGAAACTAAAGTAGAAAAAATAAGAAAATATGACTTTCAATTGCGGAAGCCATCACCCCAGATCATTACCTGGCTTTTCTCAATTATAAAATACCTTTTTAAAGCCCCAGAGAGTAATTTCCAGACATATTTTCTAGATTTTACAAACAGCAGCAGAATCTATTAATTCCTCAAATTAGAGCTACTAAGTCTATCTGCTCACTACTATCTCTATCCATATTTTTTCACTTTGAAATTGAAGCACTGGCAAAAAAAAAAAGGAAAAAGAAAAAAGGCAAAATTCCTTGTTGTATTTCTCTACAATAAGTAATAGCTTTAAAAAAATATATATTTTCTTCTGTTACCAGCATTAGCTAAATCTGTAGCTTCTTTCTTTGCTACTGATAGCAAACATGAAGTATTCAAGCAAGAATGTGCAGGTTAACACACATTTTCAGTCCTATGCCCTAAAAGAACCTGAATGAGTGACTCTATGCACGTGTCTTTCAGTGTATGTGACAGATGAAAAACATTAACCTGCCTCATAAAACACTGAGATTTAATTTGGGATTTTATCACTGAAGTACTTCATACTTCTGAGCCTTCTTCTCTTCTCCTCCTTAGGAGCTAGGAAGCTTATGAGTAATTTCCACCACACTACCAACGCTGCTGCAGAAATACAACAAGTACTGCAGTCACTAATGACCTGAGTTTTTTATGTGGAAGGAATTATGAAAAGCTGTAAGTTTTAGCCACTAAGCAATATTTTTATATCATTATAAAAAATGACTTTTTGGATTAAATTACTACACGGGTAATAGAAGTCCTCCTTTTTCCTTGAAATATTAATAGGACACACATACAGGGCCCACACAGCTAATCATATTGCTCAAAAATTACTCTGAATTTGCATTTATCTCTTTGCCTACACATAGAAAAATTAACAAACCCCAGAGAAAAATAACAAACATGCCATTAATATGAGGAGGGGGGAGAGGTTTTATCAGAATATTTATTCCCGAAAGTTGTAAGAATTCTCTTACAAGAAAGCAGCTATCCTCCCACTTTTCAAGCATTAATTGTAGTCCTCGTTAAAACATGCATTTTCATAACAAGTCTTCAGAAACAGAAGCACACCAAATAAAAAAGGACTAGTTAAATAATTTGATCTGAAGAGAGTTTTGTTGTCCTTACACCTGTACTCTACTGTACTCAGTGGCACCAGCTTCATTTTTCGAATCAGAAAAAGAAGAACACATTCTAGAAACTAAGTTATTAGACCTGTAAAAACTGCTGAACACCAAGGACAAGCTAAAAGTTCCTTATTTTATTAATAAATTCTTTGGACCATGTTTCAGAATTGATCAGTCTCATGGACACACTCTTCTTTTCTCAAAGGGTATTTGTGACTGTGATGCAGGTAGAATAATCAGAGAAAAGCATTAAATAATACAATGTTTAAAGCAAGCACCAGGGATCACATACCAAAAAAAAAAAAAAAAACCTCTTTAACATTTAAGCATAGTAAAAGGCTTGGATAGTACCTAGTTTTCATATGAACATTACTACCCAAGCTAAAGTAATATTTAAGAGAGAATGTGTCCAAGCCACAAACAAAGCAAAATTTTAATCAAGCATTTACACATCCATACCATAACACTAAACCTAACTAAAACACAGAAAGAAACATTATTAAGATCAACAATATTTATGACAGCATCTGCCATACATCAGGAGCCTCTAACTTTTTAACTTCAGGCAAAGAGAGAATTACCTCCAGGCATTATACAGAGCTACCGCCTTCTTCAAATTCAAGAGGAGAGTAACCGCACACATTCGCTTGACTTGATTTTTGGCAACAGAGAAGCATGGCTGTTCAAAGCCAGAGAAGATCTGCAAAGAAAAGATTCAGAATGCAATTATTATAAAAAGTCAGGATTTTATGGTCATAATTGCATCTAATACAGAAATCAGCGTATGTTAATGCCAGAAGAATAATTATGTGGTAGTTGGTTGGGGTTTTGTTAATTAAAAATGCTATCCAGTCACAAGTCTGCCCAGATCTGCTATATATCTGAATACTTCTGCTCATCATTTTTGTTTAAAATAACTGTTAATCATACTTTTGAGTGTTTACAAGGAGAGAAATTTAGTTCACTATAAAGAACTGCTTGCTTTCTCATTAACTGAAAATATTTTTCAGAACTGGTGCAGAATGCTGATACAGTGATGCTGAGAGCAATAGAGAAAGTCTTAACAATGCAATTTATCTAAGGAAATCCAGCATTAAAAGGTATACATACTACTGCTGTTGAATGAACAATCTTAACCAGCAGCTGTCTCCCACAGATTCCTTCAGGAATCAGTATCACCTTCCTTACCTGAAACAAGGTAACCTATTTTGCTAAGCCATTCACCTACTTTCCAAACATGTGTTAGATTTATTTATTCGAAATTTTTTTAAAATAAAATGAAGATGTTACCATTCCCAGCTGCTTGTCACTGCATTTTTGCCAGAGGCTTCCTCTCCCAGAACTGCTTTTTAAACTACAATGGAAACCACAACAATCAAAATGAGCCAGATCAGCAAAGGTGACCTTTTTAGGCTACCCTAGTTCATTTTAACTGTTTTCATTTAAGTAGCAATGCCAAAGGAGAAGGAGCCTTGGCAAAGAACATGCAGATGACGTGTTGGGCTCAGGGCAGTGAAGCAAGTGCACAAACCCCAAACAAACATTATTTCTATCATGTTAATGCCCTAGCAAGCTTTCTGAGAAGATGATCAGGCACTATAAAGGGTGATAATCCATTACTAAAAATAGGCTTGCTGAAGCCTGAAAACCGTTAGAACATGCAAACCATTTTATACAACCTATGCTACTACAGATAAATCAAAAACACTCCATCTCACATTTGAAAACCTTAATAAAGGAAAAAAATATTTCATGGTCATGGAACAGAAGAATTATCTTCCTCCCATTTGTCCACTCCCTCTTCACTCCTATGCAAAATGCACATGACATTTTATCAGAAGCAAAGGTACGATAAAAGGGAAATAACCAGTGTGTCAAGTGCTACCATTTAAAAAATTATAACTGAAGTGTCCTCCTCCAGTTTAGCTATCAGCAGTCAGTAGGTGTACTTGAGCAAAATGAATTTATGAATACTTGCTTTAGGTCAAAGTAATGCACATTAACATGAAACTACTGAAACACTTCTGCCACAAACTAGGAACACAACCCAATAATCTCTGGTCTTTTAATTCCTTTGCAACCACTAAGACAAAAAAACCAAGAGCTGTTTCTTCACCCAACATTTCATCAAACAATGCTGGGGGAAAAGAAATACATGAACACAGGCAGGACAAATTTCCATTAAATTACTCTTTGAAAAGAAAAAGAAGGTAGAAGTCACAAAATTCCACAGAATTCACCCACTCTCAAGGTTGTAACAAATTTCAGTGAACCCTTTCAGGAAGAGAAGAATCATGTAAAGCAAGGTTCCAGAGAATACATGCCTTAAACAGCAACCTCTCCTGCAGATTCACTCATGTCCAAAGACAGGCTGCAGTCCCTCCTCCCTTCTGCAGGAACTATGTCAAGTGCCTCTCTACAGCTGCCTGTCTTCACGACACTGGAAGAAAATTAATTTTGAGGGCTCTCCCTAGTGTTGCATCTCTGGACAACATCTGCCTGACTGTGTCGAAAATGCAAGGTAAGTTACAGAGGATATGCTTGAAAACCTACCACAGCTGCCTAAGTTTCTCTTCTTTCAAAGGTCAGGTTATTGCAAACTATTACAGGCAAGGTCAGCTACACATCACAAATTAGCCTCTAAGTTTGCTCCTAATATTCCAGAATTTTGTCATCATCCAGCAGTAACACAAGTTCTTAACGTAACCTTGGAGTGAAAGTCACATCATGAAGCTTCAACAGAATATATCTATACGCATTTTGTTCTTCTTCTGTTTGTATTATCACAACAGGCCATTAAGAGTGTATCAGGCTTTATTTATTTATTTTTAGCTTTAAACTCTTACTCTTAAACACGTTTCAAGTTTTTTAGTGTTACATTCCTGAAGCTATTTAAATTTGTTTTAATAGAGGTTGAACAACTACATAATTTGACAACTACTGAAGACAGAGCTGCTACCTATGTAATCAAACAAAACCACAAACGACTAATCCACCCAGATTATTTGTTTAAACTGTGTGACTTGCAGCATTAGATCCATGCTATCATATAAACTAGATCCTTCACATTATGGGATAGAAGTCTGTATGACCAACTGCCATGACTTATCAGTAATACCATTTAAAAAATAGCTGAACATTTGAAATTTTCTGTAACAGCTGCAGGAGCAGACAGAATATGGTAGGCACAAATATAAGAAAATAAATGACAAAAATGTAAGAATGGCACAAAGTATAAAAAGTTTCCATAACTGAGAATATGTATATTGCCACATTAGCTAATAAAACACCAAAACCAGCCATGAACACATTGTGCTGGTTGTAACATATATTTCATTGCTCTACGTTGTATTTACATTGCAATGCAATTACTGCAATTTTTTCCTATATAATATAAACTCTTCAACAACCAACTACTTTTGAAGTCAGTGTTGATCAATACTTTCAAGATGTTGTTTACAAGTATTGAGATGTATTTCAGTTCAGAACTTGCTCATTGTTACATCTGTAAAAGGAAGTTAATGTCTGTTTACAGACCCTTTTTGTCATTACAACACAGGCATCACAGGTTTCACAGCACTCTACAAATAATCCTATGGCTACATTAACCATCCATTTCTACCCTTAAATGCAATATCCCTGCTCCTAATTACCCAATGCTGACTGCTCCATTGTTTCGTGGTACAACTCTTTCCAACTTCGAAAACTCAAACACTGAATCATAGCATTTAGAGTAAGACAAAGATAGAAATCAACATTTATGCTGTTTGGGTTTAATGGGACATTAATCAACTTCACTTTAGTCATTAAGTTCCTTCTGTACGATCTTAATTGCTCATGCTAGTCATTAAGTTCCTTCTGTACGATCTTAATTGCTCATGCTCATGCTTCTGACATCTCATTTCCCATACTTCCTTTATAATCTGGATTACAAACTAAACTTGAGCAAACAGAGATACCGATAAACTTCCTTTAACACCATCAAGTTTAAACTGAACTACGCCACAGTAATGGCTTTCCTTTAAACCCAGTGGTGTAAAATTCCATCCACAACAGCACCACACAAGAAGTATATGGTATCTTGCTTTTTGTTCCCAGGGAACAGCAGGGAAATGCTGCTCCACATCCGCATGCTAAGTGTGGTACTTATCAATGCTTCATCTGCCAGGTCAGATAGAACCGAGAGGGCCAAACTCTTTTCCCCCTGTGTATATTTCCAGGTCAAAATGGGCTCAAGCCTGAAAGCAGACAGAACTAGCTAAACTACCTGATCAAGGCAAGACTGTTCGCACAGTGCCTGCACTTCCACACTGCTATTAGACATTCACATAGCTCTGTGTGACCACCAGCAGTGTGCTGCTGATAAAGAAGTTTCACTTCTCTCACTGCAGAAGTGCTGAGGCTACACTACAGGTAACAGTGTCTCCAATACGATCCATAAATGTTACTCCCAATTACCAGAATCGGGAGTCTCACAGGACACCACGGCAGAATTTCTGCCTGTTCAAAGGGCAATTCATCTGAGGCAAAGGCTGACAAGTCTGTGACATGCTCAAAAAGAGTCAAGTGCTATTCCTCATTCAGTGAGTATCTTATCTGGGTAACATCTCCCCTCAAGGCCAATATACCTTTATTACCTCTCGAGATGGAGTCAACTTTGGAGCACATTAGCATATTATTAAATTGTGCTTCATTTCCATACCACAAATCTTAAGGTTTGCCTTTGAGACACTGCAGTTCCTGTGGTTTCACCTTTCAGAGCAGGATTTCCTGCTTCACCTCGACTTAAGCAACTCTATAATAGACAAAGGTACAAGATCAGTGCAGAATATTCCTTACAATTCATTTTGTTTCCTTCTATAAACCTGCCTTCTACCTCCACCTTTTGTTTTTTTTAAGTGCCCTTCTCAAAAAGTGCCCTCTTGCTCCAACTTGCAGACTCCAGAAGCAGAATATTTTATAGCACATAAATCAAAGGAAAATGAAAATAGAAAACAAAAACCGAAGTTAAATTTAATGCAACTAACACCCTTTGTAATGTCAGTTGTAAAATCCTCTCTAAAAGTAGGCTTCAAGGATCTTTCTTCAATACTGCAACCAATGCATCTAACCAGAAATACCTTAATTTAGCAGAACATTACTACTACCACCACCACAAGAATAGAAAGAATGACCTCACTGTGAGGGCACACGTTCTTTAATAACGCTTTATGCAACAGAAATGGCTATGTTTCTAAAATACAGTGCAAATGCATACCATTTTCTGGATAGCCAACTGTTGAAAGGAAATATGCTTTAAAAGTAATTTTAAAAACTTAAAAGAAAAACTAAAGAATAAAAAAACCCCTAAGCTGTGTGATGAATAAGTAGTAGGGCTCCTCCTGACCCAGTTGCAGAGAATAATTTAATTCCCCTACTCCTCCAAAATAAATTTAATGAGAAGACCACATTTAATCACCAAGATATATATTACTGCAGGTGGAGATCCTATCTCCCATTACCACCTTATATCGAAGCCTATAAACCTCATGTTCAAGCCACACTGCAGTCTTAAAGAAAGGCTGTCAATCCCTGACATCTGTAAGGTGCCATCTGGAGCTCTATTTATACTGTGTTGAGATGTGCATCAGGCACAGAGGCGGTTACTTAATTACAGCATCTCCAACAGTCACTGTGTTCTTAACAGCTCTCAAACTCAGCTGCTGGTCAGCAAAACAAGTCTCTTCCACTCAACCCAAGAGCCAAGCTGCAATCCTGCAGAGCAGCCAGGACACATTCCTAAGCTCCTACTTCCCAATTCAGTAAAGAGGAATTTCAAAAGTCAGTAATTCAGTATTCCATAGTCTAAGATGCTTCTTCCCCCCCTTCCCCTCCTTTAGGACGAATCATTTTATATAATACTAGCCTAATACTTCAGTTACATATGGCCATCATATTCAGAGTCGCTCCTACAACTCTGAATTACATGGAAGCTCCTCATTCAGCTAAGTAGGTGCTGCAATGCCTTCAGAGGTCCTCAACAACATTAAGGGTGAAAGAGCAGGTCAAAAGCAAATCTGGGCAGGCAAGGAAACACTGTGCATTGAAGAGTGGCTTTGAAATCAGTGTGGCCCAAAACAATGCAGCTTCTCACAAGTTCAGACAAAACTTATACTGGGAATTCTAGGAACGCAGCAGTTTCAAACATGTTCACGAGGCAACAAGCACATTATCAGGTACATACCATTCCATATGGACATGGTTATAAAGCCTTCAGATCTGATGGTAAGCATCTATTTACGCTGCTGTTTTCACTGATTAGAGGAGCTGCCAAAACACAGTCCATACAACAGATCAGACAAAAGTTCTCTTTCAACAGTATATACAATTTTACGACATTTTCCAAAACACCACATCTCTTACACGATAGGAAGTGAAACTTCTGTGCCTCAGTTAAGAGGTACAAAGTCAGAAAACAAACCAAGGATTTCTGACAATCTTATTGCTAGGAAACAGCCCACAGCCTGTAGAAGTATCCCTTTTCCTTCTTTCCTTTTTCTGTTTTTAATTGACGGAAACAAGTCTTTCCACAGCTGTCTGCGCCTTAGTTTTTGATAAAGTTAACTGAAGGTTTTGTCAGATTTTTCTTTTTTTAATGTATAATTTTGCCATTTCAAAGCATTTGTGGAGTATAAGCCTCCCTCGAATTACAGAGATTAATACTTTCTCTTTGCAATGATTGGTATCCTCGGGTACATGGAGCTTCAGGTGGTTTTATTCAAGTTACTGACTGACTCCATACTGGTGGGAAGGTTCTTCCTGTAGGCACATACTCTTTAAAATAATTAGCATGTAAAATCTTCCAGTGTTTGCAAATAATTCTGCAAGAAACAGACAACAAGAAGTCCATTCTTTCTCATACCCAACTCAGACAAGTCGGCACCAATGCTTCTTCTACTAACACTCTTTCTCTCTGATTAACCAAGGCCACAAACTCTTGGTAACAGAAAGAGCACCAGATTTATGACTCCCCTTCCTCAGCCAGTTCTTTTCCTGCTCCTTTCCCTGCACCAACTTTCAGTGGTGCAACTATCCATATTTCTGTGGAATAAACTGGATGACTTTGCTGTAGTAAGTTAGAAACAGCCTACTTCCCCAGGATACTGACAGCTCAAACTGGTTCCATGATCTGGTTCATTACACAACTCCACAAACTGCTACACTTCAACTAAGGCTGGAAAGAGGCCAATGAATACAGAGGATACGCAACATCAGAACCATCATTCAAGAAGACAAGTGAAAATTTTCAGAAGGCATCATTCACATTTCTAACTGCCCGTGCCATCCTCAGTTACTAAGAGATCACTTCTTGGAAACCTAGTAAAAAAACCCAAAACAGTACCCTTTTAAAAAGCAGGATAACTTAAAAATTTGCAATTACTACAGATGCAACCAAGGACAGAGTTTCTAAAAATACAGTCTAGGAGGCCATTTCTCCTGTTCTTCCCTCTTCAGATACAACATCCTAATGCTACAACTTTTTTTTCTTTTATATGGAAAAGAGAAAAATCTTGGCCAGAACTATTTAAAAGATGAAAATACAGAACATAAGACTGATTAAATGGCATTTACTTCGCAGGAATGAAAACACTACAGATGGAAAAGAAAGTCAAAGATTGACAATAATGAAATGTAAGGCAAGTAAAGATCCTTGTGATATAGTCTGACTGCCTACATAAAAGTCACAGGTTCTTCCTTAATTTCTATTCATAAGCAATCAGATTTTTAAAAAATCATTAAAGCTTTCTAGTAATAAGGAAATCCACTACCATCTTGGTAAACTGTTTAATTGGTTTGCAACTTTTAAACTTGTTTCAAATTTTTCTTATCCTATACTAATTATAAAAACAGTATTTGGACGATCACTATCTAAAGACAGAATTTATCAAATTTCTCTTTTTTAAGTTACTTATAATTCACATGTCACCTACCAACCTCCTCCTATTCATCAATCTTCTTTTATTTTCAGTGGTATCTGAAACAGATAAGTAAATGACCATCACCAAGATGTAGAGCTGATATAACCCCCAGCCTCCCTAGTAATACATATTCAGAAATGTCTAGATTGTTCTCAGATCCGTTTATTACTCTTTTTGGATATCACATACTTACAAAACACCTTCGGATCTCTATTGGAGGCAGTGTGAAAGAAGATAACAGCAATGTGCTGAGAAATGAGAAAAGCTGCAGGATAGTTTGCAGAATATTAAATTGTCTCTAATCTCAAGAAGGTGTTTTCTAATTTTCATCTGCCGTTCTTTACCTTTCTGGAATATAAATCTTTGGTAGTTTAAAACAGCTAACAACATGCACCAATAAATTATTTTATGCAGTTTTACCAACTTAAGAACTATACAACCACCAAAGAAACCCCTAGAAAACCACAATTTACAATGACTGAGGTATTACAACTATATTCCTGCCTTATTGAACCCTGGTTGTGCTGTTTAGAGCCATAGCGTGCATGTGAAAATGGTGTTATAATACATTTGCTTTTTGAAATGTATAAGTATTTTACCACCAAGCCTTCCATATAAAAAGGAAAGTTTACACACCACCCCTCCCCCCCTCATTCAGACAGAACTGAGAATTTTGAGTCATATTTTCAAACCATTCACTGTGTGAGAATCAAGTCTCTTTCAATCAGTAGACAACACAAGTACTTGTAAAGAATATTTTTAAATAGAGAAGTCAGCTTCAATTTACTAGTAGAACAGTTACAATATAGCATAAGCACGATGTATTAGAAGAGAGCTTCTAGTCGTGTTACACGATATATTCTTATGTAAGAATCTTCACTTCATCTGAATTTAATAAAAATACACACTGTGGAGGATGGAAGAAAAACTATATAAATAAAAGCACCGTTTTGTCGGTATGAACTGTTTAGCCTAAGCCAACTACAATAAATAAGGGTCAAATTTTCATAGTTTTGATATACCAGCACAGCTATTTGGCATCAACAAACTCAAAATAAAGTTTGAGATAAACCACTGACATTGAAAGTCCCTGCAATATCAGGAAAAAACACCATTCAAATAATAAAGAGCAAAAAGTAGTGCAGCTATATCTACAACACCAAAGAACATAACATGCTCAATTACAGAAAAGAAAAAAAGGCAGATAAGTCATTTAAAAGAGAAACTGAACACTAAATCAAAATAAATCTG
The DNA here is from genome assembly GCA_013398955.1 of Callaeas wilsoni. Classification (NCBI taxonomy): domain Eukaryota; kingdom Metazoa; phylum Chordata; class Aves; order Passeriformes; family Callaeidae; genus Callaeas; species Callaeas wilsoni. The sequence goes on from VWPU01006918.1 coordinate 119,681, forward strand.
GGAATTTAGAAGCAGCTACCTCAAACATTCAAAAATCAGACCTCAGCAAAGGGAAATTCTTACAGAATTTATACTTTAGCTTTGCTAAGGGTGGTACGATTTTTTGAATCCATGATGTAAGTAAAACTTTCCCTATAATTAGTTCTTCAATACTGCCTTCTACCTCTAAAATACACATAGTTTTCAATCTGTTAAAAACAAAAACAGCATACTGGCCTGTCAAACACATCTTCAAGAAAAATAATGAAGATTGGTGTATAATACAGATACTAGTTCCACCTAATCTCTCCAAATAAAAGCAACATGCAACTGAAATACTGAACACACTATTTCACTATCGCCACCACAGCTTTCCTACTCTCCTGAAAAAGCAAAACTACTGTTTTAAAAGAAAGTCTCAAGAGGTAAGAAAACATGAGCTATTTTATAAAGATAAAATAATACCATGTTCTGAAGTCAGTTAAAAACCCATTAGAACATTACTTAGGCAGAGCTGCTCTCAAATATTCACACACCATTCTTCTCATTGATCCTATAGCATTACACAGCAAGACAGATGCAGGACATTTGGAACCCAACTAGTCAACAAAGCAGTTTTACATTTTACTTTCCATCAACAAGTAACTAACACAGGTCAGAAAGAAATTCATACGGCACTCAAATAAGCCTTTTTTGTACTTATTTGCACTAATTCATAGAAAACAGGCTACCACATTCTACCACAGCTTATTTTCTAGATGCACAATCTACTAGAGCTTTATATATAGCACACCGTAATCGTTTCACCTTGATGCAATAAGGACAGCAGGCCCAGTTGTAAAATCTGTTTCCAAAAGAAACTGTCAGCATCTTGGATGGACATTAAAAGCTACACTGAGCTGTTGCTTGAGCTGGCAGTTTGAGCTCAGAACCCTGCTGAACTATGGACCACAAATCTGAACAACAAAAGGAAAATACACACCTGGAGATGGACAGAAGACAAGCAAGAATTGGTGTTTCTCCTGAGCAGCCCTGTCTCAATCTATGAATGTAAATGTGGTATCAATAAATTTGTTTTAATATTTCTATTGACAACTTCCAATAACTAGTATTGAAACAATATTCGTGTATTATTAACAATATAGTTACGCTTGAATCCTATTAGAAAACACTTCCAACTCTGCTTACAAATAGAAAGGATAGAAAGAGCTGATAAACAGCTATGATGTCTTCCAACTTGCCTTTCAACTGAACTACATTAGAAAACTAAAATTTAAATTAAAACTAAATAAAGAGTGGATCTGCACCTTGAATTAACTCATAAATAGACAAGTGACTTCCTCAGTAACCACAGAATGTTAATTAGCTCACGCAAATAATTGCTAGCAATTTCTTTATCACCATTAATCGTGCTATAGGCTTTACAACACACAATTTATGTAAGGATCTTTCAGCTTATACACCTAAATCATTAGTCTGGCAAATCAGCTAGAAAACAGACACTCTGTAATTCTTGCAATTGGATTAGTAATTTACATATTAATGATTTTTTTTTTGCCTGTTTGGTATCACTGCATTCAATCACATCCTGCAGTATAATACAACATTATTATGTAAGTTGGCATCTTGTAATTAAGTGTTTGCTACTCGGTAATACTGATTAACAACTTTGCATCAGAATACTAACCATTAATAGGCTCCTTGAAAGTAGTAATGTATTATTTTTTTTTTGTCCCCTCCTCATCTTCAGAAACTGTTCATATAATGTCATTGAGCTGTTGACCAAAAACCAGGAGCACAACTTTCTTGAGCAATATTGCAAATGCAGAAGGAGACACATGACTGCTTGGGCACTATCCAGATGACTGAAGTGGCTCGTGTGACAACTGGGTACGCACACTATAGTTTTTCATTTTAACTTTACCTCAACGTGCTAATGAACCCATCCTGTGCAATGCAAGTCTCAAGACCCTCACACTACTCTAATCCAGTCTTTCACAGATAGTGACCGGTAGTTTAAAAGCAAATAAAGACCTAAGGACACACTGATAACATACAGAAAAATTCCTTCCAGTGATTCCACTGTAACTTCCACTCTCTTATCAAAACCAAATCAACATGCGCTTATCCCCAACATACACTCAGTCCCCTATTTAACCAAAATAAATGAAGTTCAGTTTAGAAATTATGTTTTCCACCTCAGTTTCCGCAAGGCTATGTAACAGCTGTGTTCAAACAACATGCTGGGACACACCGTTTTTTAAACAGACACCACAAAAGACCTCAAAATAACCCTTGCCCTCTTCTCCAGTCAGAGCACAAGTCTGCTGCGTACACTTCTAATTATAAATACAGTAACCTGACATGGGGAGAGAGAGACAGCCCCTTGAACACGATCTCAGAAACTACTAACCCAAATCTGTGCTGAGCACAAGTCTAGAAGAACACAATTAAGGCTAAGATAGATTGCTATTTTACAATCTACAAAACACACAGCTACTTGTACACAGTGGACAACAATAACATACTTCCAAAGCACAATTAGGTCTATCTTAACAATAATCCATTATCCCAAAAGATCCCCTTTGTATTTCCAGCTCTAAAACTGGCACAGCTAAAGTCCCTTACCATGTGTCCTTCAGCAAGTAATTTTCTTTACTACTCTCAGCGTAATAAAGTCATTTTGAGTTCCAGGTAGCATTTAGAGTAAGAACAAATATATCCTCTGCACACTTTACACTAAATTTAATGATATTAGAATATCAAAATTCCTTCTTGTTAATATTTGCTTCTTGGCACAAAAGTTTGTATTAGACCACCAGACAAGAGTAAGGCTGTTTCTTCATGTGCTTCATCTCTTAAAAACTTCCCAAGGTACTACATACTAAACATTCTTAAAAGTCACAACTTAACTTTACCATAATAGTGCACGTTTTCATCACCATTATTATTATTATGAAGTACTTCCATGATGTATGGAGATGAACTTTTTAGAAGGGTATATATGGGAGAAGACAAGGGGCAATAGCTTTAAGTTGAAAGAGGATTTTAGATTGGCTATAAGGAAGAAACTCCTTACTGTGAGGATGGTGAGACACTAGTAAAGATTGCCCAGAGAAGCTATGGATGTCTTATCCCTGGAAGCGCTCAGGGACAGGTTGGATGGCGTTTTGAGCAACCTGGTCTTGTGGAGGGTGTCCCTGCCTATGGCAGGAAGGTTGGAGCTAGATGATCTTTAAGGAGCCTTCCAACCCAGGCCATTCTATAATTCCAATTCTATTTACAGTGTTATTCCTCAAAGGACTTCTCAGCTGTATAAAATTCAACTGTCTGAAACATGGTTTTCCATTCTTGTTATTTCTCCAGCATTGCTGAAGTATCTCTTACCATACAGTTAAACACACACCTCCGGAAGTGTAAGTCCTTCCATAAACCCAACAGCACAAACTACTTCCGACACACACATATGTGAATAGAAGGAAAAAAAAAAAAGAAACAAACTTCAATCTCCTCATTCTTTCCCATAAAGAAATAAAGGTGAAAGCTTAAAATATGAACCACAAGAAATGGCTCATGGCCAAGACATACCATGTAATTACTTCAGACAAAAACAAATGACACAAGAGGAAAAAAGCTATGGTTATATGAGGTCTAAACTAACATTTCTGGGTGTCTCAGGACGAGACATGACTTTTTACTTCATGTCTAGATGATGTTAAGTAAGAAACATGAGCATTACAAAAATCAGTTCAATTAATTCTCCCAGCATTTATATTACTATTTCTACCTCTGGATCACTGGCAGCCAGTACTCTGGGGGTCAGTGAGAAAGAAAAGTGAGCACTGCTCCACAGGACAGCCTGAAAGTCTACTGAAGAGCCGTAAGGAGAAACTGAAGGGAAAATTCATTACAGGACACATGCTTCCTGGGGAGCAGGACCAAGTAAACAACCGAGGGAGAGGCAGAACAACGTTTGTAAACACACAACGCTTCTGCACGGCGCTCGCCCGACCGCCGCCGACGGCGAGCACGGAGGCGCTGCCAGGCTGAGTCATTCCTTGTAGTAACTTCCCCACGAATCCCTCGCCCTGGCAGCGGAGCCCTGGGCAGGCAGGGAGCACCCCGGCCAGCCCGGCTCGGCTCCCCTCTGAGGGCTGGCAGCCACCGCCCCCCCACAGCAGCTGCGCTGGGGTCACTCCGCCGCCCCGGCACCGGCTCCAGCCGCGGGATCCCGGTCCTCCTCCACCCCCGCCCCACCGCCTCCCAGCTCTTTGTCGCCCGCCCCACGAGTACAGCCCTGCGCCCAGCGCCGGGACCGCCGCCCCTCGCCAAGGCCGCCCTCCCGGTACCGGAGTCTCCGCCTTCCCCGCGGCTGGGAGGGGCTGAGCGGGAGGCGAGGGGAGCCCGCACGTCCCCGGGCAGCGCCCGGCACTCACCCCCGGGTCCCGCGCGGGCAGCGCCGCTCATCCTGCGGCGGTGGCGGCGCGTCCCCCCCGCGCCGCGCGGCCGG
>VWPU01006919.1:0-144373 GCA_013398955.1 Callaeas wilsoni
CACCTGTCCAAACCAAGACAAGACCCTTCAGTGAATCTTTAGTTCTGAAATTACCTGATTTTTATTGAGACATCTCGTGGTTATGTGATTCAGACTTCAAAGCTTACAGTAAACTGTCAAAGGCTTGGAGAAGGAAAAAAATATGAAATCCAGCACTGTCAAATCAGCTATTCTAAAAACAACCAACATACTAAGTGCGCATTTGTCCATAGGAAAAGTTGATTTTTTCATGGCAACATATATATTTAGTACATGCAGTTTGATTTCTCCAGGCTAACTTTATGTGCTTACAATTTTTTTGAGACCCTAGAGAGTTCCCCTAGGCATTAGACAGTACAGAATAGGCAGCTGAGATCTTTCTTTGAGATTTGAGGAATCTAAATTATATGGACTCTGCATGACACACAACTGTGTGAGATTTACCTCTGGGATATTTGAAGAACTCAGAGGACCAACTCTAAAGCAACCACGATGCTCTCCAGGGCTAACTAGGAGCTACTGCAGCCCTTGTGAAGCTCAGTTCTTCATCATCTGCAGGGATGGAAGATTGGACAGTGGTCCCCCTTTACACATGTGGCACAGAATTTTACTACCCTAAATCCTGCCTGCTGACTACATTTATTTAGGATAGACCATCAGCTTTTTTCCTTGTGTCTTCAGAACAGTCTTCTGGTTTATTGAGTCATGGTGAATCTGATGTATCAGGAGTTAAGTACTGAGCTCTGTGTTCCAAGTGTTTGTTTCACAGGGATTAATTTAAAATGCACTGCACTGACAGGTGTTTTTGAATTCCCTCCTTGGGTAAGATTGAAATGGTAGTTTGGAGAAGGTGCGTACCTCCAGGCAGCTCAAAGAAATTGTTATTTTGTCTTGAAGCAAAACATCCTATCACCTTAAGTCATGTGTGCATTAAACAAGGAGTCATTTAATGCTATCCCTGGGTGAACCAGACATCCCTGTCTGAAGTCTGCCTGGCTGGAGATACAATAGTCGTAAGGAGAGAAATTCTACGTGCTGCCAGCACTACAGCACCTAGATGTGGGGAGCGGCATCTAAAACTAGAGACGCCTCCTTGTCCTTTTCACACAGAAGGCAGGCTGTTTTCAAAACACAGTGGATGGAAAAAACCTGATACCAGATATCTGATGGAGTCACAGGTGCTAAACAGGTGCATAATGTAGCAGCTTGTGAGACAGCAAGGAAAAGAAATGGACACAGGCAAAGGTGCCACCACACGGCCAAGAAGTATGCAGGGAAAGGGGCCCACTGGAGGACACTGGAAGCTGAGGTTATGCCCTCCAGACATGCTCACAGCCTGCTGGGAAGATTTGTCTACAGACGGGAGGGACAGCTGCCAAAGATCCCAAAGCAGAAATGAATGAACAGCCAGGGAGCTCTGTACATGTTCTTTGGCCAGTGAGTTCCTTTCTGCCTCTCCTCTCTCTTCGCACCGTCACAGCCTCCCTCTCATTACACCTCCTGGAGCTGCTCTCTCCTCTGTACCGGCCCCCTCCGTGTTACTTCTTCTTCACTTACCTCTCTAGCTGTTTCATTCCCCCTAAGTAAGGCAACATGGGTGTTTATTTGCTGCAAATTCATTGTGAGCTGTACCCTTTAGTACTGCCTCTCTTGCTCATGGCGTGAGTTTCATTTCAGGTAGCATCTGATATTCCCTGTCACTAGGGAGAAAAAGACATTTCTAGGAGGAAATTATTTTTTATGATGTCCAGCAGACATCTAGCTGCCTTTGGCCAGATGAGTCCTATCTTTAATGTCTATTGCTTTTCTAAACCCATGAGGCTGAGTAGGGCTGTCTGCCATTCTCAGTTTGTATGCCTAGAGCAAAAAGAGTTCTTCAAGTTTACTGTTTCATCAGTCTCATGGCAAACATGATTAATAATACATTTCTGTTGCACAGCAGTGTGTAAAACATTAACTAGACTTCCTTTTTTTCAAAGCACTTTTGCAAACACTGCAACCCACTAGTTCTTATGGTGATTAGCTACTTCTCTCTCTAGCAGGGCCAATGCACAGAGATGTAGTGATGAAAAGAGTCATGGAGCCATAGAGAGAGAGTAAAAGGAAGAACTCTGACTGCACATCTTAATGACTCTACAGCTTCCAGGTCTCTGCTCCCAGTACCACTGATAGATTTTACTCAATGACTTTTCCATGCAAAATTTGTAATGGGAAACAATCCCAGAGCCAGGTTCCCCACATTTTCTTCCTTTTCTCAGGGTTTCTGAAGTCTTCAGTCTTTTCTACACAATTCCAGAACTGGGCAGAAGTTCTGAAGAGGTTCCCTTTCTATTTTGTGTGGTACAGCTATGAAGGATGTCTAGTGTCATCTTCAACTACCTATGGGAGACTGCAGCGAAGACAGAGCCAGATTATTCTCAAGTGTGCACAGCAGAAGCAAAAGAAATGGATATAATGTGTAATGTAAAAAATTCTGACTCAATATAGAGAAAAAGATTTTTTTATGAGGATTTGGGTTACACAGAGGTGGCAGAACTTCCATGTTTGAAGACTTTCAAAAGCTGACAGGACAAGGCCCTGAATAACCTCCTTTCAAGGGAGATGCTTCAAGCAGGAGGTTGGGTTAGAGACCTCCGCACATCCCAGAGGTCACTTCCAGCTGTCCTGGTTCTTTAGAAATACTCCCCTTCATATAGTCCCTGCAGGAGGAAATCTTCCCAGAAGACTCTCAACGAGAAGTTCCAGAGGTTGTGGGAGTATCTGCGTTATACAGGCAGTGTAGGACAGATGCCTTCACCTTAAGTGCTCAGAAGCCACACCAGGTACCAGGAAGCATTTAATTGTGGGACTGTACCACAGCCTAATTTGCGTTGCTTCTTTCTCAAAGCTGTGGTTCAGCTGGGGCCTCTTTGTTTCCCTTCTGGCAGCAAGTACAAACTATACCAGTACAGGGTGGTTTACAGTGTGAAGTCAACTACTTTAAAATGACTATGCATCACTGATAAAAGGCTTAGAGGTAAATGTAGAACTTGTAAGTTTGTCAATCTAGGTTCACTTGCTTTTTGAAAAGGTGCTGTATTTATGACAAGACTGAAACTAGCTGTTTCTTGCCTCAGCGAAAACATCAGTTCTTTGTAGATTTTGAATTAGCTGAAAAAGGTCTATGATCAGTGTTAGAAGTCCATTTCATTCCACCTCCCCTGCTGAGCTTCCCACCCCTGGCCTCAAGAAAGGCTACCTGAGGATCACAGGAGCACACTGCTTTTAAGATGCTGTTAGAGAGATTTCTCTGTAAGTATGTCACTGTCAGGTGTCAAACAGCCAGTTAGGACTATTTTACAGCTCTAACAGTGCTTGCATTTCTTTACTGCCAAGTATCAAAGTAAAAATTAGAGAGGGAAGCAATGACAAATTAGTCTAAATAGGGTTCTTTCTAGTTCCCATTGTTTAAGTGTGATTTCTCCAAATAACAAGCACAGTCAGATTGCTGAGGATAATCCATGCTGGCCCAGTTTATTTAAATTGATTAGAAGAGAAATATTGCCATTACCTTCAATGGAAGGTAAAACTAAACAGCATTGAAAATCCCACCTATAGCAAAAATAGACACAGGAGATTTGTTATTTTATTACTGAATTCAAAACAGAGGGGCAGGGCTGGGCCAGAGCAGAACTGAGGGAAGAGCTGTGCATAATTACTGGGCAGGTATGTCAAGAAATGTATTTGTACTAATCAGATTTACTCAATAATATTTTTGTATTTAGGCAGGTTTTTGTGTCAGAAATTTATGTATGTAGCTTAAATTGGATATTATTTCTTTCTTTTTCCTATGACTTTCACATTGTCTAGGTATTAGGTATCAGACAGGAGTCTTCATGTCATTTGTGCGATATTTACCGTGAGATTTTCCTCAGGTGAGAGAGGTTTGTTGCATCCTGGAGCAGTACAGGGAAGTACTGAAGTAAACAATGAAATGCTTATAAATATTCTAGATGGACTAATTTGTTGACTGTATTAATTTGATGAAGGTTGGACAACTGCAGGAAGACAAAAAAGCTAGGTTGATATTCTGTGAACATTGCAATTTTTCTTACACTTGTAGACTATGACAGGAGATTTGAATCTGTTACTGATTACGAGATTCATAACTGATTTTTTATTAGATTCATTAATTAGTACTGAATTCATCCAATATACTACTGAAATGAGAAGATTCACAAGCCTGGAAGCAATAGAGTTTGGTATTTTTTAACTAGGAACTGAGAGATAAATTTCATTGTATACATTACAGATACTCTATTAATTCCATGAACAAACTTACAGAATTGAATCATCTCCACAGGGAAGCTATCACCAGGGCATCAGATATAGTTCAGAATTACCGTCTTTTGTGAAGAAACCTGCTACAAAAGTCCCTCCTGCAAAGCCTTTGTGAAAAGTTATGTAAAAAATGCAATTATGTAGACCCTCTCCCTTCACCATGAGTTTCACCCTATTTATTTTAGAATATATGTTCTGCTAAGGATCTCAGAAAGGCTCGCGATTGTCTCTCTGCTCCATGTACTTGTGTGCTCCCCATTGGATCTCTATCAGGATTCTACTTCAAGGAAATTCTAAAGTACTTTTAAGGGTATTTAATTTTTTTTCTTCAAATTAATATAACAAACTGCCGAAAAATGCCTTCAGAAAGGTTGAGAGGCAAGATTTAATCTTGATTGAATTATTTTATGCCAAGGGAAATTTTCATTGTTTCTACCCTCCAAATAGTATTCTTCAAATAACTTCTAATGATTTATCTATGGATCATTAAAGTAGGATCAATCCTGCACAGAAAACTGAATTACAGAAAGTATCTCTCAATCCTTATCCTTATTTTCAACTTTGCTAAATGTGCAAGCTCTCCACATGTCAATTTAGTTCAAGAAGTATTAAAAGAACCATTTTATAGATTCCCCAAAACCTGACAGTATCTGTTCTGAAAATAATGCACTTCCACATGTCAGAATGTCATTGGCATCCTTTCACACATAACAAGGTTACAAGTAGGATCAGTAAATACATCAGTGGTGTAAATATGTCGGTGCTGTTTTGATAAGAAGTCAGTCATGGGACATACAGTATTTACTTTCTGTGCACTAAACACTGGTGTGCACAGCCCGTCGTTGGTTCAGCCCAGAACATAACAGGATTCATATTTTACATTGCAAAAACAGGAGTTATGATAAAGACAATGGTGAAAAAACCACTCTAGCCTGAGCTCATTCACAGTCAACAGATACATAGGACAACAAATGGGATAATGTTGAAGCTTTATGAGGAAATACCATATTTACAAAATTGTAGGCTGTTTTGGGTTCCATCTGGGTGGCATTTGGCAGCATAACTCAGATCAGTCAGTACTTTGCCAATATATTGCCAGAACCAATTTACAGAGTAAAATGGTTATCATGAGCAATTATCAGCTTCTTAAACCCTTGAAATAAGAGTTCCAGCCACCAATTTGAGGATCTGACATCTTTCCATGTAATTAAAGACTTATGTATATTCTTTCAGTGCAGGCTGTAATTAATATCCCAAATTAAGCAGTGTTTAGATATGTATTACATGCAAGTGAGCTAGCTGATAATCCAATTAGTTAAGCAGTGGTTTTCCTCTGTGGTTTACAGACCCCTGAGGATCAAGGGTCTACTTCTAAAGAATTTGGAAAGGACAGCTGTGGGAGAATCTCATATTACACCAAACCAATACAATTCCAAAGCAATTACTGAAATGAGCTGCCTGACTGTCCCCTCTGTGAGCTCTGCTGCCTTTCAGGTGCCAGAAGCAGACAAGCAACTAGGGAGCTGTAGGGCAGGTCAGTTCAGCTCACTTTCCCACCTGGAAAGAAAATTAACTTTCCAATGGAAAAAACTTCTACGTACGACTATTAAAAAACAAACAAACAAACAAACAAGCAAACGACCAAAAAATCCCCCCAAAAATACAAACAGTAGGAAATAGAGCTAGAGAAAAAAAATAGTGGGGTTTGGTTAGACTCTTAAGAAAAAGTCTGTACTTACTGAAGGTTAGATGTAATTACTGTGACATTATACCTATCCTACTCTCAATAGGCATATATGTTCCCTACAGAAGACTTTGCTGTGCTCTGTGAAAAATATTGAGGTTCCCCGAGACAAAATAGCTTCAAACTCCTTTATACCAAGCCTTCTCCTGTCTCAGGAGGTCTGTAGTAAAAAAAATAATCAGAAAATTAAGAGAACTAGAATAACTAATATGTTATTACTACAGTAATTTCACTACAAAAAAACTTTGAAAAATGCAAAATGTGCCTTTGACTGCCACAAAAATATGTTTTGTCTCAGCATCTCCTTGGAGGTATCTCTGCTTTGGAAGATCAGATGCTCAATTCTGAGCAACAACATCCTCCAAAGTAATCTAGCACTGCAGAAACTGAAAGCACATCAGAGCTTCATCAGACTGCAAGAGCAATCATTCTGCCAAATAAGTCTTATCCCAGGTCAGCAAACAGCACATATCACAGTGTACCCAGCAAAGAACACGTAATGATAGCATAGGCCTGAGTATAACCTTTCCACCCTTCACAAAATTTATTGTAAGCAGTCAAAGAGGAAATATAGACCAAAAGACAAATACACCAGTTCTAAGACTTTGGAAGGCCTTAGTTTGAGTGTTAGAAATCTGCATCCAGTGACATACTGGATAAAATGTTAAATTGTTATTTCATTATGACACTGGTGAAAGCCCACTTGTCCTAACCCAGAGCAAATTATGAATACTTGAAATGGGAGTCTTAGACATCAATGGAGTCTGAAACAACAGTGGGAGTTTCAAACATCTGTTTGAGATGCAAACTCTTAAATCTCGGACATTTGTTCACATGCTTTGGAGAGATGGGTGGAAATGTTCACCCACCTACATAGAGATTATCCCTTTGGACAGGGTGTAGTTTCTCATTCAATAAGAGCTTTTCACTCTCAGAAAATTTCAAACTCTTGGGCCTCCTTTTGTACCCATAGGAAAACAACAGCGGTTTGGGTGGAAACTAAAAAACTTGTTTGCCATTCAAGTGACCGACAGGCTAGAATGAGTTGAGGGGGGTTGAGCTGCATCCTGTTTTTCATATAGTCAAAGAAGTTTGTAATGGAATTGGTCATCCTTTGCTTTGATTCCTCCTTTTTATGCTGAATTTGGGTCACTGTAATGCTATATGACAGAAAAGCTCTGAATGACTGAATAAGAGATGTGTTTGTTACTAACCTTGCCACAGATTCAAATTTGCACAGAGAGAAAGGATCAAACATGGGAAAGTCAGGGTTACGGTGCAAATGCAGAGATGAGAAGGCCAATGTCCCTCTCTTCCTCTCCTTTCCTCCCACACATGACAAATCTCTCACTTTGTTCTCCAGTCACTGACTGACCCCTCCACTTATTGCTCTTTAACATGTTCCCATTAGGGGTATTCCCTCATCTCTGAAGTTTTCATTTGTTCTTTCATTTCAAATCAGTTTTCTTACACAATATGGTGGTGTCATATCTCAAGGAAGTCTTGGAATTTATGCACTTGAAAATACATGGGGCTTTAGCTGTCATTCACAGGAAGAATTTTTTGCACCATAACTTATTCCAGCTTCCAGACTGCCTTTCATTGACATTAGAATTGCTTAAAGACCCTTGTATCACTAAAGTCATGTAAAAAGTCTTTTCTAGAAATAATTACTAGCTCTTCTGTTTCTTTGCTCTCTCTCCATCCAGTTCTAAATGACATCTCTTGCAAGAGAGGACTGGTCTTTATCATCATTAAGCATAAGGAGTATAAAATTACTTATATTAAAACAAAAGCTGACATTCTGAAAAACACCACAGACATGCTGGTAGATGCTAAAAACATGAAATGACTTGTGTGGATAAGGCCTTGTATATTTCTGGAACTGATATCTTGCTGCTGCCATTCCTTGAGGGTCATAGGTTTAATACAACACAATAGAAATAGTTTTATCTGTTTGCTATGAAATGGCACCTGAAGTGTGTTCAGACTAAGTGCTTCTACTTGATCATTACTATATCCATAAAAACTCATTTACTCATGAACAGAAGGTTTATGTAGGGAACAATTATTGAATCCAGTACTTCTGAGATGGTAAATATAACGATTTTTTGCCTTTGGCCAATCCGTGAGCTGTTATAATTCAGTTGCAGCTCCTTTTTTCTCTTAGATGTCTTCCCTCTCCCTTCTCCCTTCCCCCACATGTATTTTGAGCTGAGGTTGGTGAGCACTTCAGTGACACTGTGATGTCATAATGATGTAAACCCTTGTTACCCTTGTCCTCTCCCATCCTTGTTGAGACATACCTAGACTTATGATAGCTGTGTCTTGGCCTACAAAACCAAGTCAGCCAAGAACAGCCTATGGCAACGCTCCTGTCACTGCATTGCTGTGCAGAAGATGGCTCTTAAGGGCAGGAAAGTCAATATGAAAAATTGGTTATTGCTGTAATGCTGGACCTTGGCAGAAGTGGAAGTCCTAACCAAAATGGCATTCCCCATTGCCTGGGAATTCTCTTAGTAGCAAAAGCAAAACACCTCGGTAATGCACGGCTTATACACCAAAGAGCCCAGTATCCCTTCACCCTCTATAAACATCTTTTTATAGACACCATTAGTCCCTATGCACCGTAAATATTCAAGGACTACTGTTTCACTGAATTCATGTCTTGAAATGCAGTGTCAGGACGTTTGATACCAAAGTATGATATTGTTTACTTGCAGAAATTTTTTGCTGATGATGTTTTATCACGTGCATTTAAAATGAATCGCTTTTAAAAATTTGATTTCCACAAAAAATACCAAATGCTGAATTAGTTTGAGTTAATGAAGGAGAAAATAGCAGTTTTTTCTGTGGATTCCAGCTTCACATTACCTCCATTATCTAAATTTTCTAGATTAGTCTACATAGTTTTCTAGTAGGCAAATTCATACAGTCCCCAAGTACTGGAGCAAGATGAGCAATTCCTGGCTCCACAGTGGGAAAAGGGAAGAAAGATAGTGGAGAATAGGATGGGAGAGATACTTTGCTGCTCCTATACATCTTAAAAGCAGCAGCAGCTGTCTCAGGAAAATGGCACAAGGGATCTAGCCATAGAAAATCAAAATTTAAAAAAAAACCTAAAATCCAAACACACTGAGTGTAAATTGTCAGCTACAAAAATTTGGCAAGTAATTTCGAGTAAAAAAAAGGTTACTCCATTGTTTCCTAGAAACAGTGACTGGCTTTGTACACAGAGCTTATGTGTGACCTTGAAGCTCAGCAACCTTTGGTACTGCAAGGAACATTACAAAGACCAGACTATACAAATGTTACCCAGAAACTTAAGCAAGGAAAGAGCTATAAAATAATCAGATGTATTGGAGAATTCCAGTCTTCTAAAGAGCTGCCCAGAAATCCATCTAGGGGGTATTCAGATGAACTTATCCCAGAGTACCTCCTCAACGTCCTCAGAAGACAGGCAGGTTCAAATGAAACATGACCCAAGCAGAAATGCACTGCATTTAAGTATGAAAAATCAACAGTTATTTCCTTCCTTCCAGTGCGTCAAATTGAAAGATTTTTGCCTGCCTCCCTTGGAAAAGAGCCTGCAAAACTCTCCAAAAAGAATGTTCTCGATAATAATCCATATTTAATGAAACTGTACAGTGGTTATATAACCAATGCTGATTTAATAAAGAACCTAATTTAGACTTCTTAAAGTACATCGTGCTTATGTTGGAAAAGCTTGAACATGTTTTACTAGGTCTGAACCAATAGTCTTATTGGCAAGAGATAAATGCTTCAGACAATTTGGTGCTAATATTTCAAGTCTCTACAGAAAAAAAAAAGCAAATGTACCAAGAGAAATACTGAACAAAATTAATTTTGCATATAGTTCTACTCCTTCATATAGTTCCGAACAGTAGATTAATTTAATATTTTAATTACTCAACTCTGTACATTTGTTTCAGACAGTAAATCAGTCAATACAGATCACTAGTGGACTCATTTTTTAAAAAGACAAGCAGTACTGGTTAAGCAACCAAAATAAGCATTTTACTGCATATAACTCATGTTCTGCTAAGGTGGGCTAAATCCTCACCAACCAAGGACATAGCTAACCAGGAGAAAAATAATTAAAGGAAGCACCAGAACTGCAAATATTTCACAATATATTACATAGAAAAGTTATTGTTGGCTGTGAGCCAGTGCTCCAGAGAGAATCTGTGGAGATTGCTTTGTCACTACATCTTGGAAATGAATTTTTCTTGTTCCAGCTAGCTGGCTGTCTTGCAGAGCTGGTTTTTAGACACTTACTGCTCGGATGAATATCTGAGATAGAGCCAGAATTTATCATTTGTGGGGCTAGCTGTAAATAATGTAAATAAAGGTCACACTGTGTGTAGTCAGATGTGTGGCCAAATGAGATATGGCTAAGTCTGGGGAAGACACAGAACCAGGTGCTGAGATGAGCCTAGCGTAATTTATGCCAGTCAGTAAGTCTGCCATCTAAAAGTGTCTGGTTTGGGTTTTCAGCACATAAACACTCCCAGATTAAAGTGCCTTGATTTAGTAGGCCACTAAGAGGTACAAACCTAAATCAGGTCTCACAGCATACCAAGCCCTAATGAGTTAGAGATTCCAGTATGTGTCCCCCTCACCTGGCAAAAACATAGCTATGATGTAGCATGGAGACAGCAAAGCAGGGCCTGACATGGACATGGACATATGTGTGGCTTTTATCTGAGTTCTGGATAATATGCAGAAAACAATGTGCCGTGATCAAACCCATGTTGTACTGGCATAAGGGAAGTGCCACAGCAGGCAGTGCTGCAGCACGTCATGGGCGGGCTGCAGAGAGGGCGCTTTCATATCTCAGGCATTTATCGGCAAGGAAGTTGTATAGATTACATGCACACAATGTAAGTCACACTTAGAGTGAGTTAAAGCTCAGCAGAACAAGAACAGAGGTGCTGCTGGCAGGTGGGGAAGTACAAGCAGACCCAGTGAAGCTCCCTTTCATTGAAGACATGCAGCCACAATCAGTAAGTCAGTCTGCAAGTCAGATCTCCTGGAGGGGATTTTTGCAGAAACTAAACTCTCCCAAAGCCTCTCCCATCATCCCAGGGAGAAGGGAAATTTCTGTTGCAGCTGAGTAGCCACCTCCAGCTCTACTAATAGCAATATATCTCAAGGCTTTTGTAAGCCCCATCTTATCATCTTGAAACACAGAATACCAAGAGGGCATGATAAAAAGATCAGCATTGTTTAGATAGTGAGAAAGACTGAGAAACTACATGACCATTTTGTGTAATGGTTTTAGTGGAAGAAAATACCAAGAAGTGAAGAAGAGAGTAAAAGCAACCTGTGCATCTCCTAAATGCATAAGGGTGAGAACCAACAATTTTGCTTTATGCGTTTTGCACCTGGAATGTCAGGACACTGTCATCATCTTCCAGAAATGGGATCCTGTCTGTGTTGTAATGCTTTGTGCTATGCTTTCAGTTTTTATCCAAATATAGACATTTGCATGTAAATACATGAGTCACTAGATTGAACAGATATCTGTATGATGTCATGATGATGTCATTTTTCATTTTATTTAATAGCTATATTTTTATTATTAAATAAAAAAGACTGTGAAAAATACTTTGGTTTTACCAAGAACAAGCAACAAAATATAAAATGCTAATTTCCACACAGCTTTAGTCCTATGGGCATATGTATGATTTTGATTAACTATATGAATTTGCCATACTCAAAAGTAATGTATCTCCCAAAAAGATATTTAAAAATAGCTTCCAGGTAACACCTGAAAAATCACTATGCATTTGAACTAAATATGCAGTTGTGTCTTCTAGTGTCAGATCCTCTCTGTGAAGCAAAGATTTTTTCAGACTGTTATTTTGCTTCTGGGTTACTCATATGCACTGAAGTATGGGGAAAGAAAGACTTTGCATATGTTTAATAGGAAAACATTCTGGATTCAGACTAGTGCCTTGTCAGTAACAGAGTAACAAGTTGCCCCAGGGATGCACTGAGGTTTTGTTGAATTTTTAATGAACAACAAAATAATTTACAAATGTCCTGAGAAGACTTAGGATGAAAATTATATTGAATTGGAAAAGCCACAAAAAAGAAGCCTCAAAAGCATTGGAGAAAATGCCTTGCAGTAAGGGACTTAAAGGGATCAAATTATTTAGTTTATCAGAAAGTAGTTACACAAGAACTAGAGGGCCCTTTAAGTAAGCAGCAGAAGCATAAGAATCAATGTCTCAAAGCTGAGACTAGGCAAATGCAAATTAAGGCCTATTTTGATGTCTAAAATGGGATGTAAGCAAAATTTAAGTATTTAAGGCAAAAAAAAAGAGAAGCTTCTGTATCTTCTTTAGAATTTCCACACTAGGCTTCCTGCTCAACCTAAAAGTTTTCCACATGCCAGTGGTGGCCCATCTGTGGCTGCAGGATCTGCCAGAAATGGAAATGTGGGATTTAGCTGTGGGCCTAATACATTGGCCCACTCTTGCTGAAAGGGAAGGTCTCACCCTCTTCCCAGATTAAAGTGGTCCTTTCTACCCCTTCAATTTCTCAGACTTGTCTGCCAGACAATTTAATTAATTTATACAGCAAGAAGTTATTTGGGGTGTCTCATCTCATCTCATTTCATGGATTAGTGAGTTTATGGGTCTACAACCTGCCCAATAGCTGGTGGGTTTGGCATAAAGTCAGTAATGGAAGCAAGTGATCTTCTGCCTCTCAGTGATACTCATCTATTAGATCAGGTAACCTGTCTCCTGAAACCATTCTCACCTTAATTGTTTAAGACAGCTAATTGCATCCCTTGGCCAAGTAGAATTCACATTCATATCTTTTATCTCCTGCGAAATCCTCATTACCACAAGGCTGCAGAAGAGAGAGGTAGGAGGATCCTGTAATGCAGCTGGGCTGCTGTTCCAGGACCTCAGGAGCTGTGGGATGTGAGGGGAGCAGGCCTGAGGTGTCTCATTGCCTGATGCCAGAAGCTTGGTTCTCTCACTTGAGATGGGCTATGACTTACTTTGGATGCTCCAAGTATAAAACCACAAATAATCTTGAGGGTAGAGAAGGGAACCCCAAACCCCTTCCTGAGGTAAGCACTGTAGCTACAGGGCTGCCAAGACATGCTCCTTCATGCTCGCTTTCTTTCTGCCCCAGGTCCCAGGCACACACAGAGGCTGTGGTATCAGGATTTCCTATCGGAAGGAAATTTCAGGCCTGTAAAACTAAGGGACTGCATGCCTCAGCTTAGCACTGGTAACAGTGCAGTTGCACTGCCTATAAAGCTGCTCAGACACGTCTAAGCCAGCTTAAAATGTGCTCACACAGGTGCTGGTAAAGCCCTGCTGCCAGCACGGCACTCAGGGCACGCTCTTTTGCCTTGCTGAGATGCACTCTCCGCTGTGCTCCTGAGGCACAGTCCTTGCGCACAGTAGATGTTTCTTGCGTTCCTCCAAGACCCTTCTGTGCCAACCTTGCATTCCTCCAAGTAGCCTTCTCCATTGGGAGAATAGACAAGGACACAGTGGACAGGAGGTGGGCTTGTTCCACTAGTATATGGTGCTTCTTATTTCTCTGATTTCTGTACACCCACAAATATGGATGAGGTTAAAAAAATTGAAATTGTGCTTCCAGTTTTTAGAGGTCTTTCTTTTTTCTACTTTTCCTGAAAATCAATAGCATTGTGCACTTCACTGCCTAGCACTTACCCTCAAATGCTAGATTAACCAAGCACTGCATGCAAGAGTTACACGTGTTACAAACAAGGCAGGTAGATGAAAAATGCCACCCAACAGGGCTCTGCAGCTTCACTGGGTTTGGCTGGAAACTTTCTCTCTGCTACACTGAGCAGGAAGAGTAGAGGCTTTGCTTGTCAGGATAGGTCTGAAAAGGCTCTTTGGGCTCTTGGAAGAATCTCAACACAGTCCTTGATCCTGCTCTGCTACAATGCTATCATGCTAGCAGGATCAGAGGGCCCAAACCTGCAGTCTTGGAATCTGGATTCTTGCTGCATTATCCTGTTCTTTCTCTCTCGTCACCAGAGATTACTGTCCTGCTCTTGCTCCTACAGAGCTGATCTCAGCTGTGACACATGATTCTCATTGTCACTTCCTCTTTTTAGAATTGAATCTTATAAGAAGTAATGTTTTATATCGAATAGAATATTTTTTTTTGCATTCAAATACTCCTTAAAATTGAATAGTGCAACACTTTGGCAGATATAATTTTATTGTGAGGAAAACAAAAACTTGGATGTGAAAATATTGGCAGGATTGATTTAGCCTTTTATTTTCATATTTCCTTTTAATCTTGTTCTTGTCTTTAATCTTTTGTCAAATCTGCTAACATGCACTGAAGGCTGTTTGTACAGAAGCCTTCTCCTTGAAAATCATGCCTATCTTAGGGTTTTTACTGGAGGCAAAGATAATAAAAGCAACACACAAAAATGCTGAGGGAGAATATTCTCAAAGTGGGAGGGAAGCATATTTCCTTGGCATTTTCTAAAATGTTCCAACATATGAGACTATTTATGACAAAGTAAACAAAAAAGCCAATCTTCCTTGTGAAGAATGCAGAATCATCCTTAATTAATTAAACTCCTACAGTGAGCTCATAAAAGTCAGGATGTTGAATTGCTGTATGTTAATGGAGACTGATTGTTTTTATTATTTCTTCCAGGGGAGTCAAGTAAGGTTTCTGAAATTCACAGCAGCAGCAAGTTACAAACATGCTGGAAAGAAATCATATTGAATATGCAGCAAGACACTAGTCACTACCTCTGAACTCAGTGGATGTGATAAATTTGCCTAAGCCCTGCTTTGCCAGGACACACAGCTATGAAGGAAGAGAGGGACACTGAGGGCTCAGAGCTGGGCCCTCATGCTTCCTCGTGTAGCTGTGATGGGAAGGGCTATCGTCCCATCCCACAGCACAAAGCCATGGTTGTCCATAGGATGATGCCCTGCAGGAGTTGTCAGGAACATGGGTCCAGCCCATGACCAAGCAGGAGAACACTTCACCCAAATCCAGTGCAAGCTTTGAGCTCTCACTCAAAACAGTGAGAGAGCAGCCAGGTTTACAGGACAAACACATGCACACCCAAACAAATGTCTGAGGAATTCAGTTTCTCTGGATGCGTGTGCTGGGATACCATAAGGCTTAGCCTTAGTGTTCTGGCAGCCCTGAAAAGTTCTCAGGTTCCTAAAGAGCAGAAAGACAATACTGAGACACAATGATTTCTTCTACCTTTTCAGATGTAGGGAAGACATTTGCAATTTCTGCTGGCATCTCTTCTAGTAGGGAACACGGCTGGAAGCAAGAGAAGCTCCGTTCTCAGGAAATAAGTAGAAGCAGTTTTAATTATACTTATTGCCTATTCCCTGAACCATAGGTCTATAGGAAGAAACTAGTCTTGGCAAAACCCCTGGAGGAATACATTAGACCATCGTAAGAGACATGTCTTAGGGAGCGTGCGTGAAACAAGTCCCATCCCTGCCCTGCCAGAATCAGCCCCGCTGGCACATCACCATCCATGCCCCCGCAGGGTGGAAGGCAGCAGGCTCACCACACCTCCAAGGATCGCTGTAGGACGCCCAGTGATTATGTGGCAAGGGAGGAAAGGCAAAGCCTGGCTCCTTCTACTTCCTCCTGTGCAGCTTAACAGCACTTGAATAAATGAGGGAGGTTACCCGTGTTTAACCAGTGTGGCAAGCACTTGTTCATTGAGCACACTGGTACCATCCTGCAGGTATCAGCATTGAACGAGTATCTCTGTGTCCATGAACAGTGTTTCCAGGGGCATGTAGTCAGGAGATGGTTCCGATGTCCCCTCCCCACCCTGTTACGACCCTGCCACACAGAGCTGTAAGATGGGCCAGTGGCTGTGCTTTTGTATTAGCCCTTCTGTATTGTCAAGATTCAATTATCAGAGTTGCAAGAGCTCCTCTAGAAATGATTTTATCTACTGCACTTAATAGGCTGAGTCAAATAAGATTATTCAGCTTAATTCACCCAGTTCACCAAAGCTGTTCCCGAACAGATTTTTGGACAGTATAATTCTACCTGGAGTGTTTCATCAGTCCACTCCAATGTAAGGCCAAAGAAACTTGTGCTAGCTCAGTGGTTAGACAGCCCTGGAGCAGAAATGAGCAGCCAGGAAGGCAGGAAAGGACAACTTCTTTCATCTGACAGCGACAGGTTTCAGTAGCTCAAAGTTCTCTTGACAACTGCACAAAGCCCAAAGAGTCAGCACTGTATAGAATCTGTACGTTTAAATTCCTTCATGGTAGTGGTGCTGTGAGAACAGTGTGGCACACGAATGTTACACATCTGAGTACCGCCTCATCCAATATGACAATAAACTAAAGCTCAGCTGACACCAGGTGAATCTTTATGACATCATTTTTGATGCTGATTCCTAGTGGAATCTTCTGTTGACTTATTTTGCAAACAGAACCAATTGACATCGTGTAGTTTTCAAACACATCATTTAGGGTACTTTTTGTAACACTACTGTATCTTTATAACCACAAAGCACAGCTGGCAGATAGCCTGCACAATTCCCACAGAAGTAAATCCAAAACCCCTAAAAATATCAAAAAGTTGTGTAACTGCAAAACTCCTAAAAAACCCCAATCAAACCTCCTAAAAAGTAACATAAAGATACATAACTAGAACTCATTTATCTCCTTGGAAATTGACTGTCAATCTAAAAGTGAGAACTTAAACAAAGAAATGTAAACTTAGAAATGCCGTAGGTGAGCAGCATCATTTCTCTTTCAAGGTAAGATGATTAAGGCTTCATGAAAGATGAAGTATGAAAAATGCATTGGAATGCATGTTAAAAGAGGCTGTCAGAAAGTGTGGTGTGTCTTGGATTATGTTCACTCAAGAACTGTCAGGGGCAAGAACTTTAATGGCATAAAAGCACTGAGAGAAAAAACAGAAGTTCTGGGCTTTGAGAGAAAAATACTCCACCAGGGCGCCTATTAGCAACAGGCAGAGTTCAGTTTGTCTGAACTTCAGGTCCCTTCAAAATATGACTGCATAAAGAAGCACAGCTTAATTGCTGAATATTCTTCCGCAACACATTTTAAACCACCATTTACACTCCTGATGTTTTTCCATTGTTGATTACTATCTATATATGCAAATTTTAAGGGTTAGAATTATTAAAATGCACATGATTAATGATTGAACTATAGCTTGCTGCTGGATGAAGCCTTCATCGTACATGAGTGAAAAGCAAAGCTCAAAACGATACTCCTAGAGTTCAGATAGTCTGGCACTTTTTGAGTGGAAGTGAGATACTTGTATTTTCCTGCACTGTTCCTATAATATGCAGAAAGACACTCTCACCTGTACCATAATCATATTTTAGTGCCCCAACTGGAACTATGAAGAAGTTGCTTATAAGTATAATAGCAAGTGAGAAAAGTATCATCACCTCTAATGGCCTTTCATCTCTCTTTCTTAATTTGTGAAGAACTCTTCTGATTTTATGAGTTGTTAAAACAGATTAAATCAGCTAACTACATTAAAACTAATTTTCTTTCATGTAGTTTGCTTTCCAAAATCTTGTTTTCTCTTAATTTTTAATATTTTCAATATCTTAATTTTTTCCATGGAAACTTACTTGGTAAAAAAAGATTAACTATATCCTAAGATTATAACTGAGTTCACCTCCTGGTGAAAATTACTGTCTCACATTTGTGGAATATTAACTTGAAAGAGGCAGAAACCCAAAATGTGGAGTTTGTTTCCCTCCAACATACAGCCAATATATGTTAATGGCTATTATTTTATTTTTCCACTTAAGCAAGCTATAATAACAATACTCAAGACAAGTCTGTCTTCTTGGGCACATGTTTTCAGTTATCTGCAGAAAGAGCAGATAGACATTCACCTCTTAATCTTGCAGCTATGCTAGCCTTTTTCCATTAAAACTTTCCAGAGTTCCTGCCAAAAGCAATTGCGCAGTTAAAGGTGAAGAAAGTTTATCACTTTTACTTGGGAAATAG
Organism: Callaeas wilsoni; assembly: GCA_013398955.1. Classification (NCBI taxonomy): domain Eukaryota; kingdom Metazoa; phylum Chordata; class Aves; order Passeriformes; family Callaeidae; genus Callaeas; species Callaeas wilsoni. The sequence continues at coordinate 18,082 of VWPU01006919.1, forward strand.
AAATTTTATCCATTTTTCACAGCCTGGGAAACAAAACATGTGAGTTTGTCTACCTTTTTATGTACTGCTAAGATACCAGTTTCCCAGTATATCCTCACCAGCCCTAGCAATGGTGAAAAGATGAAGTGGACCATGTACCTTTTCAGCAATTGTCTGTGAATACTGTGTTTCCTGACCTGCCTTAGTACACACTAGTAATTAAACTGCCAGTGGACCACTTGTAATATCTGCAATATTTAATAAGGAAATAGTCCAAGGTGGATAGAAGATAGCTTACCAAACTTTGAGTTCTTTTTGCAGTGATAGAGGACATATTTTTCCAACTCTCGAGTCAAAATTAAACACATTATTTTGTCTGCAGCATTGCTTAGCATTCCTTTGCAATCCACGTATCCCTGTGGGAAACTTCCATGCAGATTCTCTCCTGCTCCTCAAACTCATGAAGAGTGCAATTCTAACATACCAATTGTATGAAAAGTCAAACTTTGTCATGGAAAAGGGAAGAAATTTTGTATTTCTATTACAAATGATCCTTGACTGTCTAGGTTTAGTTTTGAGACAGACTGAGCAGTTTCTTCGCAGTGGGGTCCTCTCGTGCCAGCTTCCCTTCAGGGACCCCGCCCATCCACTGTGCTTGCCCCTCCTCTTGTGTCACTGTCAGCAAGATCCACAGGGCCCACAGCAAATACTCTTTGGGAATGCCCTGGAAAGTAAGGAGGGTGGGCCTTCAGGATACAAGTTTCATTTGCTTTAGGGGGAGCATAACAGAAAATTTAATTGGTTTGTTCACTGACTCACACTGTGTCAGTCAGGAATTGGTAACAGTGGGTCATCTTGTAATATTGACACTCCAAACTATTCTCCACAGTATTTCAAAGATTCGGTGTGTTCAAATGGGATTTATCTGTGTCCATTACCACTTAAGTGAGAAAAAAGGGCCTTGGTGAGGAATCCAATCCCATCACTAATGAGTGTTTCTCCTGAAAACTTGTGAACCTCCTCAGGCAAGGCTGCCTTTGGGAGAGTGATTGACATCCTTTGATGGACTAAGATCTTGAAACCACATGTTCTAGGAGATCAGATTCTCCTTATATTCTGACAGAATTTTAATGTTTTTTGGTGGGTTTTTTTTTGGTTGGTTGGTTGGTTGGTTTTGGTTTTGTTTTCAGAGAAAGAAAGTTTTAAGCTATATGGCCACCAGCACCTAGCCTTATGGCTCCAAATGAGCATTAAAAATACCTGGAATTTGTTGCAAAAAGTGCTACACAGGTTTTTGGATTCTTTTAGCTGAAGTTTGCATAAGAATCAGTTCAACAAATAATTTTTAGATGAAAATTGGGTGTCATTCAAATTTGGTAACCTGTAATTGTGTTTTCCGGGGTAGACGTTAACATACGTTCTTGAAAATGTTCCTCTCATTTCACTATGTTGTTTTCAGTGCATTATAAAAGAACTTTTACATGCTGGATTAAATATAGAGCAAATTAACACTGTTCTTCAGTCTGAAATTTATATTTTTGGTTCTTTAGTACCATCTGAACTATGAAAGGAAACTTGCATGTGATGTGTATGATGTGTATTGGTAAATTTGTGTTTTGTGAGCTGGGTATGTGTTAACAGTCTGGGTATTAAAGAGCTTGTCTTCTGCAAATAAAAAAAACTCCAAAGAAGTTCCGAGCTTTCAAATAATAGGGAGTTTCCTGAAACAAGTCAAAGTTCCTCTACTGTATTTTGTGTGACAATTCCATTAAAAGAATAGCAATGACAGTGTATTTGCCACCACTGACTGATTATCAGGGGAAAGAAGGAAAGGAAAAGAAAACATATATGAAATTGTCAGTCATGTCAAAGACTGACTAAGAGATATGCAAATTCTATCTTTTCTGTAGGAAGCACTGAAAATTATATAAAATAGAACAAAATTATAGTTAAGACATTCTTCTTAGTACCAAACAATTTATTTCAAATCATTGTTATTTTTATCCGGTGATACACTATGCAAAATTGCCATCTCTTCCTCTGCATTACCAGTTCCTAGAAATACCTTGTCAATTGTAGTATCCATTTCTCCCTTATTTTAATTACCTTCTTAAATATTCATGCAGCCATGGTCCCATAACCTTTTTACTAAGACTCCTATATGCTTGCCTGTTGATATCAAAAGGGAGCAACACTGAGATACAAAGCTTTTCTAGCTCCTTTAGAAGTTCTCTGTATCATTTTAATTTATTATTGCCTTTTGGTGTCTATTTTTACATGCATGGCTCGAAATGTACCACGGTAAAGCTGACAGGCTACTATCAACGCACTGTGTTACAAGCAAATCTTCTTGATCACTTTATGCAAGTGATCTGATGTTACTCTGAGAAAAGAAATAAAGAAAATAAAATAGTGATGAACAGTACAAAAGTACTAAATAATAAAAGCAAACTACATCACTAAAAACTGCCTTAGACCCTGGCATTGACTCTTCATGGGCTGGGATTCCAATTCTCTTCAGAAAAACACCTTTCTTAGTGTCAGAGCTTGTTTTCCAGCTCATCACATTAATAGTTGTGAGAGAATACATGACCCCCTCACTATATTTCTCCCTGTATTGGACATTTAACAGAGCAAGAAGCTCATTCACTAAGGAAGAGGATTAAAACAAGGCTGATGGCTCACTCTTTCTGCAGAGAAGTGATTTTAAAAGGTTCAGACTCTTCCAAATTTTATGCAGCCAGAGCAGGTATTAGAGATCTTCCGAAGTACCTGGAAATGACCCTACTTCCTCTGGGGCTACAGGCTCATTCCAAAGCATGTATCAATTTGGCTTTTGCGACTATTCGGCAACAGACGTAACTGGCATTGCAGACAAATGTGTTTGAAACGCTAAGCAACTGAGATGCTAAAATATTGAGCCAGGTCTTTCACTGCTCCCAAGAATCTAATTTTCTTCTTTATTAACTCAGAGGAGCAATTCTAGGCTCTACTTCTGCAACTGTCTTTCTTACAGGTTTATTTTGCATGTACTTTATATAAAACCCCTAATCTTTATGGTATTTTTTCAGTATCTGACGTAAGTACTGGATTTTCCAAACCGGTAAGGATTTAACATGTTACAGGAAGGTAATTAATAAGACCTGTGACTCTACAAGCATACATATTCCTGTAATAAGAACATTTAATTAATTCTTTTTGTATTTATTGAAAAGCATTAATGAATATGACTTGATATAACATTTTCAGGAAAGGTGGAACAGAACAAGAAAAGGTCCATTCTCTGTAAACAGACATTAGTTCGTAAGTAGTTTCAGCAAAGAGTACGGTTTTTCCATTCTTGTCCTGAGAAGTGGGTCAGAATCACCACTGCTAAGCTAATCTCCGCAGCTCAGCCCAACTGCCTTGCATCACAAAATGTATCTGAAATTTTTGCACTGTCCAAGTTGCCAGATTTATCTCTATATTTGAGCTGGAAAATCAGCAGGGGAAGCCACACTCAGGGAAGTAGCTGGGGCTTCTGGGCATCATAAAGCCCATGTGCAGGAAGAGATGAGGACAAAGGGTGGGGCAGTTTCAAAAAGCTGCAGAAAGCTCAGAAAAAAATAAAACCAAGTTTGAAAAATGTACCTAAGTAGAGCATAATTTCAATAACTCAGGACAGGCAGAGTTATGAAAACTGTCACAGGCATCTGACTAATTGGTGGACACAGAACTTCATGGATTTTGTGGATTTTGCAGCTTCTCTTTATACAGCAGTGGCCTCTAAGGATATATATTTTTTGAGTACAGCAGTGTGGCAGAGTTTGGTCTCTTGCCATGAAGGCAAGTGGCATGGTTTGACCATAGCCACACCATTAATCTTTCCTACCTTCTTACAAGGGGCTCCATCCACACTGCCTGGGTGCAGAGCAAGTGCTGGCTGGTCTGCCCCTGACCCACACAGGGGAACATCCTAACAGGCTGGCACAACTGGGACCCTGTGTGTAAGCCCATGATTTTTCCCTGCTTAAGTCTAAAACAGACATAGCCTATGTGTAAGTTTACTCTGAGGTACTTTACTGCTGAATATATTTACATTTACTTCACTGGAATTACCCAGGCAAATAAACTCATATCATGGCATAAAAGTTTTTAGAATTATGACCAATGTGCATCTTATAAACAGATGGTAGATTATTAGCAGTTATCTTTCAGTGCCTCACAGTGTGGGGAAGACATTGTGCACTTTGTTTTTGTCAGTCCTCTTGCAGCTTACCAGAGTTTTTAAATCTAGCATTTTTTATTTGTCATTTAAACTTCAGAATTAATTAAAAGGGGTTGAGAGGAGGAAAGAATTCTTTGCTGAAGAAAACGTAAGTGGAAAAAGTCATATAAAAAGAAATAGATAAAGGATATCTAAATAGAAATGTAAGAGGAGAGAAAAACCATCTGGGAGGCTGACTAATCAGGGACTTCACATTAAACAGTCACGCAATCAATCACACTGGATAAAATTCATGAGGTTGGTAATCCTTTTCCATATAACCACCAAACAGCATAATTCATTAATACAGTGTAAGTACCATCCCCAACGGTTAACTGATTCACTCCATAGTCTACTTGAAATGTAATATCTTAGTTCAGCTTGCACAAACCCTGCAAAAAGCTATGCAGCATTTTTTACTTACACATAAACAGGTTAGAGCTGTATTTTCTTGTTATGTTCTGTTTCTACAGGTCTTGTGGCAATTGATGTGACCCCTACTCTAATACTTGTACTATGGTTGCCCTTAGAAACTCCTATTCAGATTTGGCTCAGTGGTGTTAGTAAGCGGACAGAAGGCAAGAGACAATCCTCAAACCATGAAAACTTTGTAAGCCACAGAGCCTTGCCAGGCAAAGGCAAGAAGCAAGGAAGCACTATACTCTTTTTAAAATGAGTACCTAACTTTCAGGAAGAAGAAATGACATCTCTACCAGTCACAAACAAAATCAATTCAAATGTCTAGGTCCCAAATCCAGCTACATATGCAGTCATGGAATTAGTGAAAACAATTACATTGAAATAAATATTATGGACTTGTGCAGAGAACACATTTCAGACTGTGTTTTATAGGAAACCAGATTTTAAGAGTTATGATCAGAAATTTGGGAAGAGAATAAAATAAACCTGAGTGGCAAAAATCATGCACGTGCCATGTTCACCCCACAGTTCAGCTCTGCATTGTTAACATTGGTCATACAGCACCAGCAGGAGAGGTTAGGTACTTTAAACCTCTCTGAACCAGAATGTACCCCTTATTCCCTCAGTCCCTCCATACACAGGCAAACTGGATGCTCACCACGGAGCACCGGGTGAAAGCTGGATGCAGGAAGGGCAAAGGAGGGAGCCCGAGCCGTGCACTGCCTCCTCCTGCACCCGAGGATGGGAAGTACAGAGGCCCCAGCACCTCTGTCAGACTCCCTTCTGGATCCCAGGTAATAGCAAAGGGGCAGAGAGTGACACAAGACAGCAAAAAGAACTGCTGCCAGATGGTTTATGGTAAAAACCTCCCCCTTCTTTCATCTCCCAGACTCACAGAGCTGCTGGGAATGGAGGGGGCAGGGAAGAAGATGAGACTGTGAGTGGGAGGCTCACTCAGAAGAGACTGGGAGCCACTGATGCAATGAATTCTTCTGAGTAACAAGGCATAAAAAGAAAAGTTATCTTCAGAAATCATTAAGTAAAAAAATTTTAAATTGAGAATAAACATAATAAATCCTCAGACAATTCAACAGTAAGGGCAAAACATTTGTCAATTTTTTTTTTCTCATCAATAATTTGTCTGAATCTGTTCAATACAGATACTTCGGCAAATATCATAATTTTTAATCAGCAAGATCAATCACACAACCTTTGTCTTTTTCGAAGATTGGCTCTGCAAATTCCTCTAATTTGCAAGCAATTGAAGAAATCTTAATTTATTATTAAAGCAAGCCAAATGTCCTGTACTATACTTTTTAGACTATGAGGGCTCATGCTTTCTATCAGAGGAATAATTTAAGCAAAAAATTTACACATCCTGCTGTTGTTTCTGCATTTCATTTGACAACAGAAATGAGAAATGTGAGTGTGCCCGTATGAAATCTCCTCTGAAAAATTCAGGTTACAGAGGAAGTGAGGATCTCTGCATTAAATTATACTTTATTCTTCTTTGAAGCAGGACTTCAAACCCTCTAAAGTAAGAAACGGGCTGCTTTCCTGCCTAGATAGGGATGGCTGTGTAGCTGTGCATGCAGAAACACACGCTGTCTCAGTTGTGTTCATTTTCCAGCAAGAGGATCTACAGCAGCACAGGCTCCCCCTCCCTATGCTCTGCACCAGTGTATTCTGGCCTCAGTGTAAGGAAGCTCCTGCTGCTCCTGCCTCCAGCCGCATTCGGGTTGAAGCCTGAAATCCTACCTGCAATAGCAGATGAATATTATTAAGATTTTTCTCATGAAAAACGCGTTTTACAGAAAACCTGACAAGCTTCATATTTGCTTCAGTTAAAGCCCCAGACAGGAAGATTTTGAAATCCCAGAGAGGAGCTCTGCTGCAAAGAAGCCAGTTTGCTTAGTGGCAGATCAGTCTGGTCCAAATCCCTGGTAGTGAGCGAGGTCGGAGGAGACATCACAACCCACTCACCAGGCAAGTGAAGCTCCTTAGCTTGGCTTGTCTGTATCCCAAGAGCTGTGGGAAGATCTTATGCCCACTCCCTGTCATTGGAGCCATAATTTCTAGAAAACTGGACAAAACACTTGTTGAGGCAGATGTACCAGGCTGTCACACGCTGCATTTCCTCATGGTTTGTCATCCAAGCTGTTATGGAGTGGTTTGTTTGTGGGTTAAAATTAGGAGCGATACACTCAAGTGCCAGGGCTTTTTTGAACCCTACTTCTGTTTCCAGGGAGATAAACAAGAGATGCCCTCTTCAGTACCTCAGCTTGTTGGAACTGGCATAAGTGACATGCAGCAAAAGCCTCAGCTAGCACATGGCAAACACAGAAACATCTTTTTGTATTTGAAGAGTCCAAAGTGTTTACTGCTCTTTTATGCGGATAAATATAAGAATCAAGAAGTTGATAAAGCACTTCTGAAGGAGGCATGCAGTGTTCCTGAAAGTGCTGTGGTTAAGTGTGTTTCAGTGTCATTTTTCTTCTACTCAAGTGGTTTATTTATTAAAAGGCACCACAGCTACACTGATCACTTGTTTACCAAATTAGGCATTGACCAAGCTCCTTTGTTGAGTTGCACTTCAGCCTTTCAGCACTGGCAATAGACCTCAGTATGTTTTTGCTGTACCTGTCCATAGAAAACATCCCAGTCAAGTCCTGATTTTCATAAGCACTACTTGGAAGATGACTGTTCAATCAGCTACCCAGGCACAGGTTGGCAGGATGCTGCAAGGCTATTTTGTGTATTTCTAAAAGTGCTGAAAAATCTGTAAGATAGATATTGTGGGCAGCACTCTGAAATAATGCAGGGTTATATTTTTATATACTTGTATATATGTTTATTTATTTATATTCAAGCATTAAAGACTCCTGCAAACCTTAGACTGTAGCGGGATGGCTGACATTTCAACAAACTGACAGGCTCTCAACGGTGAAACTTTCGGAGAGTTGGGAGACTGTTCTAGAAAGTATCCATGCTACCTTTCTCTGTTCCTCCTCTCCTCCCTGGGACCTGTCTGTGCTAGAAGAAGAGTGGTAGTCCTGGTGAATCTTCACAAATCCATGGTGAACTTACAGCAGACACATGAGTGAGACAGAAGCTAGCAGAGCTCTCCTGTATTTTCTTACAGTCCCTTATCTCTCTTCTCACGAGCACAGCTGCCTGTGCCAATTCCTTTCTACCAGCTTTCAAGGTACTCTGCATGGATGGCAGTCTTAAATCTGTGTCCTTAGGCAGCCAAGTGCTTTCACAAATTCCAGCCCAAATTATTTCCACAGCACATGCACAAACATTGTAGCAAGGCAGAGAAATAAACCACTTTTTTCTTGACTCAGAAAGCTCCAGAGCCTCTTGCACATCCTTCCCCACTCAGAACTATGCTTCAGGCCTCAGTGAATGGTCCCTTCTAAAATTTCATGTATGCCTGCTATATTTAAAATTATCTTGGAGGGAGAGAATTTCCTATTTAACGGACAATCTCCGAGGTTCCTCTGGGATGAAAAAATGGATTATTTTTCAAAAAATGTAACATGGAGGAGGAATGCAGTTCCCTACAGCATGCAACAGCATCAGAAAAGCATTAACTCAAAGGGGCATTTGTCTGCTCAGCACTCAATGCCTCCTGCCCCAGCGCTGTTGGAGCAAAGGCCTTTCAGGCAGGCTCGGTACAGAGCTCTGCCCTGTTTCACCGGGGCTGGCGGGAGTGCAGCTAAAGCAGAGTTCCTTGGATCCTGGCACCCATAGCACCCTACTGTCCCAGAGTTCAGGGCTGGCTGCAAAGCCCACCCTAAGCAGGGTGGCAGCTGCCTGCTGAGCACTTTGCTGGCACAGCAACCCAAACAGCAGCACCGGAGGTCACTCTTTTTGGAGTCAGAGCCGCTTACACAAGTTACAGGCACAGCAGCCACTGCAATGTAAATGGGCATTTTGGGGTTAGCACTGCCCAAAGTCAGTGTGTGCTACTCCTCCCTTCCATACACCTCTGTGAGGAGGGTTACAAGTCATCCCTTTCAAGAAGTAGTCTTCTCTTCAAAAATCGTTTTGGCTTACTGACTCATCCCTTCCTTGGATGATTCTGACTCAGAGCACAGAAAGTAAAATATATCCTTTTCTCTTTTTTTTGAGGATAAAATGGAGACTCCGGTCCCACAAAAACAGACTGATTTTTTTTTTTTTTTTTCTTAACCTATTCATGAATGTTCAAAGGAAGGATCATACTGAATGCCCTGGAAACTGAAGCAATTCTTTTTCTGAATAAACTGAGCTGGTGCATTGCAGTAGAAGGGGTTTCAATAATCAAGTGATGGCTTGCAGGTAAATAGGACTTGATTAGATATAATATCTGGTCCAGATGAAGCCGGGAGTGCCTCTAATGTTTTATTCCTGTCATTCCTACAAGCAGACATTGGGTCACTGATTCTGTATTCTGATGCAGAGATGTAGAAAAAAAGATACGGTTTGTAAAGTGTCAGTTACAGAGGACAATTGTTCCTCTTGATATTACAGGCTGATTTTCAGCAATGATTTGAAAGGGATGACATATGCACATGGGATGCTTCAGACAAGGGAATCTCTAAGTACTGAACAATTTTCCAGAGAAACAATTCTAGAAATGATCTGACTCACCCACCCTGTTTGGCACTATGGAAATACTTTTTAGGTTTAGTGAAGAGCTGCAGCACAGCTCAATTGATAGGAAATGGTCCATTGCTTCACATGAGGATGTGAACCTTCTAGCGCTGAAGTTAGCTCAGTTTGATTAAAAATCTCAGGGTCAATGTCTGCCTTGCTCACGCTCCCTACTCAAAGGGAAGAGTGCGGATCGGGGTGGGTTAATGTGACAAAATCATACCGTAAATTAACTTCTGATGTACTAAAATGTTCCAATGTGAATGAAAGTCTTCCAGGCACTCTGACAAAGGCTACAGAGAGTCTGTTTCTAAATGCAGTAACCAGTAATAGAGATGTGTAGTTTGGCATTCTTGAAAGCTGGTGCTTGAATTTGTCTCCAAAGCTTGCATAGCTGGCAGTTCAGGCCTGCTTCAAAGGAAAATAACTTTTTAATCACTCTATATAGGGTTGTTTACAACCCTTTTCCTTGCCTCCCACACGATATATTCGTTCACGCTATGTGCGGATCCTGCTTGGATGAAGACAATAAAACCAAACAAACCATGAAATCTTGTTGAGTTCACAAACATCTTTCCAATATTGTTCTGAGCCTTGTGAGACATCATCACAGAACTGCTGCTCTGACACTGCAGGTATAGATCTCAGGAGTAAAAGACTGAAAACATGTCTCCTGTGTTTCTTAAGGGCCACATAGATTACACATTTCCTCACGAATCAGAATGTGTGAGTCAAATTCTGTCTTTGTATGCAATGCTGCAATTGAAGGAGTCATGGCAAAACAAGTAAGCAGGTTTTCCAATGAAGTTTCAAGTGGATATTATTTATCAGAAAAACTAAAGTAGTAATTCAGTAATCAAAAGCTATGTCAGTTTCTGCCATTAATATAAATGAATGAAGACTTTACACAGTCTTAGCCATACTGGAATAAATATCTGGTTCTCATTCCTGAAAATCTGCCTTTTACATGAGTGTGATTTTGCCAGAAGACCTGATGATGGTCCAGCCTTCCCAACAGCATTGCCTGGGGCAGCACTTCAAGTCTCATGCCATGCCCAACCTAGCTGTGCTGTCCCATTCCCTCCTTCCCCATGTGTGCTTCACACTGAGGCTTCTGTGGTTTTAGACTGCAAGTTAATTTAGGTTATGGAAGAATAGCTGTACTGGGGCAAGAAGAAGTTTTATTTAGTTCAACAAATGGCTCTAGCCAAAAGCGAATGTTTAGGAAAAATTGCAAATCTCCAACAAGCACATGGTGGTAATTCATCAGAACACTTTCCAGCCTTCCGGGGCTTCATCAGACAGAAGTTTTGTCCTCATATGTAGTAGCTCTTCACGGACATCTCTTGAATTTTTTGTATTATTTTTTGGAAACTTGAAATATCTGGAACATCCTATGGCAGAACTACTACACAGGTTAGACTCATATTGGGTGACAAATCACCCCCTTTATTCTAAATCTATCATATAAACATTTATTAGTTTATAGTTTTCTGTTGTATTTTCCCTTCATTTGCTTGGGGTTTTTTGGACTGAAGAATCCTAACTTATTTGCTCCTTGCATGGAAGCCACTGCATAATTTTGATCATTCTTGTGACTTGCCTCTCTCAATCATTTCCAATGGTATTGTATACTTTTGAGTTGGGAAGAGCAGACTTCTGCACAGTATAAGCATGGAATTCTTTTTTATGTAATGGCATCACAATATTTTGTTTGTTTCTCCTTTCTTAGCAGGTCTTAACATTTTATTTGGGGGGTTTTATTTGGTTGGTTAGTTGGTTGGTTGGTTGGTTGGTTTTTTGATTAGGATGAAGCATCAAGCTGACTTTTTCACACAACTATATACTATAGCCCCAAGAACTTCTACAAGAGACTGTTCAAATGACAATATTGTAATGACCACAGTGTGATGCTGAGGGGTCTAGGGTTTCTGTGGGTCTCTCAAGCACAAATTAGTGGTTTTCTCTCAGCAATGACATATACATGACTATAGTAGATGTGGGATGTTACATAAAGCAGAAAAGAATTTGAAAAGCCATATTTGTCTCACTTTGCCTCTGAAAATCATGTCACATGTATCTACTGTATATGCAGCTTGTACATAGATTCTTCTTCTTCAAGCACAAAACCAGCATGAGACATTTTGTACCTTTTCCAAGTTCCATAGACAATCCACATTTCTAGATTTGGAAGAAAACCTTTTTACTCTTGTCAAATATGTTGCTATGCAGGAAATTCAAATACGTTATCTGAAACAGATTTTTAAGGCAAGAAAAGTATTGGATTATAAAATACCACAATTCTACACACAATCTGCTTTTTCTTTCATTAGAAGAAGAAAAATACTTTTCAAAGTAGCTAGGGAAACATTCTTGTTTACAATGGCTGCATGCTACTATAATATATATATAGCAATGCATTTATTCCTGATGGATTGAATAGACTCTGTGGTAGTCCATTATCCCTCATTACTGAACATTTAAAATCAAGAAGCAATCTAAGATTTTAAATGGATCATTAAACTCCTCCAACAGAAGCACCTAAACACACAAAATAATTACTTATCTGATTATTATATTACAATGGAGGAGATAGGACATAAGTTATCAAACACTGAAGTGCTTTTATACACATTGCAGTTAGCAAGTCAATCCAATAAATGTTTGGCTCACTACAATGTTTCAAAGCAGAGGACACAGTCTTCTGGTTTTGTGGATCACAGGCCCTCTTTGATGTCCCACAGCTATTCTTGCAGGGCAGCTCAGAAATTGTTCCATTTTAATCCATTCTGATTAATGCCACGAAATGAGTTTTCCTGACACTGGTAGTTTTGCTCTGCTGGGGAGTGATCGAAGAGGATGGGCTTTCATCCCAGCACAGCAAATCACTCACAGCCCGCTGCAGCAAAGAGTCAACCACCTCCTTCAGCAAATGAGATGAAACTGTAACTTGTTTTCTTTTAATTAACTCTTGACTGCATTGCTCCAGGCCCTCCTGGCACCCCTCAGCTCTGAGACAATAGCAGTGCTCCCAGCTAGGGTAAGATTTTGGAGCACTCAAGTTTCCTGGGAGTAGCTATGCTCTGCATGAGTCAGGTCACGCTTTTCTCACGCTGTCTGAGAATGCTTTTGGAGAGACTGATTGTGGGCACAAGGCAAATTGAACGTATCTGTAGCCTTTTAGACAGGCACAGCATGCTGGTGAGTCAGGTTGGCTGGCAAAGATAACATATCAGCAACCCACGGACTCAGCTGCTCATAATGAATTCCTTCCTCTGGGTTTTGCTTTCCACTGATTACTTTCTTGGTTTCTCCCTTTAGCGTTACTGCCTTAGGGCTCTGGATTCTGTTCGTTTGTGTCCCTGTGTGGCCTTGGTTGCTCTTTTCCACACGGTGTGCTCCTAGACTGGTGCACACTGCAGGGCTCACGGACGAGCCTTTAACGCACAAGGTTGCCCTGTTCATATCTTCATGCACAGCCATAGGAGCATTACAGTGGTGCCAGGAGTTGGGTCCAGACAGTCCTGTGGCCAGGACTTCAGCACAGGCTGCTGCTGGGGAGGTGTTGTGCACATGGGATCACTGTGCACATGCAGAGCCTTCTGCACACATTATAGACCAGGGTAATGCGGACAGGGCCACTGCTTCCTGGGGGCAGACACCAGCCCACACAGAACAAAATTGCAAGAGGGACTTTCAGGAAGTGAAGCTAGATACCAGAGTACAACATGTGTGCTCCTAGAAAATTTAGAAAAAGCATGGAAAATATGCTTATACGGATTTAAACTCATAGAAGAACTTTTAAAGAACCTTTACCTTTCATCAGTAGGTAAAGTGTGCTGATACTTTATGTTGGGCTGGGTCTGCCATTCAATGCAGAGAAGGGACTGAGCAGGCAGTCTGTTGGGATATGCACCACCACAGGTGAATAAATCAGCTTTTGGACAAAGCTTTAATCATTAGTCTACAGTGGTGCAAACTCATCTCCCTCTCTCCCTGAAGTGACACCGTGAAAGACAAAAACAAAAACAGATGCCTAAATGAAAGGATAACATAGATCTTGTTCAGCTAAGAAAATGTACAGTTAGTTTTACATAAGGAGAATGTGTTCAGCGAGTGTGATGAATTCTTCCCACAGATACAGATTCAGGTGTCTGAATGTGCATTTCTCATCATATTGATGACAAGGAGAACCTAGAAAATCAGCTTGTGCTAATTCATTTCAGTGCCTAATTCATTTCAGACCTTTATATTTAGGTGAGATCCCTCCCACAGAATATAATACAAAGTCCAGTTAAGTTAATGTTTTTTTCCCTGGGCTTTAAAACATTAAATAGAAACCATTGTAACAGCTAAAATCTTATTGTCACATGTAAAGCGTGGACTTCCAGGGAATCAATGTACAGTTATCAGAAAAGCACAATAATTAATTAATTTCTTAGTTTTAACAACAGTTGAGGCAGCAATTAGAAAAGGATCAAACAAGAACATCAGTGTCTTCTAAAGGCAGTGAAAAGCCAGGCAGGAACATGGTGCTTATTCACATCCATTATTCCTCCACACAAATTACCATCTTTCCTGGAATCCCAGTGCATTTGCCTCACTCCAGATTAAGACATGTCCTGTCAGTCAAATGGGCCTGTCAAGTCAAATCTGTACCACAAAATGTCTGTTTAGTAGACTGACAAAATTACATTTAACCTACATGGGTATAACAAAACACATCAATGAACATGTGCATGGAGAACATTTTTTCAAATCATCTACTGAGAATCTTCTGAGATATGCCCAGCTTATCTCAGATAAGCTTACCAAAGGACATGGTAGAGTTGGCATGGTTGAGTGCTGGTTGAGGAACACATTTTGAAGTTTAAAGATTTAAATCAAATTTAGGACGAAAAGGGGTTTTTTTGGTCATTTAGCACGTGTGTTTCTGTAGCACAGATGGCTTTAGAAAATAAGGCAATATATCAGAGTGAAATGAAACTTTAATTAGATAATCAAGTTCTACATTCCCAGTATTAATTTTTAAGAACTTGAATATGCACAGATATGTGAATAGCTTGAATAAGGCTGCAGGATTCAAAAGCTGGAATTAGTCCACCACTTTGAAATCTGACAGTCTGAAGGACTAGTTTTACTTTGGATTATTTCTTGCCCTTCTTAATTTGATGAAGAATTATGAATTATCTTTTAAGTTTCTGCTCAACAGCTCAGTCAGGGACAAAAAAAGGAAAAGACCCTGAGGTAAGGTATGTGAAGTATCAGCAGAGAATCATAGGAAAAATTTAACTTGGAACGGAGCTATGGAGAGCTCTCTTCCAACTTCTTACTCCAAGCTGAACTAACTCAGATACTCAACTGGTTTCCTTGGGGTCTTGTACAGTCACATTCTGAAAAGCCCTGGGGAGGAAAATTCTGAAGTCTCTCTTTGTAACCTGTTACTTTAATTCTCTCTTGCTTTAAATAGTGTACACATTTTTTTTCCCCTGCATATCTAGGTAAAATTTACCTTGCTACAGCTTTCTGACGTGGCATCTTGTCCTTTTATTGTGTACCTCTAAGAGAAGAAATGCCTCTGTCTTCTCCATACCTTCCCTCAAGCTGAGCCCTGTCCTGGTTAAAGCCAACTCTAACTCAGGATCACTTTCTGAAGATGGAAGATCACCTTCAGCAGAACAGGAAGGTTATCTTCAGCAGAATGAACAACATTCTTCTTTCTTTATGGTGTTTCTTTATATGGCTCATTGTTAACCTAAAAGCTATATAACATCTTCATTCTGAACGTATGTAACTACTGCTGAGCATACCAGACTCAAAGGATAACTCTGTGCTATAGATCTAACCAGATTAAAAAATAGAGGTTCCAATCGGCATCTTGTTCAGGAAAAGCATGAAATCATAGAGAAGACTATAAAATTAATCATCAGCTATTGCTGTGCAGGCAGCTCTGCAAAACTCACAAAGGGCTTGCTGCAGCTGAAACCTGTGGCCCCAGGGTTCAGCCATCTATTATCCAAAGTTCGGCGTGAGGGAGCCAGGCTCTATGACCTCAGTTTAATTTTATTGGTAAAACAGTTGTTAAGGTTTTAAAAAGTACATGAGTTAAAGCTTAAAAAAACCCCCGACAAACCCAAGGTGAAAACACAGGGAGATATGTAAATGTTTAATAATAATTGGTAAGAGTTAACAACTCAAGCATGTGAGAGGAAAAAGAGTCAACCTATATAAAACCCTAAGGAAAGAAAGCAGAGCACTGGCAGATGGCAACTCAGCAAGGACCAGACAGTTCCAAAGTGCAACACAGGCTAACTTCTCACCTTCACTGATGAGTGATTGGCCAATAAATAATTAATTAATACTCTTTAGCAACGTATATCCTGCTCACAAAATGTCTTTGTGCATAGTAAAAATACTTGTAAAAACCCACAACAACAGTAAGGAAGGTTGCATGGCTATCTTGGATAGTTTAAGACTGATACTAAGAAGCTCCAGAAGTGTTTTCATTCACCAAAAAAAAAAAAAAAAAAGAAAAAAAAAATTAAAAATCACCTCAAACCCAGGTGTTTACTATTTGTCTGGGCGATTAGCAAAAAACTGTGTGCAAATAATGCCAGTGTCCACAGAATCTTCACAGAAAATTTCGAAGGATTTCGTTTAGTTTTGTTTATGGCTTAATGGGTGGTTGGGAGTTTGGGGTTATTTCTCACTATCTTCTTCTACAGTGCGTGCCAGGAAACCTCTCCTGAATCTGGTAGGTGACCAAGGAATGTGGTAGATGCTACGAGATGTGAACGCACGAGGCTGTGGAAGAGCAATGCCTTGCCGTGACACACGTGGGGCTGCCCTGCAGTAAGAAGGTGTGCCTAAGCCAGGCTCCCTGCGCAGCCAGCACTGAGAGATCTCCTGGGCAGAGCATTGCCACCAGCTCCTTCTGGAGCCCTCATACCGCCTTGCTGCCAAGAGTTGAGACAACTTATCTCTGTTTATGGAACAGAGTTCACGCCTAAGCAACAATAAAATGTTTTTATAGGTCAATTTAACGTGTCATCTCAAAGATGTCCTGCTGTTTCTGACCTTTCCTTATAGAAATGTGATGCCATGGGAAGGTATGACCACTTAAGCACTTCCTCAGGGAGTCTAGTTTTGCTGGTGATAGGTGTTTCTGCTTCATACGTTCTTCATCATTAGAGGAATCAATTGGAAAGAAAAGGATTTTCTTTTAATCATGTGAATACTAATTAGCAAATTGTCACCATTCAGTGATGAGTTTTGGCATTTTTTATGATAGCTTAAGGTGAAATCAACTTTACTACTTCAAAGTGTTGCAAATTTCTAAGCTGTTTTGGGGTTTAACCCCAGTAACACCTGTGTCTCGTGTGGGAATGGGTCAACCTTACATTTTTCTTAAGTTTAGCTTTGTAATGGGCTATATGTATTATTTAGATGAAAACTATGAATAAAGATGTATTAGAGTACTACTGATCCAGTGGAACGCAACATTTTCTCGGGCAAAACAAGACATACTTGCAGTAGCAGTAGAAAACAATTTTTAGCAGTACATTTAATAACTTCCCAAAACAAGAAAAGCAGGAATGTAAGCTGGCATTTTGCCAGGTCAAGACTAATAATCATTACTGTTATTCCAAGTACTGCAAGTGCATTAATGAGCACAAGTTACCATTCACTTGATTTTCATGCAGTTCCCGCATCATAAAATTATTTTTCAATCTACAGAGTTTGCTGCCTCATATATAACTCTCCTAGATGTGAAACAGAATATTTCCCCAACAAACGTGTTAGTTAGATCACACTCAGTGACTCCAGCACAGTGTTCATTGTTTTATTGATTCCTGACAAAAGCTGCAGCATTTTTCTGTCAGATATCTGGTGTGTTCCCACTTCCCAAAAAAGAGGCAGCAAGACCAGAGCTGATACGCACTTAGCTACAGTCAGTCTCTGTGATGTAGAAGCCTCTGGTTTCGGTGCTCCCTGCCCACACTGCCTTCTGGAGGGCTTTAAGGACAAGTTCAAAGGGCAGAGTTCATGCCTCTAGCAAACAGACACTGAGCAAGAGAGCACAATAAAATTTGTTAATAGCAAGGCTAAATGAAACAGGAGAACACTGGAGCTTCTCAATGTCCAAAACAGCAGTGTGTGAGTGCCTAGCTGACCACCCTTGAAATAAAGTCAGTCATAAGCAGCTTTCCCTTTCCTTACCAAGAAGTGGGTTTAGAGGGCCTGTGTTTCCCTTTCGCCAGCTGTCAGCAAAACAGAGAGTCTTCTGACAGGTGACACACTAAATGTCAAAATCTTTCACTTGGCTGGGGACAAACTGGAGTGACTTTCATCAGTGTACTTAGCAGCCCCAGTTCCAGGTGAGAATGGTGCCAGAGGGCAGCATGCTGTCCCTGGTCACTCAACAACAGGCCAGTTCCCAGCTGACCCAGTACCCTGCCCCACACATTGTCCATTTCCCTGCCTGATTTCTGCACATGGTGTTTGATCAAATTCTAAGGAAAATAAGCAAATCAGTAGAGAGACATTATAGGGGACAGTTGAGAAAACACACAGTGCCCAAGGAGATTCAGTTTCCATTTTTGTTTATCAATTAGCAGAGCCACTAACCGGGAAAGATGGGCAAAACAGCTGTACCAGAATCAGCAGTTTCAGTTCTTCTAGGTCTGAGTAAACAGATTTCGTTTTTTGGCTTCACAATGGTATGAGACCTTTGAGTTTCACTTTGAGATCACCACTCAAAGCAAGCCAGAAGCTCAGAATGAATCTCAGCTGGAATCAATGACTCTTTTCTGAACTGCTCAACACACTTGGTATTACTCAACACATAACCTAATTGAGCAATCTTTCTCCAGAGAAAGGAAAGACATTTTATCCAGTACTATTTCTTTTCAAACAACATTTCAGACCATGTTCTCATTTAACTGTACCAATGGAATTTTCATTGGAATCTTCAGTTCAGGTTTTGATTTCCACCAGGCTGTATTCCCATCCTTGCAACAAAAACATCACTAGAAAACCAAGGGCAAACAACAATCTGACACTGGAGACCTGAGTTTTCAACTACATTGTATGAATTAATTATACAGTTTTTAATACCTTCTTCATTATAGCGTGCTTCCCCCCTTGATATTTTATATATTTTGTTTCTCAAAATTTGCAATTCACTCCTTGAATGTATATACTTAGGAGAGAGGTGTATATTGTTTCAGCTTAATGGGAGCAAAAGCACAATTAAACTAATTGAAATATTAAATGCGGAGATTTTTTAATATAAAAGGACATCTGGCTGTAGATATTTTGCAAAGATTCATACCAACTATACCAAAATACAACAGTACAAAGAGATAATTCAGTAAATCAAAGAGCTAACAAAACTGTACATATCCTAGATATATTGTGTTTTCATGCCAAACTTTGAAATTGCTTATTGTGCTCTCATTTCAAGGTTTTATTCAAGACACAAAACCACATTTGGGGATTCTGGAATTTTTCATCAGTTTCATGTAGGCAATCAGTAAAGATTATATATTTACATAAGCCCAGTTTGTCACTTTTATCTAGGTTTTTAATATACTACAGATGCCTTGGAACAACTCATTATAGCACGCACTTACATGTTATAAGAGAAAGAGATTAGTTTAAAAATTAAAAATACTGTATTTCTATTTAAAACTAGATCAGGCAAAGGGAAAAGAAACCAAAGAGAAGATAATCTTTCAAGTACTAGGTTGATTGGAACCCTCTCACAATGGTCTCTTCAGGCACTTTCTCAAGCATCCTGCATTTGTACAGCTCTTACCCAGGTTCCATGCTCTACAGTTGCTCAAGCTATCTTGCAATATGCCTTAAAGACCTGCAGACCTGATTTAGTGGATGGTGTCCCCATGCAGGGGAGTTGGAACTAGATGATCTCTAAGGTCTCTTCCAACACAAACCATCCCTGATTTTTGATCAGGACTCACAGAAAGAATTGGATTCTGCAGCCAAACAGACAATGAAAGATGTCAATACATCTACAGTATCCCCTTTACAATAACATGATTGTTCAAGCAAAAGATTCACGAGTGTGGTCTCTGGCATTGAAATTTTTCAAGCCCTTGCTTGAATTATTGTTCAAATTAAACCAAACGTATCCATAATATTTATCTCCAAAGTAGGTAGAATAACATGAGATACACTTTTAAAACTATTTGCATCCCAAGTATTTTCCTAATTCTCTTACTGCTACAACATTAAATGCAGCAGTGTTCTGTGCTTATTATTAAAACTGTTTTGAACACAGGCAACAGAATACTGGAAATTACATTAATTCTTTCCATTCAGTATTGAATCTCAGTGGGAATGGTTACACCAGTTTAGTGATAGTTGAACCTTTGACAAAACCTCTTGCTGAGCTGAGAAGAAAACCTCTTAAGAGCAGAGTTGAAGAGAAGTCATCTAAAATTTCTTTTTCATGCACACTGTAAATCATTCCTTTCTTCTTAAATGTTTTATGCCCATATTCCCCCAAAGGGCTTACTAGTTGTTCATATCATCATCAATTACACTGAGCATCTGGTTAGAAATTATCATGCTTTGGGAATACAAATCTTATGTAAGAAATTTTCTCAGGAAACCTTGCCTATGCTATTAAAAATTAATTCATAATGTTGACATATTGCTAATCATTTATGATTAGTGCTTTTCTGTTTATCTTGTTAGGTTCTGCGGTTACATTACACATATATACTTGTGTGATTTTTATGAAATAATTTGTTGCTTCTATTCAGTAATTGGCATTTAAATGAAATATGCAAATTTGTTTGCTAATTGTATTGGATTTACCTTAGATAAGGAAAACTGACTTGGCTCTGTTCTTTGTGGTACCTCTAGTATAACTATTGATTTTCAGTAAATTGCTTGTGTTTCAATTCCAGATCTTAGCAATCTTCACCTCAAATGCATGGTAATATTGATCCTTCTTTGTGGTTGTTTTGCCCATTGCTTTCTGTCACAATCTCTAGTCTTGTCACTGAAGGTAATTTTCAGAATCATTTACCTAATGAGGTAAATTCAATGAAATTATCTGACAATTCAAAGACAGTTTAAAAGGACAGGTTTTTAGAGCAGAAAAATGCCACTGCATATGTGAAGACCAATGAGTGTCATTTAGGGGCTATTTCAAGTGCTTACCCTCTAAATCTGAGCCTTTAAATATATTGGTAGAGCAAAGTGGAGGAGAGTCTCACTTCTCCACACGGAAAGCCAGAGGAGTTTGCAGTCTGCAGCATCACAGGAGCATAAACAGGAACTAAAAACTGTACTGGGTCAGAAACTGGCCACCAAAGGAGCCTGATTAAACAGCTTCACTTTAATCTTACAGATTTTTTCGTATCTTTAAATTGTGTTTTAATGCAATTACTGAACAAAAAAACTTCTCTCCATCCTTGACAAATTAATTACTGTGCTCTAAAGTGACAATAACACTGTTACTAATAACAGGCGACTGTAACTTACAACTCCTGTTTGTTCCCGAGATCTTTCCTGTGGGTGTTTTGTGAGCTGATATGCAAAGACCCTGGCAAAGAATCTGATCAGAGGAAACTGGTGTTTAGCCCCACTAAGTTTGCAGCTGTCTCCATGCCAGCATCAAAGCATTGCTTTAACAAGGGAAAAAAGGACAACAGGTCTGAGTGGCAGGGTGTACTCTTCCCAGCCCTGCGAGCAGAGAGCCTGCAATGAAAAGCGCTATTATGGGGCACTTTCAAGCCAGCATTTATAATGTAACTCTGCTAAGTGAGTCATATCCTCCTTTCAAGTACAGAAGAACATTTTAAAAGCAACCTTACCCAAAATGCCAAAAACTTGTAGTCTGTTTACTGTTCTGCTTATTGGTTTCTAATGAAGCCAGAGGGCACAGACACGTTTCCTAACTACCGAAGCTGGCATGTCCTGTGAGTCACTTACACAAAGTGCAACTTTTGCTGAGAATGTCAGGGTGAAAGGCCACGGTCCCATCCAACCATGTACTGTGCTGGAGAAATGCATCATCTTTTTTCCGTCCAATAATGAATACTGCTCTAGTACCACTGCTGTATGGTCAGATACAGTGTATCCTCACAAACCTGTTCTGCACCTCCTGGGGAAATTTGGTCACTCAGTTTGAATGGTTCAACACAGCAGCACTTTTCTAATACCTTGTCTGTCAGCTTGGCTACTTGGGCAAAGTCTTTAATTAGTAACCTTTGTGCCACTGGCAGAGACTCTTTGCTAAGTCTCACCTTGGAGAGGCAGGGCCTGGTTTATTAGGCTTTGTTCAAACTAACAAAGTGGGCAAATAACCCTTTCCTCCACTCTCTTCCAAAACCAGGGACCGAGAAGGAAGCAATGGACCAGTGCTGGCAGTAGCATGGTAACAAAGGGGTCAGTTGGGTGCACCAGAGAGTTTGCTGTGTGCAGTACTGGTATAAAACTTAGTTCCTTCACTACCTGCAAAGAAATATCTTCTTGTGTGAAGCACACAGTCTCTAGTGACTCTCAGTAACAATAAGATGCCTCCATCTGATTTCTAGGAAATTCCAAAATCAGTTCCTCTGTAGCCTAGGACATCTATATAATATCCCAAACAATTTGTAGGACTATTAGATAACATAGATTTGATAAAATTGTGTGTACCTTTATATAAGAAACATTTCTGGTCATCTTCTAAGGTTCTGGCTATGCATAATCTTCGTGAAAGCAAGAAAACAAGAACTTAAGCAATACACAGAACATGTTTTCTCATCCTTCTTCTCAAGCAAATATATGGACATTGCCTACCACAGACCAGACCTGAATATCGACCTGAAGTCTGTCTTCTAGAAATGTCTGCTTTCTTGAATCAATTTACCAAGCATTCGTCAAACTTCCCTTTGCTGGCCCGTTCACTGTGTTGGCCCCACGTGCAGAGATCTGAAGCTCTGTGGCGTGCTTGGAGGGCTACTGTGATAAGGAGCTGTGGAAAACCAGCAGAATCAGAGCTGCAAAATGTGACTGAAAACATACAGCGGAGATAGTGGTGGGAGATAACTGGCTACCCAAGTGAAGGAACAGCACATTCATGCGGCAACGCTACACAGAACTTTTTTGCTTCTGTTATTTTGGAATAAAAGTGTGTGCCACAATGATGATTTTCGCAAATAGATTTTATTGCTTCAATATCTTAGGTTAGTGCTTTAATATCCTTTTCACTCAGCAGACATAGAGCTGGAACTCAGTGCCATGCCAGTGCTAAAAAACAGCTTCTGGGCTAGAGATAACATTAACCCTTATTTGTTGCATCTGAAAGAACTACAGATTCACACACATAAAAATACTTTTGCACATCAAATTCAAAACTAAACTACTCTTTGCAGGTGTTTCTTCTCTAATAAGCAGAATAAATTCTGTTCGCTGAGCTTTAGCCACTAAAAGAAAAAAAAAACAAGCTTAAACAATTTGATGTAGGAATTTTTAAAAGTCTAGTTTATAATTCTTCAGAGCTTAATCTACAATTAACTTTTAAAGAGGTAAAAGCAAGCAAAAACCAGCACTACTTTAATTTGAAAAGTGTTGTTTTGTAAATTAAATGATACTTCCATGAAGCAGCAAACACACAGTTACATGAGTTTCTCATTTGATTTGAGAGCTAAAAGTCAATTCCTTCAACAGGTGAACCCATAAGGATTTCATCATTCTTAAAGAAAACGGAAAATAAACATGGTCTAGAGATGGCTATAAATACACTATCTCTAATATATAACACTCTATTTCCTGAAACAAATTATGAACCCTGAATTTAAGGGTGACATTTAAAACATCTTGACTATGTATGTTAAGAGCTACATTCAACCTGGATTTAGTAATTGCTACATTGCAAATAACTAATATTCTGAACAGAAAAATGAAAACTTTCAAAAAATATGTGTTAAACTGAAAGCATTTTTTGCAGTCCAGGAGATGGGATGCAAAACATTTTGTGGCATGGCTGCTCGAAATAATAATTTCCTTAATTTTTTCTTACATATATAATTTATAAGCCTATGTAAGGGAAATTAATATTTCCAAGCACTCCATCTTCATCTTATTCTACAAATACATCAATTCTTTTCTAGCAGGACATTCAAACAATACTTTACCGTGGCTAAAACTTTAAATAACACGAGTGTGATGAGGTCTGAACTAATCATAAAAAGAAGGCAAATTATTCTCTTCTCTACATTTCATTGACAGAGTTCTTATTTGAAATAATCATCTACAAGAACATAATAGTTTTGTGTTGAAATGGATATGATCAACTAAGTTCATCATGTTTTGTTATTATTTGGGATAGCAAATTTTATGTTACACATAGAATTTTTATCAAAAACCTGACTGAATGCATTCTCAATATCAAAATATACTCAATTACAGCCATTTTTCTCAAAGGAGCTTGTAGTTAAACTGAAGGCAAATTCTAATCAAAAAGACCGTAACTAATATGATAATGTATTTGGGGCCCTGTTAAGCATGGCAGAATCTCTTTAATGATCTTTGGAGAGCCTAATGAATTTAATTTAAAGTAAACTCATAAAGGGTACTGAGGTAGAAAATGTCTTTTTCCTGGAGCTGTGCATCAAGAAATTGCAAGCACTATGAAATAAACCAGACTATGGCTGCCGGTTTCTGATCAACATGAAATCATCATATCGCACCGTGTTTTTACAGTAAACTTTTAAAATGAAAGGTCCCTCACTTCCCCACTGTAAGATATCTTAACCAAGATTGAAGTCTACACATGAACACAAGGGCACTCTTCCTCCTCTAGCTGGCTGAGGTAACAGGGCCTCTAGTACCATCTCCTGTCCTGGGAGAGGACAGAAACAGAAGAGATCCTTCTTCCCAATGGACTACATTGTTTCCTGTACTTCATCATCCTCTAGAGACCATTCCTTTCCCTCACTTCTTGTAATAATTTGCACCTACTTCTGGCCATCTTTTTTCACCAAAAAAGCCTCTCCATTTCAGATTACCTCCTCATCTCTCTCTCTCTTCGATTATATTCCCACACAACACCTCTCGCTCTCTGCTTACCCATCCTCAGTCGTCTCCTAACTCCTCACATCTGCTCTCTCCCCAGTCTCCCTGTATTCCATTAAACCTCTCTCCATGTTTCCTCTTGCCCCATTCCCACACTTCTGTATTGGTGATATGGTTCATTTGCACCTACAGAAATACCTATCCAGTCACTTGGGCATCAAGGCAGGGAAGTAGGCAAGCAGACTCCACCCCTTTTAATGGAAGGGAGGGAGAGAGGCACCTCTTTTAGAAGGCACATTGTTGTATAACAAGGGCAGGAGAATCCAGCACCACACTGTCTCCAGAAGTACTCTGATAGTTTATATCATGTATCAGTTTACTCTGATCAAATATTAGTTTCCTCTGATATTCTGGCAGAAGATGACAGAATAACTGAGAGATTTTAATGGGAGTGAAAAGTAGCACAGGGCAATCCAAATCCTGAACACAAGGAAGAATAAGATAAATGAGCTTAACTCTGCGTCAGATTCATGAAATCATCCAGCTACCAAAGGCCAAGGAACAAGGGCCCAGCCATCCAGATTCTTCTCAGAGTGCAGAGCTCCAGGTTATCAAAATAAATCTCTTTAACTGAGAAAGAATTATGGTGACTTGACATGATTCAGTGTCATTCTTCAGTTGCTCTTACAGGAATGTTGGCATAAAATGGAAGCTTGCCAACATAAAGATGGATGACAACAAGAGTTACTGAGGGCAGCAGGTCACATCCAAAGTAGAATCCAACATATTGCAGGAAATTGCTGTAGATACTGAGAAAGAGAGTCCAGCAGAAGTTGGGAAACTGCACTAGTGCTGTTTTCAAAGTAGGTCACAAGTTTCACATCTCAGGGGAGACAGCTCATGCACATAATAGAATACATACATTTTTAATCAGAACATGATCCATGGAAATATTTTGAGAAACAGAAACCTCTGTACTTCTCCACATTTGAAAAACATTAATAGAAAGCCTGTCAAAGAAAATTCTTGTGATCCACATCTCAAACTTTCTACGGAAAACTGTGTGGACAAGAAATAGAAAACTGATAGGTGGTGAAGTTCTCACCAATGAAAAATATATTAAGTGTTGCTGCTGGTGTTTTCTCCAAGTCAGTGTGCAAAACAAACCATTGGACCACCAAAATGTATGTCTTCAATCTACTGCTAATCAGACAACACCAAAGCTTCAGCACACAGGTATGCACTAGATTGTGACAGGAAGGATTGAAAACCTTGAGAGATATGGTAAGATAAAGTTGTCCTGAGCAAAAAGTTGCTCTCATAAATTCTACATTTCTAGACCATTAATGACTAATTTGTCTGTAAAATTACTGGGTCAATTTCATGGACAACTTAGATGTGGTGCCATCCAAGTACCAGGCAAAAACAGTCTGTGTACAGATCAGAGAGTGTTCAGCAAGCCCTTCTCATAAAAGTAATAAAAACATAATCACAGGGAATGGAATGAGATAATGTTTAGACAATGTTTTCAAAACCTAATTCAACTGAACCTCTGAATGACCATCTGGAAATGGGAAGGAGAGGCAATTTCACAAGGTCCTTTGAGGACAGGAAATCACTGATCAAAAGAAGCATATTGCATCTGTTCACCATCGCTCTGGATTAGGGTGAAAGAAGAACAAATAATGCAGACAGTGTAGTTACTCTGAATTTGAAACATCACCTCTACAGAGACTGTTAATATATCCAACCGGAAAATGCACGTGGATCCTACTGTGGGCATTAGTAGAAGCTACTTCTTTCACAGTGTACTCAGAAGCTTGATTAAAAATACAAGGCTCAGACTACTGTTGCCTTAAGACGTTGTCTATAAGCAACTGAAGTACAAACTCTGTAGAGGAATCACATAAAATAAATAAAGTCCTTTAATTGCAGGGAAAAAAATGCAAAGAGAAGTAGAAATGTCATTCAGTTGATTTACCGATAAGCTAAATAATTTCAGAATGCTTTTAAAGTGTACGAGTACTTCTAAAGCGAATTACACAGATTTATCACTTCCTAGTATGTGCTAACTGAAGGGATCAGAAACAGATCTTCAGGACTTCAGAGAGTACCAAAATCCTGACCTTTATAAACACAAAAATCTCATCTCCTGGCTATGCACAAATTAAAAGTTATGCTACATTACAGCACAAGATCGGCAGAACATTTGTTCCATTTGTCCTTTTCTTCAGGGTTTTGTGTTGATTCTCAGGCTGAAGGCTTTTGTGCTGGCAAATAGATTCAGAGAAATTATTCAACAAAGGCATTTAGCTTTTGAAAGAGCCTTTCACTAGGTTATTTCTGAAAACAAAGAGAAGATAATGATACCTCTGGTGTTCACAAGATACCATGCTACTTTTTTCCTGCTGTCTTCCCATTGTTTCAATGTGACTTTGCAACATGTGGCACCAAGGAAAAAATAAAACCTGTGACCGGTACAATTATCCAACACCAGAATTATTTAAACTAATGGGACTCATATTTCATATTCTTCCAAAAGCACGAGGGGAAATGTTGTTATTGTTCTGACATTTTCTAACGTCTAAGAAGTGTGATTCCAGGAATGCTTGGGTGACTCGACGTGACTCATTGACTCTTCTTTGAGAAGCTAAACAAGAGAAGAACTTCATGGAGAATTCATACTGTTAGTGTCAGAAAGACCAAAAAAAAGCCCTGCTACAGAGGCTCTGAAAGGAACCCAAGTTTCACGCGCAGCGCCGTGAGGCACGTGGCTCTAACGGGGGCCGGGGGCCGGAGGAAAGCGGCGGGGGCAGCGCTTTGGCCGCGCCCGTGCGGAGCGCTTCCCCCGCTCGCCCTCCGGCGGTGCTCCCGCTCACTGCAGCCGGGGGGCTCTCCGGGGCACGGCTCGCTCCTGCCGGGAATTCAGGGCTCGCACGTGTGAAGTAAACAACTTCACCTGCACCAGATTAAGGATTAAAGGGGTATTTGACTGGAGAGCGCGATGCAGCCTGGTACAAAGCGAAAGGTCATTCACAAACCCTTCATCAGATGGGTTTTCAACTCCCACGCAATGACCAGGGTCATTGTGATCTGTGCGTTTGATTTGTGCCTATCCCCACTCTGGGGAAGATGACAGTTTAATAGGGTTGAGAGAGCACATTTGAATTAATCTGTCTTAAAGGACCATTCGTAACTTGATTTGAAACTGGTGTTTTTACTGTGTGGCAAAAGAGAAAGGCTTTTATACTCAGTCTGTTTAACTTCCAGTCTCCTCTACAGTTTCTAGCTTTATGAAAGAACAAATGCAGAAGCATCAAAATACCTCAAAAATAAAATGCGTGTTTATTCTTTGGCATAATATTGGAAACAAAATTCCTGCAGAGCACCTGTTCACAAAAAGCATCCAAACAGTTCCTGAGGGGAAATATTTCAAAGAAGTCACAATAAGCCATTAGATCCTACAGTCTTAGCCACAGCAAAGCTTTTGAGGTGTATTGCTTTTAGCAGTTTGGTGCTTCTGTAGTAATTCTTCTTGCTGTACCAGTAGACACAACACTGTCACAAGTTTAAAGATTCTGCTGCACCATGGGGCTGCAGCAACTCCCACCCCACTGAGTGCAAATCACCCACCCTACAGTGATAGTTCCAGTTCACAAATACTGAGCCAACATATCACATAGTCCACTGCATTAAGGACAGACGAAAGCAGAGCTGGTTTGCCTTTATATACCAGACTGTATTTCTGTGACCGGAGCTGAGCCATCCCCAGTTTGGTGGAAAACTTGCATGTTGTAGGTTCATAGAACTGTACCTCGCCTGTAACGGGCCCCGTGTCTTGTTAAAGGAAGTCTCTGTCTCAGGAGTTCATGAAACATAATGCTAGGTCATTCCAAAGCAAGCAATATTCAGTGAGGTCTCAAAGTACATTTGCAAAGAGTATGAACACATCTTCTAGCAAAATGTCTTCTTACTGGAAGTCAAGTAAGATGTCCCTTGATCATTGCTAATGTTCTCCACACTTTTCTACACAATCTATGCTTCAACTGAATAATTTAGGCTTCAGCTAGTTCTAAAGATCATAGAAGAAAAACACTCTATCCCTTACAAAGATAAAATTCTGGACCTATTCAACTCATAAGCAGCTGGTACTGATTTTAATAGTTTCAGGATCTCAATAATAAAATCTGTTCAAAAATCTATTTTTCAAGTAGTTTGTTTGAAAATAAACTGCGGAAAAAGGTGCTTTAGGATTTCACATCCAGGTAGTTTTTGGTATAGACATAATGATAAAGCTCAGTAAAGGAGAAGTTACATCAAATAGCAAAGGGAATTTCCTAAAAACTAAACATGTGGGATAGTTTCTCAAAAGAAAAAAAATCCCTGACACTAAGACCATTTCAAGCTACTCACAGAATAATCTCCCACTCCCCAGCATAGACAAGATCTTTCCTGGCTCTAAACTAAATGAATTTGCTGCTGGCTTGGATAGCGAGGGTGAAACATGATGATGAAGTCTGGCTTCCACAAGAGTTCCCTTTGTAATCTAGTGGAGCTCTGCTAACAGGAACACAGGCACCAGCCTTCCAAGCTCCTGAACTTCCAGCCCCAGGTGAAACAAACCTTGGTCACTGGGAAATAAATATATTGAACAGTTTTTAGACAAGCAGGTCAGTAGTTTGAGCTCAGGAAATTCGTTTCCCAGTATGTTTGAAAATATAGAAGTCACTACAGAATATAAGCGGGAAACAGACTTCCAAAGGCTTTGCTTACTAAATAACTTCTGTCTTAACTGAACTAGAAGTATTGGTTTATAAATCCTTTAGGGCAGAAACTCTTCATATCTACATAGATAACATCTAACAGAATGCAGCTCCATTATGAACATGTTTTGTAAACATAAAACACACTACGATGATAAGGAAATATTAAAACACGTCATGCATAGATTTGTCAGAATGCACCAAATGCTATAAAGTTCAGCATTTTTGCCCACATGTTTTTGCCTCCCGATACTGTTTCTACTGTGGTTCGTCACAATTCCGTCTACAACTCTGAAGCAAGAGTTGAGTGCAGTAGTGTATCTGTCCCTCTCCCTACACAAGCATACAACTCCTGCTCAATTTGATAGATTTATTTCATTGAAATTTTGTAACATTCAAGCAGTATCTTGTTTAGACTGCAAATCAAGTATGCTGTAAGTAGGTGGTGCTTTCTTCTCCCCTGTTCAACAGGCAATTGTTGTAAGTTTAAAACACAAAATGTGTTTCACAAACAGGAAGTTTTAAGGTAGGAGATGACCCAGTTCCCTATACCAAAACAGCATCATTCTTGCCTACTTGTGATTCTACCAAACCTCTCATATAGACGGATTTTACGTAGGGGCAAAACAGGACTTCCAATGCTGCAAACTGCTCTTGTGAGTTAGAAGAGTAACAGCACCAGGGAATGGTTCTTTAACCTCAAGGGGTTGCACTGACACAGCTACATTATAAACAACAAAGGTCTTCAGTGCAGATGGCACTGTAGGTTTCTACATCTCCTGTTCCATTACTAGCTCTGTAACTTCTTCTTCTTTATTAAGGTCTGATTTCACAGCTTTCTAAATGTCCCATGACAGTCAGGTTTAGAAGCACAAATGGTCCACCTGGGCATCCTAAAACTGAAGACCATCCCTTTATCGGGAAGAAGAGAATGGCCAAGAGATAAATTTCTAATCCCTTATGAAGCCTTGTAAGCATAAATGCTAAAATCAACTTCAGAGCAGATGATTTTAAATTGCATTGCAGTTACTATGTAACTTAGGAGGCTGGATCTCTTCTGCTTGTCTGACCATGGTGTCAGTAAATCAAAGAATACTGTGATAATAATTTTAACATACTGTTGACATAATAATTTTAAGAGGATGCATCTGCATACCCATTCTGATTCTTTGGACTAGACATTATCTCAAGGCTTCTGAAATAAATGTTCTCTCTTTTTGCCTGCCTAAAAGAATAAAGAATACAGAAGCTCCTTTGTTATCTGCCTATGCCTGTAGTTTTCTTTAGGAAATGGATCCAGGTTGACTTGATATTGAATTAGATCTCAGAAGAGTGATCCAAAGCCTGGAAAGCTTCTCCCTAGATTTATAAGGCTTTATATTAAACCACAAATGTCCAGAGCACAGTATCCTTTCACTAGTTGAGATATTCAATCCTGTTCCCATCAGAGGCTATATAAGTCAAAGGATTACCTCCTCAGGTTAACTGTCTTCTTCAGAATTAAACTTTCAAATTACGATACTTTGCCAATGCATCTCACTAATATAACTGCTGAGATAAAAGCTATCTTTCAGGATATATGAGAAAAAGGAGCCACACTTCTAAGCTTTCTTGAAATCCACATTAATGGTGATCACATGCTGTGCAGTGTATATTGGACCAACAGACAACTTTAAATACTTCTTGTGTTTGCAGTAACTTTACTCACCTTGGTGAAAATCTAATGAGTAGCCTGTTATGTTCTCCAAAGTTTTCTATGAGTAGTATTTGCATTACTTGAGGCAGAAGGAAATAGTATCTTGGTAAGGATGAGTTTTCATGTGTCTAGACAGACTTTTAAGTGAAATTCTTTAGCAATATTTGAAATTACTTCTTTCTGCCTAGATCATTAAAGTGTACGAGAACAGAATTACTGGGAAATCCCAAAAGAAACATTGGAAAAGGTCAGGCTCTCACAGCAAATTTCCATAATTCATTATAGATTCACTATACATGGACAGGCTGCAGTAAGTTGTTGTGCTGAAAAAACTGCAAAGAATAATGAATGGAACAATATGAGCTGCTCACAACACAAGGACAGCTATGAGACCTCTAACTGGGGAAAATTAATTAATCAGAAAAGTTCAGTCTGCAATCTTGGATTCTGAGTTTTACAGTTGAAATTCGAAGTGGTTCAGGTCATGTTACTGAACTATACATGAAGCTTTACGTCCAAATTATTCTGAATTATGGGTTGGGTATGTTATAAATGGTCCCTTCCATTTAAAGTAAGAGTTATCTTTCAATGTGTGCAGTGCAACTGAGAGGAGGAGACCAGGTTTCAAAATCAGCTGAACACCTTTCTGTAGCCTGGCTAAAGCCAGGCTTTTGTCTTATTGCTTTAATGCTTTCACTCTGTTATTTCTTTACTTCAGAGTGGCATAAATGATTCCCTCTTGCTGGTGAGCTTTGGATGTAGAACTGGGCAGAGTTCTACTCTTTTGCTTTATTTCAGAGTGGCATAAATGATTCCCTCTTGCTGGTGAGCTTTGGATGTAGAACTGGGCAGAGTTCTACTCTTTTGCTTTATTTCAGAGTGGCATAAATGATTCCCTCTTGCTGGTGAGCTTTGGATGTAGAACTGGGCAGAGTCTCAAATTCTGGAGATCATTTACTAAATCTACATCTTTTCAGACTGGCTAAACATTGGCACAAACAAGAACATTAGTCACCCTCATGACTAATGTTCGTTAGTAACATTTTTAAGTTCAGAAACACAGCAGCTCAGATTATCCATCATTTTAGACAACCACTCTGTCAGTTTCTGGACAAATGAATGGTGCATTGCTTACAGGTAGAAATGTCATTCTTCTGCTTTTTAAATCTGATATTTGACAATAACTAATCTGGGATCTGGGAATCTTTCCCACTCTTGCATCAAGGTGCATTCTCTGTCTGCCTAGTGAATGTTTGTTGAGATAAGACTCAAATGTATACATATCCTTGCCCCTCCAGGCCTTGAACTATCACACTGCTTTCACTGGTAAAATGTGACTAGGTGGGATCCACTGCCTCCCTGTAAAGATGATGGAAGAAACAGAGGTTTTGGGTCACATGCAGAGCGTGTGAGGCCCATAGTTTAGAAACATCAAGGACTGTCTAGTAAGAGAAGGCTAAGCACAAACACAGGTCTTCCTAACCTTCCTCTAGAAGTGAAAATACTGTGTCTCCTAACCTAGAGAGCTGGTCCTTATGGATCTTCTTTAATGAGACTCTTCAGCCATTAAAGTCTGCAATTAGTGCCCACTTACCCATTTTCCTGAAAAACACTGAGAGACAATTGCAAAGACCTTTTATGTCTTATGAAAAATCAGTGGATATTTCAAGGACTCAGTAACTAAAAAGAACGTTGCATGATTAGTTTCCGGATGGTTAATGTTTTCTGTAATTCAGGGACAAACCCTGGTCCAAAATCCTTTGAGTAATGGGCACTGGACCCACTGAGTGCTCTAGTTTCATCAGAATACAGAGATGCATTGTTGTTGAAGAGTTACTAGTTAACCGTTATAATAGTGTACAATAATCCTGTGTTACTGGAACAGCTAATCTGAGTTCGTAGAAGGCAAACAACTCCTGCAAACAGCTGAGCTGGCTGCTGCTTTCTAATACAGCAGTAAAGGTCAAAATGGCAGCTTTAAATAGTGAAGAAATGCTTGGTTTGATGTTGAACCAAAGGAAGTATCAAACTCTATATACTTTAATACTCTTTAACAAAGCCAAACTTGCAGACTACACTCAGACATGTTATTGATCTTGCAAAACACGGCTTCAGAGCCCTGGGGGAGGGAAGTAGCAGCCATAGTGTTAAATGCTGATGCAATGCCTTCACTTTCAGAGAGAAGTAAAATTTTGGCACGCAAATGAAAGAGAACTTTTTGTAAAGGACAGTTTATGTAACTTTTGCTCTACGTAAATCTCTGTTAATGCATTAGGACCCTAAAGAGGTTTTAACGACAAAAGCCTCTCAGCTTATCTTTGAGCTTACCTGGAGTTACAGTGCTCTTCCAGACCTTGGTGATATTATTGCCCAAAGCGTGGCAAGACAGAGAAGAGGTCACAAGAAGTCTGTCACACCACATACTCTATACCTTGAGTTATGCACAGCTCACTGTTTCATTCATTTTATCAAGCGATTTACCAACTTTAAATGGAAAACTTTCTGCTCGCTCCAACTCCCTCTTTCAAGCATGACTTTTTTCTTCCCAGAACCATTTTACTGAAAGATTTGTCATGTGAACAGGGCCAGCAGAACTCCTCCCTGCTACAGGGCCCAGACAGCACTAGTGGGAGGTGTACAGTTCCCGTTAGCTTAGTTCAACCTGGAAATGAGACAACAGATAATGACAGAGAGATGAAATATCCCAGCTTTAGACTGGGAAATAAGGAAGACAAACAGAATGAGTTTATAGTGGAGAATGTGTGCTAAAAATTCCACCTCATTTGTACATAGGTTCAGCACCGCCTGCAATCCCCTTCTACCACCTGGTTGTGAGAGACAGAGCCTGCAAAGCTGGCACAAGTCAAGCCTGAGGCTGGCCAGTGGAGGCCAGTGTGCTGCTGGATAACATTCAGAGCCACTAATTAATGAAATTCCATGTGGAGTCAAACAATGGGACTTTGAGTGCATTTTGACAAATGTGTTGGTCCCCTGCATTGGTTAATCTCATCATTCAGCTTGGGTGCTGGAAATCAGAGCCAAAGGAGATGTGATGACCACCAGGGTGATCCAATGTAACATCCTTATAGACCTGCTTGCTGATCACTGTAGGATATAAATCTCTGTTCATGAACATTAAGAAAATACCCACTGCCACCAGTAATACGATCCTCTGAAATCCTCCCTTGGAAAGCACTAAGTGTTAGGATGTTGATTTGATCACATCTAAATCAGAGACAGACAAGACTGCCTGGTCAAAGAGGACAGAGGGAGGGATGCTTAAAGGCATGAAAGGAAGCAAATTGCATGGTCCTTCCAGAGAGTTAGATGTGCCTGTCTGTCACGTCTGTCCCTGAACCCAAAGTGCCTGTCTAAGGAAGCTGTTCCGCCCCTCCTCTCTGATCACAGAGAGACCCCATGGCCAGTAGGAAAGACACATTCCTGTCTTGGTGTGATGATAGTGAGACCTGAGGAAATCCATGCAGTATCCTGTATTTCCTAACCCTGAGGATCAGTAACAGCAGCAGAACCAGCACAGTATGATCCATGATCACATGGAAAATCTCGCCAGTTTCCTTGGGAAGTGGATGAATATTGCACTGTGGAACCTCAGCAACTGGCAGAAGCTCACTAAGGCAAAGGACTACTTTTTCCCAGTTGTAAATAAGGATTTTCAAGCTACAGTTTTCTGTCTGATTCTCAGAGAGAATGTGTTGCCCGGAAATATTTTTTGTGAAAAGTGCTGTTATCGTCAATACAGCAGTAAAAGGCAGCACTAAACACTCCCTGCTGCTGAGACCAGTTTTGCGAAGACCACTGGAGTTTTTACTAGTCTGATTAGAATTTGCTGGCCTTATAAGAAACTTGAACGGAGTATAGCTCAGGAAA
Organism: Callaeas wilsoni; assembly: GCA_013398955.1. Classification (NCBI taxonomy): domain Eukaryota; kingdom Metazoa; phylum Chordata; class Aves; order Passeriformes; family Callaeidae; genus Callaeas; species Callaeas wilsoni. The sequence goes on from VWPU01006919.1 coordinate 52,751, forward strand.
TATCTCTACCGCATTTTATGGCCACATTGGGATTTAAAGGATGTATGCAATATGTGTTTTCTCAACTGCCCACCCCCAAGCACTTGGAGGTGCCTGTCCCTGCTGCAGGGGTTGCTGAAGTTCTTTTAAAGCAGCAGGTAAATCACTCTGATTTACAGTATGGCATATTAAGATAAATTGATACATATTTCTTTAATGGTCCAGGTTGTGATGGGACTCACAAGAGCTCTTATTGAAAGTAAAAAATGAAGCTGTAATCAGTCAGAACTCTTTCAGTGCCAGTTAATGTCATGCAACGATTGCTTCTGAAAAAAGTTATGCTAACTTCAAAAAGGAGAAGGGGGATGGACACAATTTAATGCTTAGATTGTATAAACATCACACCAGAGTGCTCTCTTTAGAGGAACTCTGGGTCTCACTCATCCCTGCACCACCTCACTCATCTCTCACGTCTTCTGTCATGTCTGAACTAAACCAGAAAGCAACTCTCCTTTGTGTTCAACAAGAACCTTGCAATTCCCACTTGCAGTTTACTGGGTCTCTACTCATCCTCTCCAGTGACAAATTTCAGTTCACATTTGCTCTTTCCCTCATTTTTCTTACCCAGATTCATCTTACAAGACCTCTGACCTCCTTTCCTATTACATCATCAGGCCAGTTAAGGATGACTAAAGCTAGAGCTGATGTTAACTAGTAAATACAGACATTTTGAGCGAAATATTTGAAATAGCACATGTCCATCTGTATGTGTATTGGGAAAGCAAATGTGATCAAACAGAGATGTGACTTCACAGTTTTGACACCAGCTTCCTGTGTGGCTGCATTTAGGCTGTGGTTCCATGATGGTGTACCTAAGCACCAACAGTATAAAACGGATTTGATCAGACTTGAGAAAGTGACTGCAGTTCAGACAGATTAAATGCACTACACAGGAGAGAGTTTAAGCTCTGTAATGGTTTCGTCCTTCTATGGAGGCTTTATGATGGCTGCGGGAGGCAGATGTTCTTTAATCTAAGCATAAGAACAGAGATGTGCAGACAGATTGCAACAGATTGGGCATAAAGTCTGACAGTACAAAATAGATCCATCAGTGGTTTTGAACAAATTTGAATGAGCAGTGAGTTTATGTTAAATCAAAGCTTGGCTTCAGATGGCCATGGCATTTCTGATAAAGTGTGAGGGTACATGAAGGCAGATTTACTATACGGCCAAACCATGACATTCAATATACTGTCACGTGCCCTCTTCCTGTTCTACCTCTGTCATATTAGGTTGTGAGGTCAACTAATGTCCATACCTTTCCCAGCATATCTCCTTGCCAAAGGATATGGCCCAAAAATGCCAAAGCATAATTTTGGATTGTCCCTTAACTGACTGATCATCACCTCTGTCAAGAGTACAGCTCTGGGAGACAAGTGTTGTCACACTGGGAGGACATTGTACCCTGCACATGTAGTTCAACACTATATAACACCACTGACTGATGCCAATGGAGGTAAAAGGACTCGGGCTGGCTGTACGTATTTCTAGTAGCTGCAAGAAAATAGGAGGATTTAAGGCCAAATGAGAATCCTGACAGCTTCAGCTGACATCCTCAGATATGGGGCATAAGCACTGACAGAGGTGTAGCCAGTCCCATTTGTGTTCTGTGATCTTTCCAGATCGAGTCATCCTGTGAAAGGAGCAGCACAACACGGTAACTGATTTCCTTCCTTTCTCTCTCTATTCTGTAAGCTTAACCAATAAAAATTTTCTGGCCCAGGATATGGTAAGCACTGAAGAAGGAATAATTTTTATACCTATAAAAAGCCATTGTCTTGTTTTAAATAATTTTTAAATTATATTTATATTTAAATTTTTTTTTCATTTCCAGTAAATAAGCATAGAAATAAATTTCAGTATGCAGTCAGGCAGCTCTTAGGATTTTCATCATCAAACACTTATTGATGGAAAAATGAGCACAAAGGAAATGCTTCCCAGAAGCTGCTTATGGAATTAAACAGTGTTTGCATGAAGAAGTCAATGAATTTCACATCTTCAGTAAGGTCATTGAAAGTTGAGGTGGTACCACTCTAAACAGTGTAGGCAAAAAATATCCAATGACTTTGCCCAGATCTATGCTGTAGTATCTTACCAGTGAAGAGACATTTCCTTATGGGAATTACACCACAGTTTAGCAGCTTGTGCTTTATCTTGTTCCTCTCTCCCTTCTATGTCTCTCATTACAGTTGTCATTTTAGCTGTTGTCATGAAAAAGAAGCTGAGAAGTTGCTGCCATAACAAGCCATTTGATTGAGAAGCATATAGAAGAGAGCAAGAGAAAGTGGTAATCAACAGCCCATGTCAAAGAACTAGAGTGGTACAGCTCAGAATAAAACCAAATAAATGGCTAGAAAGTGCCTTTAGTAAAAATTCCCGTCCTGAACTTTCCATGTCTTCAGTACAAAGGGTCAACATACACGGGCAGAGCTGACCCAGAGCAGTTTCAATTTTATCATGACTCTCTGAATGTTGTTCATTTGCTACATTGCAAATAATGGTCCCTTTTTGTCACCACGAGAACAATAACAGTGACACCAAAATGCTTCTCATGCCATTCAGCGCAAGTCACTGCAGTGAATTTGTTCCGACCTCTACTTAGTTCTTCTATCCCGAATGCAGCAATATTTCCGTGGTTTCCTTGGTTATCCTTCTTGTTCCGAGTTGCACAACTACTTTGTTTACAGCTTATTTCTTCTAGCTGGAAACAAATTACTCCGAGGAGGCACCCCGGCCCTCTCTCATTCACTGAAGCCCAGGAGAAGCTCACAAGGAAGGCGATGTTTGCTACCATCTGCTGGTGAACTAGAGTTGGGGACCAAAGGAGCATCACAGACTTGATTTTATGCATTACTTGAACCCTTAACAAGAATCTGCTGATTCATTTGAGTAATATTCACGTAAGGGTTTGTTAGGGGGCTAAGAAAATACTGATATTTTTGTTGAGTGGCAAAAGCTAGCAAAGGAGGGTGTGCTATACATAATGTAAAAATATCAGAGAGAGAGGGAGAAAGGGATTTAAGATCTCTAAAGATGTGCAAATCTATACTAGCAAGAACTTTAAGGAGACATGTGGAGTTATAGAATTCCCAGAAGTATAATGACAGGAAGGAAACCTTGATCTATCATCATGGCTCAAGGTAATAAACCTCTGCAACTGTTGCTAGAAATAGTAGTAAGACATCACTTCAAAAAGTAGTTGCTTCTATGGCAGTAGCTCCCAAATTAGGCATCATAATCCCAGAGGTGGCTGTGTCACTGTGAAGTGGTGTTCAGCATCACTGAGACAAGTATTTGGGGTCAATAGATTGTTACAGGACTCTGAATATTGCATGGAGGGAAGGGACTTTGTTAAACTCCTTTGGGGTGCATCCAAAAGTGACAAATATACAAGATGTGAGTCTGCACTCAGAAGCAGGGAAAACAGAGTCATGTCACACATGCTTGTGAACCTTGAACAAAATTCGTGGAAGCTGAGGTACAGGTATCTGGTGTATATATTGGAATATTCTTTAAAATAAAAGTTAAAAAAATCCAAAACTTTTAAAATTAAGGCTGAGAGCAATAGAATTTTCTAAATGTTTCTTTTCCTGGAAGTTAGACTTGGAAGTGTTTAGCAGCTCTATATTTAGCAATTAGAAACAGTGGTTACTGTTCAAGGAGAAAGGTACTGTTCTATAAGCTGAAAACAAGGCCCAAGTAAAGAACAAGCTGAAATTCTTCCCCAAAATTCTGAGCCTCCTCATCTCCATCCCCTCCACAGCTTTAGTAGGATCAGTGGAGCAAACCAGCTCCTTGGACCAATGCAAGACCTTACAGTGAATTCAACCCCAAATAATCCATTACAGTATATGCCACATTCATGCTGTTGTCCTGTTGCACTGCTCTTTCAGGTGCCGTTACACGAGGATGACTTTTGACACCACCTTACTGTCCTTCTGCTGATGGTCTGGTCCTTTGTTTTCATGCACTAAATCCATAGATCGGCCTGTTTCTGTTTGTACTGTGTTTACTATGGTGGTTTTCAATGCTGGGGGTCTATTTAGGAACTGTGACAACAAAGTAATAACAGACAGTTCACTAATGTGCACTTTTGCTGAACAGAGCAGACAGCTGTAGCTCTGTGCAAGTCTAACTGAGGTTTCCAAAGCAGCAACAGGGGAGGTTAATCTGAGCCAGAAAAGCTGTGTGCTGCAGCCCACTTCCCACGCCTCCCACCCTACCTCCCCACCAGTCCTTTTCAAGCTGAAGAACTGTGTTCAGCTTGCTGCAGAAAGAAAATGAACACTAAGCCCCCCATTTTTCTGGTTTCCTTATCACAGATATTGCCCACTTCGTAAGATTTGAACATTGTTCCTCCATCCTTAGGGAGGAGTTTACATCATTATTTCTTAACAGCCTTCCAGGTCCCTGCCCCAACGGCTGTAACTGCCAGGGGGACAGGGCCATTGTGCAGCTTTCCAAAGTTGGCAACAATGCGCGTTTGGGTCGGGCTCCAATTGATTGCAAAGCTGCCCCCAGCTCATTTATCTGTCCATGTCAGGGAGATAAAGTGCAGCATCATTTGGCAAGAAAGCCCTGTGTTAGGTTGATCCCCAACAAGTGAATTTCCTGGCCTTGAATAGAAAGCCACAAACCAGCAGTTTTTGCTGCTTTCCCCCATACAGTTCAGACGAGATTCAACAAAGCCAAACCACCAACAGTAAGAGAAAATCAATAGGATTCGAGCATAGCTAAGCCTCCATGAGTGAATACATTCTGTAACTAAATCTGCTGGTACACTGTGAATTTGAATTGCATTTATCTAAGCAGCATGTTATCTGTTCACGGGTTAGGAAATGAGTGGTAGGAGTTTGTTGGTATATCAGGAGCTGCATGATCTTGTTATCCGCTCTTAAAGCCAGGTATAGGACACAAAGAGGCACAACACAAGACTCCCCAAATGTTAGCAGCAGCTGATTGAAAACGCAACAGTAATTCAAGTGAGCAAAACCTGAAAAGCCCTTTGAAGAGGGATCCTGGCCAAGCTGATACTGGCTGCAGTCTGATTTTTGTAACCCACGCACATCTCAGATTACTCAGCCCTTTGCTCTGCCAGCCAGCTACACACCTGTCAGCAGATGGAGAAGTACCAGCAGCCTGTTCTCTAAGGAGCAGTGAAATGAGCAGGGGCAGAGTGACACAGAGAGGTGAGAAAGAGCAGCCCAGTCCCCTCCTTCAGGCTTTATAATAAAGATGCTCATGGTTTATAGTAGTGATCCTTCTTGCTTTGGCTTTCAGGCACTGGTGCCTGTGTGAACAGCAATGTTCAACTCTGAGCCTTTTGCACTTGTCAAGCTGAGCCCTTTTCAGCTGTCACTTCCCTCTAGTTGTCCTGTGTCCATACCCTCCCCCACTTCTAATTAAACTAGTATTTCACAACAATGTATTTCAAAAGCAATGGAGTTTATGCCCTACAGACTGAAATGTCTGGAGCAGGAGTACTGTCTTTTTTTTATTAAAATCTCATAGCAATTAATATTGTACAGATAATTTATATAGGGTGAAATACTTTTCACCAATACTTCTAATAAGAAATTAATTAATCAGAAGGGAAGAAACTACTGCATAGCATAGGGTAGAAACATAATTTGGGACAGAACTTGCTCTGTTCCTCCCAGCCCCAAGACATTTGCTACAGAGCTGCCACAGCCTCCTGGTCCCACCACACCATGCAAGATTCATCTGCTGATCGTGCTGTGCTATGTTGAAAAGCAGAACATGTCAGCATTATCTGCAGACTGGAGCATTTACTCTTGAAGAGAAAGACTTAGCAGTCTGAAAGTAGACATCTCTGTCCTCCCTCCTCCAACAGTGATGTGACCTCTTTCAGCTTCAAAGGATTTAAATTAACTTGCAATACCAGTGCTGTTCTGGCTGACACAAGGACATAAGCAAAGTGAGGTTGTGGGGAAACTGTCTTTCATTAGCCTCCTACTGTCCAAAAGGAAGGCTTGTGCACCTGAAACCATGTCAGACTTTTTCCAGCTGTAATAATTGGCCAATAAAACATACTTACCCCCTCCACAAAGCTTTCCCTAAATTAACTTTGCATTACTTATGGAAGATCTACTGCAAAGTCATCTCTTCTGCTGGCTTTCTGTCCCATCTTGTTTTTTCATATAATTGTGCCCACTTTCTTACATATTTTTTAATTTAGTTTGTTAATAAATGTACTGCATTTTACTAAGTTATACTGTACTACAATTTCTTTAGCTTTTACTTTTAATCATTTACTTATGTTTTCACATTGCACATATCAAATAATTTAAATTATTTAAATAAGAGAAGAGCTGGAGAAATGAAAAGGCGTGCTGGGGTGCACTTTTCAGTACTTGCCAGTTTCTTCCAGAGGCATGTACTACAATGTACTCATGTCTAACATAAATGATCACTGAAATGCAACATACAGCTGGGTTATAGTTGCATCCCTGTCTGCTGTTCCGAGAGTCTGTGGGCCAGGTAGGATCCAGGATCCTTCTCCATTTCAATCCCCTCTTTTAAGTGCCTTGCAATCTAAAGGCAGAGATTTCTAAGTCCTGACATGAAGGAAGAAAAATCTTTAACAAAAAACTAGCAAGCATAAGTAAAGCCATTTTATGTTGTGTTGAAATGATCTTTTCATTGCTAGCTAATAAATACACATTTGGGAAACCAAGTGTTCCTAATAAACAGGAAAACTGAAGCAATATTACCATAAACCCTGCCTCAGAGAGAAAGTACCTGGTTAAATTCATTTCATATGAATTTTACTCCAAACACATTTTGCCCTGGTTGACAGGTTTTTATTTAGTGCATGGTGCTACATATAGCACAGGTCTGGCTGGGGCCACACTGTACCAGCCCCTTTAAAGACCTTCTAATAACAGCTGCCAGGCAGTGTCTACCTCACAAATCAGGAGAAAAGACAGGCCCAAGACTGAGAAAATGGTATAGCAAAGATATGGGACAACTACTTACACCACATAATGAATCACGGACAGCTAAAGCAAGAGCAATTACACTGCCATGGTACCTAGATATTCATAATTTTCTCACATCTGAAAGGCGTAATAATAGACAGAGGTGAGGTTCTTACAGTAACTGCTTTGTAAGTAACAAATTATCAAAGGAAGCTTTTAAAGCAACACTTCAGAAGATAGTATCTGTCTTCTCAACTGCATTACAGTGAAAGCACACACTCCCAGAAGAGAAAGGAAAGGCAATGAACATGTTCCCATCTCATCCTAACAATGCTGGTCTCTTCAAGACAAGGTGGGAACATTTATCTCAAGAAAGTGAAGATCTGAACTGAATTATCAATGGGAGAAGGAGCTGATGTGCAAAGCATTTCTGCCTTCTGCCAAATTTTATCACAACCCCAGGCCAAGTATTATCATGCATCTAAGGTTTTTTTTTTCTTTTAGTCCCTTATTATAGAGATGCATTGTGTTCTAATTTATCATACCATGGTACACATTTCACAAATCCTTGGAATCCCTAAATTATCTAGGAAGCTTGAAAGCTCTCCTCAAATAGTGTCCCTTCCTTACAGAAATGAGTAGATTATGTTTATATATCTCTCTAGATTTGCTGTTAATATAAATAAGTGGCATTTCCAGACCAGGATGAGGAAAATGACTATGAATTTGGCTATTTTAAAAGTCAGATGAGAACAGCTTTAAAAGGCAACAAGTAAGCTGTTCTCTAGAACCAGATCCATTTAGTCTAATTCCAGCCAGTTGTGCATATGCTGCATTGCAGTGCAATTCTCTTAAAACATTATCACTCCCCTTAAAACATCTCAAACATGGCCTAAGGTTGGGAAAAATGTTCAGAAGCACATTTTATGGTGCCATCAACCTTTTTACTTTATGTATATCTGAGCTTACCTTCCATGTGGCGGAGGGGCAGGCTGCCAAGGTGAAGGTAACTTTCTCTGTCACTACATTGAAGGTGACACGAAACATGGTTTGTATTCCAGTGGCCTCAGACCCAGGGTAGAAATCTTCAGTGACGGTCACACTGCTCACTTGTGTGCATTCTGCAGGCTTCTGTCACACTGCACTATACATTTAGCTAACCCATAACGTTATGATCGAAGCTGAAGCCTGAAACAGCTGTAAGGGTCCAGTTTTCCCAGCAGCCTTGCTCCTGTGTGTCAGGACTAATCAGATTAGCAGGTCTTACTTGTCTGAGTTGGGACTAACAGGTTAGCAGAACAGTTTGAGTGGGGGAAGGGAGCAGTAAATAAATCAAATTAGGGCATTTACTAAGCAGCTGAGATTTCCTTCCTGCTCGCCTTTGTCTCTTTACAGGACTCACACAGAGCCAGGACAATGCACCACAAAAATGCAGCTTTGTTTTAAAGCAGCTCTTTGTATAGGAGAATTTCTCTAACTTTGACTTGATTTGATTCGTTTTTGATTGCCAGCAATCACCAAGAGGAGAGCTCTCCCAGAGCAGCCTGTATGTTGTGCAGATAAACAAGTCTCAGACAGAAAAGGCATGTATTGTGCTTTTTTCATCCCACACAACCCACCAAGGCAACACACTGGCTGTGCCAAGAGATCAGTCACATGCACTGTTCTGCACAGTACTAGATAACAAGATTCACAGATGGTGTAATCTGAAGACTGTGGCAAAAGGGTCAAAGGGACAGGACAGGACAAGACAGGACACGACAGGATGGGACAGGACAGGACAGGACAGGACAGGACAGAAAAGGTATGACCTTATGATCCTCAGTCTGCTTCACAGTACTTTTCCCATGTCTTTTGCTGAGGCAGATTTACCCCCATGGAAAGGAAAATTCAAAAGAAGAAAAGAAAAAAGGGAAACTACATATGATAGCCACAATTAACAGTGTTTGACTGCATGCATAGACTGTGCTACAGAATGTGGGAGATGCTACACAAGGGAGACATTTCCCTCATGGGCACAGCCGATGCAGTCATCTCTCACTGACACCATCACATAGTAGCACCAGTATGTAAAGAACAGACTTAGTTTGGGTAACTTGTTTCTTATCTATATTTATCTTTTCAAAAATAAGTGTCTAGTTCATTAGTCACCTAATTTTCTCCCCTGCCAATAGAGAAACATAGGTGGGATCAACTGCCTCTGTAATTGCCTCTTTCTCAGCATTGCTCAAAGGAGGGAGTGTATGTACTGACATTTCAGAACCCTGACATGACCTGAGATTAATATTGAAAACTTTACTGAGTGTTGAGACCGATGCATTCAAAGATGCATTGACTTTCTCCTACTTGCTCTGTGAGTCTGGTCTGTGACTCTAGACAGATGTTTGCTACTGAATGAAGAGGCTGTCAAATGTCCTGAATATGTTTCGTTCTACTAGTCAGCAACTGTACCATGAGTAACAAATTTGCAATATAGGAAAAAGGCAGGACTTTAAACGCTTTATTCTTGCCAACAAATACCTTCTCATACAGAAGTTCAGCTACCATTGGACAGATTAGACTCACCAGGGGGAGTCACAAGTATATTGACAATCTGACTGGGTAAAAATTCATGTATTCCAACAATCTAAGGCCTGTGGCCAGAAGGAGCCAAGCACCATGCAAGAGCTAAGGAATGCTCCAAACCTGTAGATGACAGCATATGGCCGGAGTCCTGTACATTAGTGCCTACACTGGCAAAAATTAAGCCTACAGTGTTTAGAGGGTACAAAAGCCACATCACAAAACCATTATTTGAAATCCTAACAAAGCAACCCCATAGCTCAACTCCCAGTACCAAGATCCTTTCCAAGAAGTTCAACAAACCAAACAGCCAGTGTCCAATTATCCTCAACCTGAATAAGACAGAAAGATAGAATTTTGTAGGGACATACATAGGTGTACAGATCTGATGCATTTCTAAAGGACAGAACAATATATGCTGTCACTTCAGCCAGGTTTAACTGGACAGATAGAAGTCATTTGTTTCCTGTGATTAGGCCATAAGGGAGCTTTGTTATTTTCATTTAGATAAAATAACATTAATCTCCATGTAAATAATATACTGATAGTAACATATTTGTGTATTTCTAAAGAGACTCATGTGCAGTGAAAGGTGTTTCTTTCCACAAATGGCTTCTTACTGTCTGTTTTCATTTACTTGTCTATTTAGGTTCTTTCAGGACTATTCAAGCACCAGTTGATGTAGGAGAGGCAAAATAACATGAAGTGTCTTCTTGCTCTAATTTAGTAAAAGCTACTTTTTTTTTTCTTTAGGGTGCAGGTTTCTGGAGAATCTAAATGGGAAAGTTTTCTTTGTGAGAAAAGATGTATTTCCAAGACTGGGAACTGTTTTCCGAGTGCTAATGATGCTGTTGTTCCTATGAGATTTAGTTGTTGCAGAAAATCAGGCTCTGGTTGAGACAGGTCCTCTGGTAGTTTGTGCCACAATGACAGAGAGCTCTGGGGATGAAAATCCATAGCATGACCACGTGGGTTTTTGGCTGATATGGTCTCAGTGCCCACGGTGCTGCTGAGCTCAGACTGGTGGTTGTTTCTGATTTCAATCAAAGCAACAGCCCCATAACTCCAGAAAATGTCAATAGGCAGCGTACAAGGTCATTACAGATGCATAGCCGCATCTAACTAGTTCCCACTTCCCAAGAAAAAGAACATAGGGTACGTTAAACTGTTTTTGGAAGACAAAATCTCTGAGAGATACTGCTACAAATAAAAAGCAAAAGTATTTATGAATTTATAAAGAGTTTTGGACACATAACTCATTGCCTATAACACCTATTCTTTGTAATCATTTTCCAACTGTCTTTTCCTAGATCTCAATCATACAGATTAAATCTCAGACAGGAACCACCTTCAGTTTCCACCTTTGCACAACAAAGTATCTAGCACGAGATCATCACTCTCTGAGAAAGGCTACTGGACATTATCATGGTACAAAAAACAAAGAGCAAGCCCAACATATGAAACCTCCAAAATACATATGTCTAGTCAATAGGCCTTTTCTTCCTTTCCACACTATCTGTTCCTCCCTGTTCCTTGCTCTCCCATTACTTTAGTATACATATTTTTCATGTCTAGTTACCATTTGCACTGTAAGCTTCCCAGAGCAATGCTTGATTTATTCTACATACACGCCCAAACTTACGCCTGAGTACTAGCAGCGTGTTTTGAGAACAAGTACCTTATAAAGTAAGAAAGTCAACATAAAGAAAAGCCAGTGCTGAGATCAATCAGCCTGAACTACTGCCTGAAGGTATTTAGAAAAAGTTATTCCTCAGACACATTTTCACTGTGTGTCAATCCAAAGACATACATAATACATGTGTTTAAAACAAATACACTTTCAGTATGCTGGAAAAACTGACTTAGCAAATTGTATAGCATATTCCAGTTTGAAGCTTATTGACAAACACTATTTTATTAATTAAGCATTAATTAAACAATTTAAACACTCATTCAAAGCTACTCACACACACACAAAATGCACCACCTTCAAACAATCATCACAAACTTTCAGGCTGTTGTCAGACAAAAAAAGTTGTAAATGGAAGACAGGCCAAAGCAAAATAATACTTTTTCTGTTAGTGTAAGGGGTTTTGGTCAAATTTAAAGGGCAGACTCATAGAAGGTAGGCTATAACTGTAATGCCTCATTTTATGAATCTAATCATGAGACACAGTAAATAATTGCACATCTTCATATCACCTCAGAAAACACTTAACATGTGGCCAATGCATTTTGATTGCCAGTCAGCATGGATAAGATAAATTTCAGGTGTGGTTTATCCTTATGGACATTGCCATTAGCTCTCAAGTGTTTTGCAGGTCTGTTAGCCTAATGTCTCGGAACTGTGATGTAATGGAAAACGGCAGGTTCCACATTCCCTGTGGAAAAATGTATGGGTAAACCTGCCTCAATAGATTTCCCATCTCTTTGGATTGTAAAGCCTGTAAAATCAGTTTTGATTCTACAATACAGTGGATCAGAGAAAGATGCAGACCCTAAATGAGAATCTACTTCTTGGCTTGACTTCCAAGGAAGACAGTGTGGCTGCTCTGTTTTTCTACAGGTTGCCCTGCTGTTCTAGGAGTTCCTGCTTTGAAGGAAAGCCTTTTTGAATTCAATAGCTCCTTCTGGTGGTCTGTAAGAAAATGCTTCGTTACAGGCAGCTTACAGTAATACAGGATCAATGCACAGTTCATTCAGTAAATCATATGTATCAGCAACAGCTAGAAGTTATGCCATGAGTAAAACAAACACTGAAGTTATGATTCAAGAAATATGTCATGCCAGCTATTTGCTCTGTTACTGTCGTAAAGGAGACAAGGTTTCTAGGAAATCATCCTTTCCTCCCATTCCACCACAATATTGCTGCAAATTTTCTTCTGTATGGTAACAAAGGAAACATGATGAAAAGTGATTGAATGCAAAATGGCAGAAGTCACAATTCTGGGCTACTGGCCCAGCAAGTTTAAGAGAAGTCCCTTGGCAAGGCACATCTCAGAGCCAGTGGTTCTGATTTTGAACCAATGATCAACTTTAAAGAAAGGGATTTGATCCAAACCTTGCTCGAGCAATAGGAATGTGCATGTGGTCAGTCTCAAAGACACCGCCTTCAAGAGGGAAGAATGCATTGCAAAATCTATGATCAACAGACTTCGAGGTGCTCAACAGCTTTTCATTGCTTTCTTTTCCCCTTCAGAATGCCCAGTGTTAAGATAGATACCATCTCCTTTTAGGCTCACCTCTTAAAGAGTAACAGCCGGAGAGTGTTTACAAGGAATGCGTTCTGTCCCAGCCACTCTCAGTAACATTGCGTCATTCTCCAGCTGTACAAACAAAACATTGTCTTGGGAGTTAAAAGCAGCAGTCTCCAGCCTTGGGTCTAAACGGTGCATTGTTCTTAATTAACAAAGTTCACTAGCAAAGTGCTACAATGTATTTCCTATCTGACGGTCCTTTTAAGACTTATCTGGTGAGACATTCATGGTTGCTGTCAGAGAAGATCTTTCACATCCCACCTCCAGCAGGGTACTCTTGATAACTCCACTCAGGTAGACCCCTTTGCCTTAGATTCTGCTTAAGCAAAGCACCTAGCAGAGCTTCAAATTAAATCAGCATTATTCAAAAATATAACTGAATTACCATCTTCCCACTCTTTCACCAAATTTTATACTTGGCAAAATCCAAGATTTTACAAAAATAGTGAATAAGACAGGTGTTTAAATGAATTTCAAAAACACAACACATATCCTTCTAATAAGATTTCATGTAAAATATTTATAATCCAGATTTTATTCAAAGCAAAAACAGTATAAACCAAAGTGAAGCCGACCTATTTTTGCCCAAAAATAAATATATATAGTAAAAAACCAGTGCTAATGGCAAAAAGAAAACCCAAAAATCAGAATCTAAGCAATAAAATCTATATTTCTCATCTATATATCTTTCCAGTCAACAGCCCTCATTGATGTCAGTGTGAATTCTAGAAAATGACCTGATTGGTACCATCACTGAGTTACCAAAGGAAACCTGATCTCACACATTAAAAAATAATCATTTTTAGCTTGATATTTGGTCTGGAGCCTACTCAGAATGCTAGGGGAAAATTGGTTTGGAGTTGACTGCTGATGCACACTACCAAGTGATTCAAACTCTGAATGTTAACTTAGCATTAGCTGTTATTCACTACAGAGGCTGCTCCACATTATGCAATTGGCAGGGACGTTCCTGAACTGGGGTGCTAGAAAGAAATAAACAGAGAATGCATCTCTGGGAGAGCCAGGGAGTGGCTCTGTGCAAGGAAGTAACTTCTCCCTTCCTCAATGGCATGTGTGAGGTTTGTATCTCTGGGACACTGGAAGACACATGAGGGAGATTTTGAAGGAAAAACCTGACAGTCAGAGTGCCTTGTACTAGTCAGTACTTACTTTTGTGGACAATGAAGAACTGAGTGGCTCTAAGTGAGAGCCTTGTGAAGGTGGAAGAGTTAGAAGAAGGAAAAATGCGTCAGGTTCCCATGTAGGTAACTGCAGAGCTTTAGCTGGGGGATGAGCATGTGAAACTAGAGTCTCTGTTTACTGTGCACATTTTCAATTGGCTCTTACCTGACTCTTAGTTACAATGTGTATGAAAGTAGCATATGAAACCCTGGGGAACAATTAGGGACCCATCCCTCTCCATTAGAGACTGTACATCCACAGAGCAAGAGAAATCTCCATCTCCAGCAGCCTTCAGTTAATAAACACATAAAACCATAACCAGCTGCAATACCAAAGGCCTGAGTCTGCAGTAACCATAAGAACACAGAAACAGACACTGGAGTTCAAACCGAAGGTCTGCCTAGCCAGCGTTTAGATTTTTAGAGTAGCCATTGCTGGACACTTCAGAAAAAGTAAAGATATGGGCAAGTTTACCATAGTTTTTTCATAGATTACTCCAGCTTTCAGCAATCTTTGCATAGGGACTTCGAAAGCCAAAGTGTCTTTGTATAGAGTAATACTGGATGAACGTTCTTCTGACTTTGTCTGCTTACTCTGTAAAGCCATTGACATTTGCGGGTGCTACAGTGTCTGTGTAATAACTAGTTCTATAATTGAATTATGGGACTCTATAATAAAGTACTCAGCCTTGCTTATTTTCTTGTCTGTATACCTGGTAATTTCATCGGACACTAAATCGCATTTTTCTATTCTACCTCCACATGACATTCATAACTCCATACATTACTGTCACACCCTCACTCTGTTTATTCATTTCCAGCCTAAAGAGAAAAATTAGTTGAGCTCATTTTTCTCATAGAGACACTTCCCTATCCCAGTGCACATCTAATGACCCAGAGGCCTGGAGCTAAAGGGCCATTCAGTAGGCCATTTCTTTGGAAAGGTGAGAGATTATTTGCTCTCTCCTGACTATCTCAAACTATCCCAAGAGCAGTGGTCACGCCTGAGATCATTGGGTTTCATTGCCCCCACTGATACACCCTATTCCTTTTAATTTGTCATTGAGAGATGTTCAATTGGTGTCATTGCCATAATCGTTGCCTGATCCATCAGGTAATAAATCCAGATTATAGTCACCTCTCTATCATGAAAACTGACCATTTATTCATGACTCTTTGATTCCTTAATCAGTTATTTAACTACTTTGGTCCTCAAAGAGCTTCTGGTAAGACAGGAAAATATCAAGTGACTTTTGGAAAGGTATGTTTAACTAACCAAATCATTCTTTTCCATGCAGTCATTGACTCTAGTATATTTATGAAGTCTGATTTCCCACTATAAAGCCACCACAGCACTCTTTTCTCCTATACTGAATTTACTTGTCTGTCTACAAAAGGCACATCAGAGAGCAGGGGCAAAAAGTAAAATTCTGTCTAAGAAGATCATACAAAACCAGTCATCTAGATAAAAATGAAACATGTGTGACAATTCAAATGAGAGGGAACAAGCCATACATTAACTGGAAGGCTGTTAAAGTGAGCTCAGTAACAGCAGGCATCACAGACTAGGGTTTTGTTCCTCTTCCTACTGCTGACCTGGTAGAGGAGCTAAAATAAGCCACTTTGCAACTTTGTGTTTCCCTCCCACTTTTTCTGAAACTGTTTTAGAGGTCAGGATTCTTTCTTGTACAATGCCTTTCTGCTGTGGTGCTGTGACATTTAACTCAAGGCCATGAGCTTTAACAGACTGAACAGAAAGTCTCCTGTCTGTGCATATCCAAACGAAGATCCATTAGCTACGCTGTCATGTTACTGAGGGGAAGGAGACCCACTGGGGAAAAAGGATTTGGTGAGGTGTAGACTTGTCCTTCTTGACAGAGAAAGTTGCCTGTGGCCGTAGAGGAAGTTTGTAGCAGCTATAGGAGGTGAACCCAGACACCTCCCACCGCTCAGCTCGGTTCCTTGCCTGCAAGGCTTTATTCCTTCCCTCCACAGCACGTGCAAGAGGGAACCTGTGTGTCAAAACAGTTCTACTCTGAAACCAGACATCTGGTGTAATGTTCTTAGAAGGTTAATAATGCCACTAGCAGCTGAATTGAGTTTAAGTAAATGACACTGTATGTGTTAGAAAGATGACTGTGACCCTATGGAGAATTAATATGTCAAAGCACATTTACTTCATATCAGCTGAACTACAATCAACAGAAATGTTAACTCTTATTTGAGCAAATTATTTCTATTACTTTGGAAAAGGTTTTTATCCTGCTTGTTCTAACATCCCCTTTTCCACTGTCACTGGCAGGAAAGGGTCTCTGGAAATATTTTTTCAGTCAAAAAACAATTAAGTGTTCTAAATTCCTTTTAAAAAGAAATAAACTAAATCTTTTTTATACTTTGCTAAAACCTGATAATATTTTAAATGTACTGTAATGGCTGAATTCTTTTTGTGATTTAGACTGGCTTGTTGACAAGTTAGCATGAAGGTGTAGGTATGTGACAAGTATATTTTTCTGAAGTTTACTACAAACGATGAATTACATTCTAAGAAATTCTACAGAGTGCTTAGCATCAGTTTGGATCTGTGCCCTTCTTGGTTTGTGGAAGAGAGATTTCAGCAAATGGCATTCTCAATGATTCAAAGCATCAATGCTTTGTTCAAAAAGGAAATTTTGTCTCCTGCACGCACAAAGTAATGTAAAGTAAGCCACTCTAAATACACTACTTCATAGCCATTACACTGAAAAAGGAAAACATAGCCTAACACGCTAGCTCTTCAGTTGCACTGGCCCTTGGCATATGACTGTGGCTTGGTCCCAGCTCAAGGGCTAAGTCTGGGGTTTACAATTGTTTATTACAGTAGTGTTATAGCAGGCACTAGGCACAGGAAGTTTGTATTTAGAATTACCAAAACTGTGCAACTGAATGGCTTGGGGTTGTTAACTGATAAGCAGATAGGTAATGGACTAATGATCAAGATGTCTGTAGGCCATTAAAGAACTATCAGAAGTTTACATGAGATACCTTTAGTGTAGCTTATCTTATCCATTAAAGTGTAAGTACGATAAGGGTAACAAACCAGAAAACATATTAGAGTTCAGATGCATAATTAGTACATGGATAAAAACATACTGGTGAAAATGTACAACAAACATATGTGATCAGGTAAATGAAGAACTGCTTAAATATTTACAAAGAGATCTGTCTCATGGTTGTCCAGATGTCCCTGGGAACAATTTGATCAACCAAAGAAAGTCGTCTTTTTTACTTACAGGCTGAATAAAAAACCTGAGTGGTTGCATCAGTCCCCAAACTACTACAAATTTCAATGTAAGTATAAATTCAGAGATGCAAGTATAAATGATTCTGGTAGCAAGTTATTGCCCATTCCTAGAGTAGAACCAGTTTGCTGGAAATGCTGAAGCACCTGGAGTAGACTGAGCTACCCCCAAAACTACAAAGACTGGGAATGAAAAGTCCAGTCGTTATAGTTTCAACTTCATTGTCCTCACCAGAAAATCAATACCTGGAAATGGAGAATCGAGGTAATTATCTGCAAGATCTGCTGTGGCTTTTGGTCAAAGGTGTGCACAGTGTCCTCTGTGTTAGCAACAGATCGGAAATGTGTAGGTGGGATAGCGTTTATTGCTGTGTAATAAGATAGTGACTGTTGTGGAAGAGTTCACTGCCCAAATATTCACATAAACAGAGCAATATGCAAACCATGTTAAATCTTATTTCAAATTTCCTACTCATTTCCCAGCCCAGTCCAACCCAAATTTCTTCCATCCTGCTTCACCTTTCTTGTGCTGTTTTTTGCTAATGAACACTGGGCCATCTCTCCAGGCCTCATTTATACCCCCAGCTAATTTGTCTTGTGTCTCATCCTTCTCCCTGTTTTTCTGTCTGTTTCTTCCAACTTCTCATTTTTCTTTCCTGCACACATTTTTCAGCATGATGCTGGAAGGATCTCATCTTCACTTTTCTTATAAGCCAGAAGAACTCCTCTCTGCCACCTCAATTCACTTTTTATGCTCATCAGAAACATTTCCTGTCTTGTGCCTCTTGCCATTCCTGCAGTGATTGCATAACTGCTCTTACTAGATACAAGAAGACAGGGTTTGATTTAAAGATTCTGTCCTAAATACAGCTGCACCAAACGTGCATACATGTGCTATTTTCATCCCCACTGTGCAGCTCAGCTGGCAGTGACAGTCTCACAAGGCAAAAACATAAATACACTTGCAACATTAAAGATCCTCTGATACTCTCTGCTGCTGTTACATTTTCTCTCACCAACTGTGCATAGCAGTCATGTCTAAATCTCTCTCACTCCTGTGCTGTGTAATCCTACACACAGTAGTACCTTTCCCAGCTCTCACTCCAGGGCACAAAATCTCACATGTACCACTGCTGTGATGAAGTAAAATCACATGCTGGTACTTAGAAGTTTCAGGCAGGGCAAGACACCATAAAGACAAAACTCTTATGGCTTACAGTTTGGCCAAATTAGTTTTGGAAGACCTTACTCTGCAGTTATACACAAAGAAAGTCACTGAGCTGGTAAAAGATTCCTGTCACAGAACCTAACTCTGTGAAGACATTCCTGGTACATTTGTTTCCGGCACAAGACAGTGAAACTATTTAGTACATCTGCTGGATGTGAGAGACATCCCCTTCTTCCCTCCATCTGTAGATGTTTTGTACTGTTGTTTCCCAGAGCTTGTTTAAGTCATCACTACAGACATATGATGTCTGTTGTGCTACCAACCACTGTGTTCCTTGTCTTCATTACGACAGGCAGGCTTAAGAAAGACATTTGGTAGAAAGGTTTATTATAATGCTATAGAGACAGAAACCTGCTTGAGCCATTATTTGTATGATTTAAATCAGACTGATTCATCTTGTTCTTGGTTTTGTAATTCTTCAAAGACCATGGCAAGGATGCTGAGAGCATTTTGGCAGTCTGTAGCCTGCTCTGAATCAGGCCTGGAATTTCCCCTGCTGTTGCCCACTGTTGTAACTTTCCCAGAAATTTTCACACCCCTATTTCTTTGCAAAGGCAAACCAGCTGCACTACAACTCTCCACTCTGCCGTCAGCTGGTAAGAATACCCTGTTTGTCTTTATGTCAATATACAGTTCTTGAAACCTCCTTGTCGTGATAATAAAGCAATATATTCAAAACCAACAAGTCAGCCTTGAAAACTTGCAAGCAAGGCTGTGAGTTTGGCGTGTGAACTGGTCTGTGAGAATGCCGAGCTGCCTCAGCAAGAGCCAACCCTGCAGCATCTGGCTGCTGCTGCTTCCACCTGCAGGACAAACAAAGAATCCTTCAGACACCCCTGTCAGTGTGAAGACATGAAATCCTGGGTTTCTTGAACCACACTGTAGGACAGAAATACAACGGCCTCTGCTGAGTGATTTCTGTCCCTGTTGGAAGCATTGAATACAGCACCTCGTCTCTCAACTCATTTACTCTTCTATCGGACCACATTTTCCTTTCTAGTGAATTCCAAAAAATTACTGTTTCAAGTGCAACGCTCTGAACATATTTAATCTATCTAAAAGATGAAATTTCTTTAACCGAAGAGTTATCACTTGCTCAGGAAACGTCCCCCACACCTCCATATAAATATAATTATTTATAACCGTACGGCTTAAAAAGCAAACACGAGCTGCAGGATTTTGAGGTGTTGGTTAGTTTGTCAATTTGTTTATATGAGAACTTATTGAATCAAAAATCCTGTAATCTGAAAAAGCCTAAAAACACTTGGATTGCCCCGTAGCTTCCCAGTAACTTAGAATGCTGTGTAATGCTGTAATTTTGCAGTGTGAGAAACACCATTTCAGTTTCTAACTGATCTGCATTGAATTAATTTTTAAAGTTGTTGAATTATGCTAACAAGATCACAATAATTAAAAGAGCTTCAGGGGCAAGTGGATAGAGTTGGGAGTTAGCTCTGCCATCCCTGGGAGAGAAAAGATTTGTGCTTCCTCTTGAGTTACTCTAAGCTAGCAATACAAATCCTCAGAGCTCACATTAATGCAAGCCTGACTGACAACCTACCATTCAGAGCAACCATCTCAGATTTCTGCAATTAGCATGTGCTCTAAAATTTCTGATTCTGTAGGCTTGGTCTCTAATTTACATTTTGAAAAGGCTCTTAAGAATGAAGATGCCAAGACTGAGCAAATTCGCTGCTCTTGAGACACATTCTGCATATCTGCAAGCTCAGTAAAAGTGTGTTTCTGTTAAAATCAATAGGATAAGTATCACATGGGAAAAAAAAAGACTCTTCTTACCAAGTTGGGAGTACTCAAGGCTTTCATGGAGAAACTCTGGAAAGAGACAAAAGAAACTAGTCAATGTACTGAAATAGGGACCGTGTATTAAATAATGCAGAAAGTTGCAGGCAGCACTTGCTAATCCCTGAAAATCTCTTCATGGCCTCAATCGCAGCTTTTTATATGGAAAACTGTATATTCAAGAGGTCTACATACAACTTAATCACAGAAAAAAGAGAAAGCAGAGATATATTAGACATATCATCCCATCTGCTGCCAGTGACTGATTTTTCTCTCTGTCAAGGTTTGCTTTAGGAGACAAAAGAAATCAGATTATTTATTACTTATCCAGAGAGATTATTTCACATTTTAAGAACGTTTTCCTGACGAATAGGAGGCTTGAAAATCAGTGAGATGTAAGCATCTATGCCTGAATAGGTCCCGTATTGGAATGCTGAAGTCAGCACACAATGGGTGAAACAATATTGCTGAGATCAGTTACTGACATTTTCATCATGGGTTAGACAAATGTCACACACTTGAAGTTTCAGCAGTTGCTCCCTAGTTTGTCTGGATCTAAGATATAGTTCGTGTTAGGTCAGGTTCTCGACAAATAAAGTCAGATTTTCTAGGCCATTTATAATAATGATGTCTTCATTGTGTGAGTTTAGGTCATTCATTCAACTATTTTAAACTATCCTTTTATGCAGGATGACTTGGGAGTTTGGGGTGTTTTTTGGAAAATGAATGAAAAATGCAAAAAGGCCCATTTAAGTGGATTTTTGCAAAACAATGACATTACCTGTTCTCTAACTTCCAACTCAAAAAGTCATGAAGAATTAAACTGTCTGAGTGAACATTTGATAGTGTATAGCTGCTTGCGACAGCAACATTTGCATTGCTACATCTGATAATAAATTAAAATGCTGGCATTCATTATTAGACTAGATGAAAGCGTTAACAGGATAGTATTTTCTCCATTCTGAAAATCATCTAAAGTATTTACATTTATCATTTTTGTCTTCCTCCTCTTCTATGCAAGAAGCTTACATTTTAAGTCTCTGATTAAAACACCTTTGAAACTGCACTGGCATACACAGCACCAGCAAGTTAAGCGGCATGATTTTGGCCTGAACCAGCTCCCGCTTTCACCACACCAAGTGGAGACAGCAAATAATGACAATAAGCACAGTGGGTGAAGGTGTCCTGGCTTGGGAAGGGGGCTGGAGAGTTTAGTTGCAGGAATGCAAGCTGAGTCACACTATTTGCCCTGCAGATAGGGAGTCTTGTCCCATTCCATTCACGGGTACAGATATTGCCATCAGACCAATAAACACCAAGTTATGAACAGCACCTCTCAGCTTTACACTCGTGCTAACTGAAGAACCACAGCAGGATTTTTATCTCCAGGCTTTAACTCAGCACTATGCAAATTAAAGTTGATTTTTATCCCACATAGTGAAAATTAAGAAAATAACCTAAGAATATGGAATATACCTTGGAGATTTAATGGAGAAAGCATGAAAATCATCTGATACATCTAAATACAGCTTCTGCAGTTCAGAGAAAAGCTCACTGAAGACAGTATAGGATATTAGCCAGTCTGCCACTTTATTTTTGCAGTTTTAATAATTTTGACTTTAACACCACATTTCTTTCCATTAAGGACTATACAAACCTTACACAAGGTTTGGAATTATAAATAGAGATGATCCCAATCAGAAATTATAATTTCACTGTAATTGCTGTATCTTCTTTAGGTTAAAGCTGTCACATAGATTGCTGACCATTAAAACTGGTGAGCAGTTTTTATTCTTTTGTATCACTATAATTAATTTCTAGTAAAGGGACAATAGCAGAGCTGTTCTTCACCCCGTATCTATGGCTCCCTGCCTGTGATCCAGCAGCCCAACTTATCTGTACCAGTCACAGGCAGCTTGGACTGTAACAGACACCAATAAACAATGGAACCAGCAAAGCCAAGGGAGGGCAGAAGGAGGAAGAGAGAAAGCAATGATTGGTTTTTGTTAAGCCACTCATGAGTTTGAATAATTAAGGCTAATTCAGCACAAGCCAGACTTGCTGCTCTCTGCTCTGCAGCCTCCCATCTGTCATATCAGGTCTACATACAAGCTACTTTCTGGTGTTTAAGTAAAAATAAAGCTACTGAAATAAGACTCAGAGCAAAACTGTGTTCTCAGTAATTTCAGTTGGCATACACCATTTTTTTGAACCAATGATGCTTTGTATTTGTAATGCAATCTTGTTGCAGTTTGCAATGGTCCAAGGATATAAACAAGACTGTGTGTAAATGCAACTCTGACAAAGCTGAAAAAAACATAGGAACTCCCAAGCACATAAACACTTTGTCAGTTCTAAATCTCAAACAAAACCAAGAGCATGAATCATTGCATTGACTTTAGTGTAATTGAATTAGTACTTTTCAAGGAAAAGGACAGTTGGTAGCAAGAGAGCTGAAAGAGAACATTAGCAGAAACATAGTGATAAAATTTTATGCTCTGTGGGAACAGAAATCAGTAATTACTGCTTACAGAACAGTGAGCTCTTAATAGAGGATATTGAATAGAGGAAACAAAACCAATTAGTTTTTCTACTGAGTCCATGATTTCTAGTATACACCAAAGTTGTGAATTTTAGTTCCCTGGCTAATTTCTCGAGGCATTTTTCATACTTCACTTAAGTGTGAGAGACCAAGCTGTGGCTTTTCTTATATATATAGTTCCATATGTTTCACTGGAGATATTTGGGGCTAATTTTTTCACCAATTAGCTATGTGGATTAATTCTGCTGCTTATTTCTTGTTTCATTTAATTTCTACAGTCTTAATTTGGCACTCCGGATAAGTTTTATCATCATATCCCGGGACAGAAGATCCATACATCAAGGCTGGGAAGAGAGGTGATGGGAAGCTCTGTTGCAAGGTGCAGTCTTCTTCCAAGGGAGTGTTGGCTTACAGTTAGGTGGGATGTCAGTCTGTGCATAGTATTATCTAATGATCCCAGGTTCAGAGCTCTTATTGCAGTGAGGAGGGTTTTTTTTATACACAGCATACGTAATAATCTGCCAATGAGCTGAAAGAATTAGAGTTACTGTAGCAGTGCTAATGTATTTCCACAGTAATGCTGGAGCTGATCTGACAGGCACTGGAACCAAGCAAGCATGCACTTGCTTTATTAGCCTTTAAAGAAGTTGAATTTAACACTCTTGTGAGCTTTTCTGATAAGAAAAGCACTTTACTCACAAGAAGTGAGATAGAAAAGTGCTAACAAGTTTAAAGGATGCTATTTAAAAGTGCATCTCCATACAAAATAAGCAGGTTGATTTAAAATTATAACAAGACTAGGCCTGTGAATTTCTGTATCTTTTGCTCCAGCCTTTACCAACTTGTATTTGTCTGTGGTGTACAAGGTATATGTGCTGTGGAAAGATCGCCACCGCCCCTCTTAATACATTCTTTTTTATAAAATCAAAATTCCTAGTGGCAAGCCATTCTGACACTCCACATTATCCCCAACAGGTTTCTTCATTGACAACATGCGTGGTGTGTCTCAGCCGGCAAAGCTGCACGCTCCCATTCCTGCAATGGATTTTCCTTTTGCAAGTATGATCTGTTTTGCCACATTTCAAAGTGGGCAGAGAAGGGGCAGCAACAAATGTCATATGAGCTCTGGTCACATTCGCTCACATAAAACTGTTTGTATGACCTTGATTGACCTTGATGGGCTCTGCGTGCAAGGGAACATTTATGAAACAAGCTAAGCAGGCAGTTCACCACCACCAATGTGTTAAATAAATCACCAAGTGCTTTGCAGCACTA
Organism: Callaeas wilsoni; assembly: GCA_013398955.1. Taxonomy (NCBI): domain Eukaryota; kingdom Metazoa; phylum Chordata; class Aves; order Passeriformes; family Callaeidae; genus Callaeas; species Callaeas wilsoni. The sequence continues at coordinate 76,853 of VWPU01006919.1, forward strand.
GGCGTATTTTCCAAGCTAACATATAGCTAGATCCAGCTTTTAAAAGACAAGCAGTTTTCCTGAACATCCTATGACATGGCATGCCCAGCTCCTCCCTGGAGGAGGATGAAGAATGTGCCGCCTTTTCCCTGAGCCAGCCAGCATGGAGACCTGTCAGGTCTCTTCCAGGTCAGAGTAAGGAGGAAGCAGCCCCTGGCTTCGAAGGAGTGGGGTCAGCAGGCAGGTGGGCCCCAGATCCCACCCCTATCACCCTGACCCTCTGAGCCAGTGTTGTGCTGGCTCTGGAGAGGAGCTCAACACGGCTCTGCTCATCCCTGTGCCTGTGTGAAGCCTGACATTGAGCAGAAAATGTGGCAGAATAGTCTGAATAGAGGTTTTGAAAACCAAAAGCTCTGAATAAGCTATCTCTAAATCTAAACTAATTTTGTTCAACCAGTTGTTAATTAGTGTAACTTAAGCCCGTTATTACATGCCAATTTTGTATTTCAAATTAGCCAAGGTGCTAGAGACTGGATGAGAAATATGTGGTGCTGCAGCACACCTCTGTGGTATGCAATATAGCAGCTGTAGGAGATACAAAACCTCCATTCAGGGCAACACCTGTGGATTATACAAAAACTAAGTGGAGGAAAAACCCATTAATGCAATCCAGAAGTGTGTGCATGAACTAGCACCACTCAGTGGGGCTCATGGCCCTGAAAATCCTTCTGGGGCAGTATGGGAACAAACGAAATGTGTTTAACTGTTCGGGTATAAACTTGATGGTTTGGAGATCATTAGTGCATGTGTCTTTGTTCTTTTTCATAACAGAATAACAGCTTCTATCAGCACAGATTACTCTGTGTTAGGTGCTTAAAACCCTTCAGGAAAGAACAATCGGATTTTAGTCAGGTAAAAAAGAACATTATTTCTCTGAATTTCCCTCTTCTTTTTCTCCTTTAAAAATATTTACAAAAGGATTTTTTTTCTGAAGGTACTCATAATTAAGATTTCTTGTAAATCTGCTTCTATGTCTGTAATAAACTGATGAAATATCTTTCAGTTACTTGTTATCAATACTTTAGCACTACAACAGTACAACATTTTTCCCTAAGGTTTCAATACAGATTCAAATGGTAAAAACCACAGCTGACCACACAATCTGAAAATTGTTTATGATCTGCCCCAAAGGTTTAAATCTTCCTATGTATATAAACAGTTGAAAGCAAAGGAGTTGTGAGCAGGCAAATGAAAATAATAATTTGTCTTTCAAGTATTTATGGGGGAAAAAACCTTCCATTTGTCTCTAGTTAGTGTACTGTCTAATCACTGCCCATGATAAACCAGGAGAATTCAAAGAAAATTATCCCAATTTTATTTGCAAGAAAAATCTCCAGTGCAATTGTTTGTGTCCACCTGACAGTTTCTAAATCACTTTTATATCATGCACAAAAGTGGAAGAAAGAAAAATATGCAATGTTGGACTCTAAGACAGTGAGTGAAAATGTCATGTGACTTTCACCCTATCTGCAATCAGAAGAAAAAAAGCCACCTTTAAGTTTTGCCACCTGCTTTGAAATTCAGGAAGTACATCAGCATCAGCCCCACAAACACCAAGATATGTAATAGTTACACAGAAGAACTTTCCATGGCACTTGAAGGGAAATGGATATCAACGTTTTCATTGCCTTTTCAAAGAATTACTGCAGAATATAATTTTTCAGGCGAATGAAAAGAGGTAGAAGGTGTTAAATACTCATGATTCTTCTCTGGATTTGCAGAAATCAGTTGCAAAACTCCCATTGATTCAAGCACCCATGATTTCCCTAGGAAGGGAACGTAGAGTTGGAGGAGGAGCTTTCTCCTTTTGAATTTTCGCTAGATAATTAGTTAAGCTTCAATAATTTTCAATACAGGTCATAATTGCTTCAAAGTGCTACACTCACGTGATCAGTGTCTTTTGCAGACAGTGTTGCACCACAGGGAATAGCCAACATAATTATGTGGCACAGTTTGGCTCGAATTAATAGTTCTGAGAGTTCAGGTTAAGAGAGATTAGATTTCAAAGTTGTCTAAGTCAGGTGCCTAGAAATGCCTCTTTTTGTCTTAGCCTTTTGTAAAACAAAACAGTGACCTTTAAAATTATTTTTGCTCTTAGAGGGCTGCACACTTTCCAGCACTGCTTGGAGTTCAGTGGTCTCTGACTAACACTGCTCTGAGACATTTCAATTCTAGCAGCAAAGGCCAGAGGAGTTCTCACATGAACATCCTTTACCCTACAGAAGTTCCCTCCGCTTGGCTGCACCCGCAGGAGTGGCAGAAACAATACTTTTTACCACAGGCAAGAGCAAGGAAGCTGGCAGCTAGAACTGATGTCTTTGACACTGCCTATCCTGGGAAGCTGTTTCCAGGGCTTCAGTGCTTGCCAGATGTCAGCTGCTGAGGCAGAGAGCTCCCACACAGGAGGCCTGTCTTCAGCTGAATTTTTGGTGGGAAGTTTTAATCAAAATAGTTCATCACTTTTTTTCAAACTGAGACCATGGAAAATGTTACAGTCTTCTCAAGAGCTCTCATTAAGAATCTCTAGCAGCTCTTTCTTTGGGACATAGATTTGAAATTCGGGGTTAGTGGATTGTCTGGCCCCAGGCATAGGATTTTGTGATTATACAGAAGTTAGGACACTCTCTACTGTATTCTTGCAACTCCTCTTTATTGATGAACAGGAAAAAGCTGGATTTGAGCATCGAGTGATGAGAAAAGCAAGGAGTTACAGGAACAGAATGAAATAACTGGGTGCAGGTGGCAGAGGGGGTCAAACATCCAAAGAATAAAAGGGCCTATCTGCCCAGAATGGAAAGACTTAAGAAGGAAAAAAAAAGAGAAAAGTTCAAGGTCAAAACATGTGTAACAACCAGAAAGCTCCAAATTACAGGACTTAGAGCCAATATTAGATTTTCCTACTGGTAGGACAACTGCTTTGGACATTAATAAGCATCCCATTTTTTAAAAGCTGTTCAACAAGAGGTAGCAACATACTACCAGTATCATTTACTCCATAAACTCTGGATTTGGAGGTCTGTGCTGCACACGTTGTCAGAATCAAAGTTTAAACCACAAAAGAAACAAAAAAAAAAGGGAAAAAGAAAAAGACATCCATGCACTTCATCTGCATGTGTGAGTTCCTGTTTTAAAGGGTGGGAATATAGCAAAGAGAGAATTTTTTAAAGTTGAGAAATGAGGAATCAAATAGTAACCATGCAACCTTGTTCTGGCACAACAGACTCCTGAGCTGTATTGCTGACACAGAGGAAGGGAACCCCAAGCCCAGCATCTGGACTGAGTCCTTTCTACCACACTAACATCACTGACACAACTCCTCAGTTCTCTTTGCCTGAACTGAAGACTTTTATCCGTGCATTGTACCACAGAAACTAGGGAACTTTCTGTAAGGTTTTTTTCTTTCTTCTTATTATGTATTTAAGGCTATTAGTTCAAAATTTGGGCATCACTTAAATCCTCAAAGCCATTTCCTCTCAGATATTATTCATTGCCTACTGCCCTTTGAGGTACCTTGTTTTCCTAGCAGCCTACATTTTTATTGATAAAATCACCATGTCACTGGCACAGCTGCTGCCAAATATGCACCATATGCTTCTCCTTCACTCCAAGCAAAACAGTTACCTGAGTTTAACCTGTGAAGTTACTCAGTGCAGTATAATTTCATGAGTCTTTTGCATCAGGAAAATGTTGTTTATAGCTGCTTTCCTTACAGAATCCAGTAATTATCCTAATAGGCCTGTTTCTATCAGTAAATTAAGTCCAGTGAGAACATATAGTACATGCATGACTAGAGAGCTCTTAATTAATTTTCAGATAATTAAACCCCTTTCAGATGATTAACCCAATTTTGGGATTTATGTGGACAGTGTAAAAAATATGCCAGAAGGTAACGAAAACATTATGAATATTCATTCCTAAGTTGTTCACCACAAACCACTACAGAGGCCAGGAGACATCCCACACTGTCAGTCTTCTGTGGAGACTTGTATTATCAAGCTTGCTGGAAAGATACCTTTTAGACAATACTGAAAAATCAGCCTTTTATAGGGGAAAAACAATTCTGTTATTATTCATACCAGTTTCCAGTTTCTTATACTGAAGCTTTTCTTATCTTAAATGTGTACATTTTCCTAAATTTATTAAATCTAATTCAGTTCTGATGCCACCCCCCACCCAACTGGTACAGTGTAATTAGTGAGTATAATTTTTATATACAGATATTGTAACAGATGGTACACTCAGGATCTCTACTTTGAACTAGCAGAAACTATTTAATTAAAGTGTGATTTCATTCAAAACAACCCAACCCTGGCATAATAAATCTTATTCTTGAATGAGAATGAATGGGACACATATACACCACCAACAGTATTTCAACATCTTTACAGCAATTTGTTTTAAAATCTTATATCTGAAGTAAACTGAAACTGAGTATTTCACCAAGATACACATCTTCTCCATAAGATAAGAAAACCATGAAAATATATTCAGTTCTACTCAGGATTCACAATACAGGCTAATGAAATTCAGTCCAATAATAGGGTCTCTAATGCAAGCAACCTCCTTTCCTGCAGCCTCTGTGTCTACTCAAAGCACAGTTCTGTCATTCCTGAATTAGGCACATAGATAGAGTAGAGAAAATATGAGAGTAAGACTGATAAAGTCAGGTTTCAGTTGCCTCTGAAATAATTTTTACAATTCCCGTCGAGTCTTTTTTTAATTGGTTTTTTTTTAATTAACTACAGCACTGAAACAAACAAGCACTAAAATCATTGAATTTCTCATGCAGTTCTCCACCTAAGGAGTGATACATTTCCAGATCTGATAGACTGAAAACATCACCCCAGACTTAAATTTCAAATTAGTGAGGAAGTTACTGATGTTACCAGGGAAAAACAATGAGGCACAAGCTCTCTGCAGCCCAACAAAGTTACTATAAGAGGCAGCAAAAGCAGAACTCAAGTGCAGATCTTGCAGTTCTACTGAAGTAAGGTATACTGGCATTCTCCCCAAAAAAATAGTGCAGTTTGGTTAATTAGTTACTAGGAAAACTCTGCTAATGTATGATGAGTATTCCTTTTCAGAAGAATCCTTGCCTAAATCAATACCAGCTAGCTAAGAAACTGGATGTACAAGATTTCTTTTGGCCAGAAACAACGTGGTTGACATATGAGATCTTCCGCGGGATGTTCATGTGATTTTAACTTCCCTAACTTCTCTAAATGAAAGGGACAAAAAAACCCCAAACACAACAACAAAAAATACTCCAAAAACACTCTCAAAAGAAACTCCGGACTATTATTAGTACCATGTTTAATTGCTGTCCAAGCAATACTTCAGCATTTGTTGAGTAGCAGCACACAACCAACTGTAGTTTGGCAATTACAGAGACGTAGTTATCCAAGAGTTAATCAGCAATCCTTATGTGGCTATGCTGTTCTTTTCCTCAGAGAAGTGCTCCTTCCTAGCACATTGCCAGGTAGTGTGGGAAAGCTCACACTTTTTTTCCATCAAACTCTCTTCTTCTGACAAGTGGAGGACAGTTCCAGCATTTCCAATTTGAGCATGGAATTGCCTTCACCTTATTCGACCCTGATTTTCTTCGTGTTTCAATATTATTTTAACTGCTAGCTTCCTCTGAGGATCAGTTTGAATAGGAAGATCCATATGTCCATATGCCAGGGTTTAACAGCTAAATGGAGTGAGAAAATCTTCAATTAGCTGAAAGTGATTTCAGCCAGGCAGGCTGAGAAATGTCTACAGACTGAAAAGCTGAAAAAGCTAATATATCAGTCATTATATTTTCTAATTATTAAATTGAGCTGAACATAAAATATTTTGTACTACTAATTTAAAAAAAAACCAAACAAAACAACCGACTAAAAAATTAAAACCAGCAAAACCAAGAGTAATAAAGCCAATTATTCAAATATTGAAATTGTTTTGGATAATAGAAGCCCCAGTCTTGTAAAGACAGTGGTAATGAATCACTGCACTAAATCAAACAAACTGTCCAGCTTCTAGAATCAAATAACTGCTTGCATTTTGGGTGTATTAAAAGAAATACTCTAATTCTCAGTGATCACTTACAAGCAGTTTCACAAGCAGCCTTTGAAAACTTACCTTGACATTATTAGAAAAATGACAAAGAACAGCGAAGGGAATTTTAAATACATTTAGATGAATAATTAACTGATAGTCTTTTCCAAAACACAAATAATCCTCCTCAGTATGGTTTACAAATACTTCTATTGCAGTAGTGTTTAGAGATTTAGTCATGGCACAGATTCCCTTTGTGCTGGGTGCTGTACAGGAACAAAAAGGCAATCCTTGTCTTGAAGAACTTACAGGCAAGCATGTGGTTATTTGCTATACAATGCATTTTAGACCACAATTCCCTCATTTGTTCCAGCCCTGATCATCTCTCATCTTTCTTAATGGAATCAAGGTATTGACATCACAGTTGCTGGGTACAGAATATGGATTTATATGAGACCACATGCACAGTTATAATGAGAGGGCAGTTATTGTTGAATTCCTTATTTAGAAAGCATATACTTTCTTCGTCTTTGATACACTAAGCAATAACTGCTTTTCTCTGAAAATATTTAATAGACAAAGCTAATTCAGCTTTGCTGGCTATGAGCTTCTGTGTATTAAGCCATCTGCTTTTATGGGGCAATGGGAGAGGAAAGAAAACAGGTGAGTTTTCAGCAGATAAAAGTTAACACTAGGTTTGATTAAGTAGAATGTCAAAATATAAATTAATTTAGACAAAAGTAAACTAAAGTCATTGCCTACTGTCACTTCTGAAACATTATGGCTTATCATTTATGCACACCATATCTGTGCAAGAGCACCCTCAATCTCTGCCTGCAATAGCTGCACATTGTAATTTTTATTATTGCCTCAGGGGTTTGCTAAAACCTGCCCTTGGCAAAGCAGCAGAATCTCAACAAAATTATGTCTAATCACATTTCTTAATCCCAGTCAAAGATTAATTTGTCCTGTTCTGTTTATCATTGCAGAAGATATAAATTTCATCACTTAATTGTGCTTTCTTTTGTTCTCTCTATTGATTCCAGAAACAAATGACATTCTTTTCTTAAATAGAATTGAAAAACCTTTGTTTCCATTATAATCAAGAGAAGTTGTTCAGTCAGTGTCACAGAAGTCAGAATTTTCTCATGAGCTTAAAATATGACCAATTTGTTGTTAATTCTTTAAATTTTCTCTAAATCTATTTATTCTATTTTTTCTCTTTTCTCTAAATTCTTTACAGTCAAAGACGAATCATGTTTCAACCAATCTTAGTTACAGAGAGCACATATTTTTCACAAGCTGATGTCATCTCTCAGGACATTTTTATTTCACCAAGGAAATTCTCCCTTTTGTCAGCACAGAAAATACTACTCACCACTGCCCATCTTCTGCTTTATTCTCGTCTTCATCAAATCATACTCTCAAATGGGAATACTGGCGTCCTCCTGAGTAATCCTTCAACTCATGTCCTTAAAATTCTCTACTCTTGCATTTAACTGTGGAGGAGAATAAGGTCACAGTAACTTAGGTTTTATGTGATATCAGTTAAAAAAGAAAAGAAAAGAAAAGCAAAACCCACAACAATCTACACTGCTAGACTTCTAAGCCAGTTTCTGTAAGAAAAAAAACCTGCTTTTTTATTGGCTTTGCAAAGGAATTAGCATGCAATTGAACGTCATCATCTTTGCCAAGCAAATAGCTGTAGATATATATTAAACACTCCTAAGTCTCTTCAATCCCATTTAGTCTCCACCTGTTTCTCAGACTGAGCATCCCATTCAGGAAGAAGGACAAATACCATACTAAGTATAGAGAGAATACAAATCTGTGTATTTCAAACACACAACTTCTTGCCTGGCTGTTCTCACTCTTTGCATGAAAAGTACAAAGAGAGTCAAGAGACGGCAAAACATACACCAGTTAAATACATCTGCATTTAGTTTAAGGAATAAATGGTATTCACATGTTTTCCACAAGTCGTCTTGTTTTTATAGCCTCAGCCATATGGACAAAGCAGAGGTTGACTGGTTCTGACTACAATTATATGTATTCTTGTGCATATTTCACCGCATATACGTATATATGCTGCTGTATGCCAGACAATTTTAAGAGCAGAAAAACACGGTGTTCAGTACCCAGTGTGGTGTTGATCTTCTTTTGAATCAGAAGTGAGTTTTGAATCTGTCACTCATCATAGATATATTCACAAACACATGTGATGCATTTGCTGCTTGTACAAGAAATTTTCTACCTGAACAACAGAAGTCAGAATAACAGCAGTGGGATTGGTCATAAAATAGCTCGTTATTTTACTGAAATTTTACCCCGAAACCCATACCATCTTTCTCACATATTTTCATACTGCAAAATACATTTGAACACCTAAGTGCTAGAAAGTTATTTCTGCAACGTTACTCAGAACCGTTCAAAGTCATGAAAAGCAACACTGCAGCCAAAGACCGTGGTTTTCTTCCTGTTCCCTGGGCTTTGCAGACAGACCCAACCATGCTGCCAAGTCAGGATTTCCAGGCCTCCATCCCTGTGCCAGCCTCACTGGGACAATGGGGTGCCAGGCACTCCCCTTCTCCTTCTCCCCACTGACACACAGCACTATTTTTCCAGCATTGAAAGTAATGGACCTAATTAATGGAGACTGCCATTACCAGCACTCCTTTTGCCTTTGTTTTCTGCCTGCAAACTTACCAGTAGATGCTACACCTTCAGCAACACCTGTTTTAAAAATCCATTATTTTAAAAAAGAAACATGATGTAAAATAAAAATTACTTGCCAAACACCAACAAAAACCTGCTGCTCTTTGTGGCCAGTTGCTTACTTTATGCTGAGGTTACATTGACGTGACAGGGAACCCATGGGTATCAACAGGCCCTGCAGGACCCCCGTGGCCACTTCCCACCCACCCACAGCCCCGGGGGCATGCGCCCATTCCCCTCAGAGGTGTGCGGTGCTCCAGCGGGGGCTGTGGGAGGGCTGCCATGCCCCACCACGACACTCATGGCCACCTCCCACCCATCCACAGCCCCGGGGCCATGAGCCCATTCCCCTCAGAGGTGTGCGGTGCTCCAGCTGGGGCTGCGGGAGGGCTGCCCTGCCCCACCAGGACCCTCGTGGCCACCTCCCACCCATCCACACCCCCAGGGCCATGAGCCCATTCCCCTCAGAGGTGTGCGGTGCTCCAGCGGGGGCTGTGGGAGGGCTGCCATGCCCCACCACGACACGCATGGCCACCTCCCACCCAACCACAGCCCCGGGGGCATGAGCCCGTTCCCCTCAGAGATGTGCGGTGCCCTGGCTTGCTCTGCAGAAGAGCTGCCAGGCCATGTCCTGCCACCCCGGGGGAGCCCTGGCCCCCACCATACCCTGAAGGTTTCCTGCAGTTATAATGTTTTGAAAAATACGACCCACAGGCCTCAGAGTTGTAGCTTTGCCGTGCTTTTAGAATTTTTATTTTCATTAATTAATTCCTTCGTCAGTTTGCTGCTATGCTGCCCCAGTGATGGCTGTCATAAGGTCTTGAAAACCGAAGTACATAGAGGGACTCCTTGTTCCTTGAAGTCTGAAGCCAAAGAAGGCATCTCCTAGCAATAACTATGGCTTTCCACAGAAACCCCCACTCCAGCATGCACATCAGTCACCTGAGCAAGGAACTCGTCAACATTTTTGCCTCATGATCAGGAGTTAAAGAAAGAAGAACCTCACTTGCACATACAAATCCATATCCATAAAATCTACCACAAAATTTAAACATTTAGGACAACACCTCTGGCAGGAATGCCTATTCTTTTTTTCTTTTACTCTGAAACACCTAAGATCAATGAGGGAATATTTCTTGACACCTTTTCACCCACACTGTAAAACTGATAGATAATTTTTGTGTTACTTTGCATTTCCCTTTTATCCCTCAGATCACACTTTCTTATCAGCAAAGAGGTGAGGATAAAAGAAAACAAAAAAATCCTTGGCTAGTTATTTTAATGCCTAAACTGCAGAGCGTTTAATTATTTTCAAAATTGTTTTCCCATAATCAAGTGGTTCCTAACCAGTTTTCAAAATATAAATATCTCACAAAAGTACAAAGTTTTCAGGGTTTGAGCTATTTCCGATATCAAGGTTTCTATCCTTTTTTGATCAAGAATTATATAAAATGAATCATGTATATTTACTGTCAGAGCAATGACAGGTCTTGGTCCCCATACTTTCTGTCAAACACTCCTTTAAATAGCCATGTTTCTCAGAAAGACAGTCAGAGGTTGTTATTATCTTTACTGCTGGGTTTGCCACATCTCTTCCTACTACAGCAATATTCATTAATAGTTTACATGCTATTTTTCCAAATCTTGTAACATCTCTTATGGGCTTTAGAGTAAATGTATTTGCTGCATTGACAGCATTGCAGAAATTATATTTGGATTGTTATAGTCAATTTTTCATCTTTTACTGTAATAAAATTAAAATTTAATCAGAACGTCAAGATTTAAAACAACCCTGGCAAGAACTTGTTCTACAGAAGTCTCATTAATAAGCAACAGAATACCATACTTTTAGCAATTACAGGGGCTTGGGGGTTTTTTTGCTTTTAAAAAGGACAAGTCTACTTCATTATTTTTAAAAGCCTTTGTTGTGGCAAGTAATGAAAATTATATTGATCCTTTGACTTGTCTTGTAGATGAAGGTGCCTTTGATCATACAAGTATCATGAATTCCCATGACAATATTTTCCCTTTCCTATCCATGATCCCTAAGTACAAACAGTTGCTAGAGAGGAATAAGAGTGACATTTTAGCTTAAGGAGATCATTAGATATTGGCTCTTAAGGGCAGTTTCCTTATAAAAAGAATGCAGAAAAAAAAATCTGTGACATGAGTTATAGTGAAACCACTTGTACAAAGGAAAGACAATCACTCTGTAAATTATAAACTTCTCAGCAAATGGATTTTCTACTTTCCCAGGGGCAAGACAATGCTTAGAAACATACCGATTTTGTAAAAACTGAAGACTCTACTTCAGTTAGAAGTAAAACTTCAGTATTTCATTAAAGCCAAAAGTAAGCATCCAATGCAAGACTGGAAGGCAATACCTCACTCTTATGTTTCCGCTCACTCTTCTCAAAATGGAAAGATATCTCTGATGTCCTAGACAATGTATGGTGGGATTCACCCAACCTAACTCAGAGATTCTAAATGTTACTGCCTAAACCTAAGTTAGTCATGTAGAGTCATAGTATCCTTGAATCATAAAATATCTCAAGTTGAAAGAGACCCATAAAGATCAAGTCCAATGCCCTGCTCCTTGCAGGACTACCTGAAACTCACTCATATCTCTAAGGGTGTCATCCAGACACTCCTGCTACTCTGACAAATTTGGTGCCGTGCTCACTTCCCTGGAGAGCCTGTTCCAGTGACTGACCACCCTCTGAGTGACTCCTCTGATAGTTAATGGAGAAAAACAGGTATGGAGAGAAGGTGAATCATCACATCTTCTGGTTTTATTATTTATTTTGCTCAACTTCCACACTTACATGGCTAATTACAGCTAGCCATCCTTGTCAATAGGACAGGCATCAGAAGCATCTAAAAAGGGAAAGACTCAAGAAAGGAACGAATACTATTTTTTTTCACTAAAAGTACATCAGCTCCCTTCTGGGCAGCTAAAGTTAGGAAAGATGACATTTATTCCCCATGTCCGTCTCCTGACTTTTACTTTTGAATGTAATATGAGGATGTTTCATCCCAAACTTGCATAGCCTCAGTCCTCTTTAAAAGAGAGGACTCAGAACCTAGCTTCTTACATGATGACAAGCAAACTGAAGGACCAAAGGATCCTAATTACAGAAGGAAACAAATATGTATAAAAAAGCAATGGTTTTTATTTTATTTTATGAAATAAATAGGGATGTGTGTAATAAGGTGAAAAGTTTTATGTAGGGCACCTAGCATCCATTTCCCACTCTTTAAATGACTTGTCTCAGGCAAAAAAGACTTCATTATTCATTGCATATGATGTTCTAAGCAATTGTCAAAAGCTGCAGGGATTATGGACAAAATCTGAAATTGCTGATTGGAAAGTGTTATAGGAGGCTATACCAGACTAGTCAGAATTGACAAAGAGTATCAGAGGAAGAGCTTTAGCATTCAAAAATACTCTCAGAAGTAGACTCTTCATTTAAATATCTATTAAATTAAGAACTACTCACATCTCCAGTAAGACAATGAATGTACAAAACCAAGTCAGTGCTTAGAAAAAAATGAAAGGACTTTTGCAAATCAGTCACATTAATATTTATACTTACAAGAGACAGTCATTTTCCAATTACCATGTAGGTAGAACAGCAGTTCATATCAAATTTCAGAATGAAAATGCACACCATGCAATTTCTCTAGTTCCTCTTTTTATATGGCTAATAGAAAACCAGGTGGAAAATTGCTCATTGAAGCTAATTAGCCTTTGGTTATCACCAGTTACATTTCCAGCTGTTCTGCTTCATCCTAGACTTCTTAATTTATTCATCTAGCATATTCAGGTCTGTTTCCTCCATATGCTATGTTCATGAAAAGAAGGAAGAAATCCTGTTTCTGGGGAATTAATCCCTCATCTGTCAGATTCTTAATTGCGGCTTCATCAGTGATTGAGTGCTTGTAAGGATGCATTTGATAGTAAATACATTTCTTTCTGTTTAAGGATATATGGTTCATGAAACTCATGAAAATGAATCTGTATCACTTGGGAAATCTAAGGTATATATTCTTACCATTTCTTTTATAACGAAGGTCAGATAAACTCTGATACACTCCAAGGCTGTAAAATTAAGTTCTTAAGTAAAAGACTAAGAGCTCACTAATCTGTACCATAAGCATATTAATAAAGAGAATACTACTCATAGCCCTTTGCAGCAAAAGAAAAGAAAAAATAAAATTTGGTTTTTTTCTTTTATATGGCATTTAATGATACACCCTGTCTCTAAAAAATCAGAAAAGAAAATTAAGTAGTCCTCTTACATTATGAAATGTACCCAAATAATATTAATTTTCTCAAATATAGAAATTATTTTAACTTGCTCTGTTCATATGATTTTAACTTTTTCCTTATTGATCTTGAATATTGAAAATTTGAATAATATTTTTCAAAGCAATTAATTGCATAAGCCACTTGGTTTTTTCTGTTTCTTAACTGCATGCTGATTTAATCATCCATTTAAGTGTAAATTCAGAATAAAGTTTTATGAAACATTACTTATTTGCATGATTAAAATCAACTTTCTGTGGATGTTTGTGTAGAGAGAACTCTATGGCTCAGATGTCACACAAAAATGAACATAAGAACAGCACGATATGAGGAATAGTATGTAAATTACATGAACACTACTGCATTTGTCAGTAGTTGCACCCAAGGGAAATCCCCACACAGCCCTTCTTCCTTCATGCTGCATGCACAGCACGATTGCCAGAGGCTCTGGCATTGCTTTTTTGCTTTTTACTGAAAGAAGAGGGAGGTCAACCCGTTATACCACTTCATTCCCACAGTTCCTCCTGGGCAAACTGGCAAGAAGAAGACTGGATGGGTGGTCTGCTAGCTGGGTAGGAAATTGGCTCCCAGAGCACTTGGAGGGCAGTGATCAATGTTTCTTACTTAGGCTGGCAGCCTGTCACATGTGGGATTGATCCCCCAGTGATTGGTACAAGGCCACACACAACGCTCAACATCTTGCTTGCAAACTCCCACTCTGCAGCTTTAGCTGTGCTTTGTTGATTCGAATGAATTATTAATAATACATCTTTTCAAGCTTGCTTTAGAATTTTCCTGTCGAAGAACTAAAATATATATCTAGAGATATGCAATATTGTCAAACATACATTTTCCAATTCTAAACATGCAATACTTGACCTACCTCTAAGGAGTAACTACATTTCTAAAATAAAGTGCCTATGTCTTTCTTCCCCCTTCTTAGCTGACTGTATGAAACTTTAAAGTAGTCCAATTTTCAGTGTTGTTATTGTGCTAATAATCAGAAGTGGCTTTCTGGGGTCTGCACATGAGACCAGTCATACTGGGTGACATCTTGGTGCCTCCCCTGTCACCTAGAACTGTCACAAACTGCCTGCCATCTGGTTTGTGGGAACTTGGCATCCTCTTGGTTTTTGTGTCCCCAGTGACGCCTGCCCCCTTTTCTCAGTATTATTTCTCTGCAAAGGGTGAAGAAGCTGCAACAAACTTACCTGACCAAGTCTCTGAAGAGTTCTAGAGGAGGACAAGTAACTGCTCCACAAAGGTAGAGGAAGGGAAGTGACAGACCAACACCCACCTCTCTTTCCGAAAGAACCATAAAGAAGCAGTAAATGTGGAATTTGGACAGACTGGTTTTGCTTTCTGTTGTGTGATTTGTTCTTGGTCCACCTCCGAGGTTTCAGAAAGAAATGAAAGGTGTATTTGTAACTTCTGCCTATGTGAGGAAGGTGGGGAAGACAGATTTTTTTCCTCTATTTGCCGTCATACCCTATGAGAGTTGGAGCCTTGCAGGTGTCTCTCTGCAGCTAGGGAGAATGATGGAGAAGGATGCTGTTACATTCCCAAAGGAAAGACAACATCTGCAGAGGCTGTAATACAAAATATGTGATTTTGCCTAAATATAGGGAAGTAATTACATGAAGGAAAAGTTGCAAAATGTACACAGAACAAGAAAGGGCTGTGCATGCAATTAAGTTAGTTGAGGGCATCCACAAGCTTGATCCTAAATATTAGTGGACATCAAAATTGCTGGAAGTGAGCTAGATCAAAATCTTCTAGTTCTACCCATGGATGGATTAGACATATCAAAGGCAGTTATCCTTAAGTCCAGAATGGATAACTAAATAATTGAGTAACACAGTACCAGTCAGTCATTTTTAGATGTGTCTAGTACGAATAGCAGCCATATAAATCTAAGAAAAGATTCCATATGTTTTATATTAATATATTTCAGATTTATTCGTTTCCTTTTGAATTGCTTCACAGTAAACAAATCACATTGCATTAACATGGACATACTAAGATACAGAGTAAAAGGAGTGTGTAGTAATGAGGAATAAGGGATTGAAAATCATTAGCAGTATTACGTGATACACATGAACAGAAAGCCAAATAATTGTGCCTGTTAGTAAAGCAGAGATGTCTCATAATGATATGTATCCATACATTGTAATCAAACCAATATATTCCAAAGTAAAAGGATTATAGACATCTCATCAGAGAACTCTGTCATTCAAACTTGTGAATCCTTTTTACACCTGGCTTACAGAAATTAAAATTCATAACAAAAACATTTTTGTGAACATTGAGCAAATGTGAACATTTGCTTGTTTAATTAAAATTAAATATGTGATTTTGTGCTCCAAGCTACCTTACATGAACATTATAAAACTGAAAAAAAGAAAACTAAATTCTTAAGCTAACAGCAACTGACCTGGTTGTTGTAGGTCAGATTCTGATCCCACTGGCTGAGTATCTCTTCTGTCATCTGTGCAAATACAGAGATCAATGAAAATGTTAATTAATGTTTATTTTCAAAAGAATGTTGAAGAACAAGAGATACCACATATTTCTTGAAAAATTATATATTAAGAATGTCATATTAGAATACTGCATTATTTTGAATAAAATGTATTAATTTTATCAGTGTATTTTAAACTGGCGTATGTTTAATTTATAGCTTATGAATTTAGTAAAAAGGATGTTAAACAACCAAATTCATAACAACTAAGCAGCTACCCAGAAGACAGTGAAATTATTACTGTCCTGATAGACACCACATTTTAACTGCCTTCTTTAATAAGTAGTTGGCTTAAGCAGATAAGAAAAAAGCAGAAGCCCCTAAAACTACAGTTGGATTACAAAGTTCCTTGTATTCCTAAACACAGGTTTTCTGATATGATCTGAAATTTTCTTCCTTAAAAGTATAGATGCCAAAGATTCCGTGTTGTTCAAAGAAAAACAGGGAGGTTTTCCTCTACCTAAAAGGTACCAAAAGCTACATCTGCTCAACCCTCTTTGGCTGAGCAGTGGTCCTGCCACCCTGTCCAATGGTTAGAACAATTCCACTGGGAAATGGGCTCCAGGTGGTCCTGGGCATGAGGGGGCTGAAGTCATAGCTCCTTATTCCCAGCAGCAGTTTGCCCCTGGCTCCTACCTTTCCCATGGATTAAAGACATGCTATGAAGCCAGAGCACCACCAAACTGAAAGCTGTGCAGCTAAAATACTGCAGCTCAACCCTTCCCTCTCTAAAGAGGCAGCAGAATGTTCACATTATGACTGGTGCTGAGCAGTACAGTACAAACAGATATTTATAAAAAGTCTGTTCTGGACAGACTAATCTACTTTTCTACATCGTCCCATGTTATTTCAGTATCATATTTCTGATTAGTGGTTTTGTATCAAAGACGTTTTGCAACCCTGGGACAAACTAGGACATTGTAATAAGGTCATATCTGTGAGGAAGTCTGATGACACATGGTTTCTGTGTTCCTATAACATCCATCACCATGAAATCAGGCAAAAGGAATTGGCACCTCCAAAGCAGGAGTAGAACCAAGAGACCTGAAGCATGTGTTTAGGTCTGTACAGCACTTTGGGATTATCACCTGATACCCCTGTGCTTCTGTCACCCACCAGTAAAACTGAACTGCTTCAGTTCCTCTCATCAGTGTGCTGTGAAGAATGAGCACAGCAGAAAACCTGTGAAAGAATGAGTAAGGACTTGTTCTGCTGATGCCATTATGTGCTCCCATCAATAATATCTGCCAAATACTGTTAGAATCATTAGGGTGCTCTCTGTTGTTGTAAGACACAGAAATGAGATCTAATGAAATTCATAGAAAAAAAGGTGTTCCTCTTCACAATAGCTTCTCAATCAGAAACTCAGGGAAGGGGATCTAATGAACCTTTCTATTTTTAATTTTGAATTTAAAAACGTAGAATGTTACAGATCACTACCTATTTACACCACTGCATTTCCCATTTGCTAATAGCAACACTTCTCGTCACTGAATCCAGGATGAATTTATGTAGTTAAGTAAGGAAAATAAAGTAGCTAATTTACTTCTGATATTTAATTAACTTCACCTGAACTGTTTATGAGTAAAAGGTAAATGCAACTGCTGGCAATTTCTGTGTACTGCTCTACCATGACCACTATGAAGAGCCAGAACTGTTTGTTTGTCTACTTGTATTTGCTACAGTTATATGAGAAAATCTGATTTTTACAAAGGCATTGGACTGTCATCATGTCTGTCTTCTGCAATATTTGCAAATGTAAATTCATTTAACACTACATATACTAAATGTGCAGATTTACTCTGAACCTTTACATCAACTATTGTGCTAATTGTTTGATAAGAAATCAGCTGTCACAGATCAAGACACAGAAACCCCTCTCTTCACCTCATGCAGTCTGCAGAAAAATTAAAATGCACTGGAAGCCCCAGTTCTGTCAAAGGACGATTTTTTTCTTGAGTAACTTGTTTGATTTTGAATTCTCTTTAATGCCAGGTAGAGGTGATGAGAAATTCATGGAAGTTATTTAGAATGAAATAAAATAAAGCTTCTATTAAATGACAATTAGAATGATGCCTGTGTGATGCCAGCCTACCAAATAGGCCAAGAAGACAACATTTTCTCAGAAAATGGCAACAGAAAAGCTTTGTTTCATGGAATTCCTATGCTTGCTTTCAAGTTTATTTTTAAAATAACTGCCTCTGGCATCCATCCCATATTAATTAAGTATTTGTTGCTCCTGAAAGCTATCATGCTTTAATTCACAGGGAAACTTTCACTTCTGAACCCCCTTGTAGATTTAATTCTTTCTCAGAAAGCCATTTTAATCAGCCAAAGAAGATACTTCTGGTTTTATTCTGGAAAGCAACATACTGAGCACCTTTGACATTACAGTTCTTTTACACAAGAATTAATAACCAATAAGGAGTTGTTTTACTGCGTGCCTGACAAATGTTGTAAATTGTAACAGATCACCATGTTTCTTGTAGTAATCTGCAAAAGCTTCTACTCTTTGGTTTATTAACATCTACATTACATTTATGTTTAAAAAACAGTAATTGCTCATCAATCCTTTATTCAAAGCCTTGGTATAAATTGCAAGCATGGAAAAGATACTTCTGCCAAAGTCACCTAAGAAACTTGCAAAAGTTAAATAGGCTGGAGGGTCTCATGATTTCAAAAGCCAGAGGCTCTCTCCAGACAGGGACAGATCAGAAAGTTGTTCTGGTCACAAATTATGCTAATGGCTTAAGACAGTGCAAAAAACCCCACCCCAACCTTACTTCCTCCTTGATTACTTTAACCCCAGTCCACATGCCTGAGTGCTTTGTACCCCTGAGATCTAATTGTGAAGATCCTTCTTTAATCATTCATGGTGAGAATGGAAGTTCACCTGAACTCAGTAATCCTTCTAAGCCAGCGTTGAACAAATTTCTGTCCTTCCTTTGCAGCGTGAGGGACGGTACAGTGATGTTACCCTGCACTAATGCTGAAATCCTAAGGGTCAGTGTTGCATTGTGTGGTGGTGGAAGTCAAGGTAAATCCTTGAATTTAGTGCTGACAGCTGTGTGCCTAAGACTTCTTTCCTTTTTGCCAAGTGCATGCTGAGGGCACACTAACCCTTCCATGATGTGGCTTTAGTTTAGTATTTTTAAGTCTTTTGGAATCAGCGGGGAAATTCCTGCTCATTTCTGTAGCAGTAGAATTAGGACCCACAGGTCACCTAATAGGAAACACAAAAAGAAGACATGGTATGTAATTAGACATGTTTCTCTAGGGAAAAACAGTCCTCACATAGTAGTATATGCAACTGTGACACCATGCTCCTGCATGAAAAGGTTAAAATCAGTCCAGACAGTGCTTAATGTGATGTTTCCACCTTAGAACTTCAATCAAATACTTTTCAAGTAACTTCAGACACAAAGTATGCTCAAGTGAAAGATTTGAATTGGAGATAATAATAATACTATTATTAAGGAATTGGAATAGGTACAATGTACCAGGAATGTACAGACTTGTACATAATGAAATTTGAATTTCATTACTTATGTGATGGATGATCTGAGGCTGGGTCATCTCATTTCAATTCTACGTATCTGTTTTATCTTCCTCAATTTACCTGCATAGATCTGTAGCTCTTAGGAACAGGGACCAGCTACAACTGTCTCCCATGCTGTGCCTTTGAGCATAAGAACACACTAACAGAGTTCAGTTTTTTCTGAGGTCTTTAAAAGATACAATATAAATATGTAATAATGACATAGTTCATAACAGGAATGTAGAATATCAGTTTATTTTATTTAAGTAACTGCTTAAAAAACAGGTGGATACTTTTAATTATATTAAAATAAAGTTATTTAAGTATGTTTTCAGTAGTGGGAAAAGGTTGATTTGGTTGGGATCTGATCTTGGTTAGCCAAATGCTGAACTGATTGTCTAGAT
This sequence comes from Callaeas wilsoni, assembly GCA_013398955.1. Classification (NCBI taxonomy): domain Eukaryota; kingdom Metazoa; phylum Chordata; class Aves; order Passeriformes; family Callaeidae; genus Callaeas; species Callaeas wilsoni. Next base: position 96,418 of record VWPU01006919.1, read on the forward strand.
TTGACATATCCTTTCCTGGCATAGGAATAAATAATGATGGCAAGATTTATTTTTGATCACTGAAACTAATTGTGCAGAGTGAAACTACAAGTTCTGCTCCATTTGGAAAAAAAGGGCTAAAATAGAATAACATCAACCAAGGAAACAAAAATAATTATCTTCTGAAATTGTTGTCTCAAAGGAAAAAAAAAGAAAATAAAACAGATTAAAAGACTGGAAGAAAGAGATCAGAACTGATATTAACAGTGGTGTTTGAAGAGGTAGAGATCTGGATTTATATACAGTCCTTAATATGTCATTCAAAATCAAAGCAAGGTAGGACACGCTGAGGAGTTTGGAAGAGTGTGGGTATACAAAAGACAGTCTCTTATTTTGAGGGTTCTGCTGCCCACTTGAGAAGAGGGGCGACCTCCACCCTTGACAGAGGTGGCTTATGTCCTTTGCTTTTCTAGCAGATGTTTCAGCATCTCACAGACTGCAGAGTTACAATTTTTTGTATTACACTGAATTCCTTAAAATCCAGGTTTATGCTTTACTCTTTATATTGAATATCATTGCCTCAGAAATCCTTCTGATTTCAAAGTTGTTTTTTAAGATTGGGAAAATGAAGGCCAATTAGTTCCACTTTGTCAAGCTTGAGTTATTCTAAGGCAGTTTAACAAGGCTCTTTAAGGAGAAGAAATGAGCATGGCAGCTTTTCCCTGGGTCTTTTGGTGCTTAGGGACCTGCCTGTTAACCATTAATATCTACTGCAGGACACCCAGTCTGTGCCAGAGTTAGACTGGCCAAGTGAAGCCCTTCCCCCTGCTCCCTCATGAGTCCTTTAGTGTTTCCTCATTAGCACCCTGGAAAGGAGTCGGGCGTTCTAAACCCAAGGTCAAAGGAAACTCTGTTAACTCAGAAAATCACTCGGCTGCTTTGGGGCATTTCCTGAGGCAGATCAAGCCGTGCATCAGGAGGGCAGCCTGGGGCTCCTGGCAGGCCTGGGCCCTCTTTCCCACTGCTGCCCCCCAGTAACCCCGGGTGGGCCCCAGTGATGGGGTAGGGTTTCTGGCTTTCTGGCTGGCAGCCCTGCTGAAGGGTTTCCATGGCCACCTGCTCCAGCGCCGGGCTCCCGGCAGACCCTTTGTGCTGCAGCCCAGCAGGATGGGCAGGGGCAGCCGCTCCCTGTGCACCTGCCACCCACCGCCTTGCCATGGGCTCCCTCCCCACCTGTGCCCCATGACCTCTGCCCCTGCATGCACACGGGTACCTATTTCTCCTCCTTCTTCTTGTTTCGGATTTTTTTTTCTTTCCACATGTTTTTAAAAATTCAGCTTAAGGAAAGAAACCACAATCTTATCTTTCCCAGCATTACCAGGCTGCAAGGCGGGTTCCTGGAGCAGCTAAGCCATCCCACAAAGAGTTAAAAAAAAAACTGCCCCAGGCAAGGAAACAAACCAAATAAAAAAAGCCACTGTCTTGTGCCTGAAGCAAACTCTTTGGAGTTTTGTGGACATTCCCCTGTGGACAGGTGGAACCCAGCCCTTGCCATCTGCTGAGAGGATGGATGCAGAAGGCACTGTCCCCATAGCTGTGCCCCTCCAAGCTCCAGCATCCCCAAAACTCGAACTGCCAGCCTTTGCTTGAAGTGGATACACGGGAAATGTGTTCCTCAGTGGGCAGCTGCCACATGCCTGTAGTCAAGGGGACACACCAAGAACTACTCAGACGCAGGTTAAAAGCCTAATCTTTCACCCTCTCCTTATTTCCAGGGCTGTTGCATAATGCACTGATATGTGGAGGCAGGCTTCATCCCTAATAATTCCTTAGGGATGGGAAATCAGAGATTACTTTTGAATTGTAAGTGATGCCAACAGTCTTTTGAGGAGTAAATGTATCCCAAGCAAACACACAGAAAGGGAAAAATTTTTTCTGTCCTGTCTAGGGCCTAGTTTCAAGGAGATTTCATTCTGGCTGTGCTTCATTTACAAAATTACAGTTTTCAGTGGAATACATTGTTTCAAAATATATACGGCAAAAAAAAGTCATATTTGTTTTGTATGTTTCCCTTTTATGCAGAGGAGAACTAGCTCCATGTAATTTCTCCAGCTAGCAGTACTTTTTCAGTATCACTTACTACTTAAGTTGCGCTGAGACCCATGAAAAATGACTGATTTATTCCAAATTTTGTCAAAACCTGTTCCCTCATTTCTAAGTATATGTGGCCCCAGACTTGCAAACTACTCTTTCTGCATACAGAGATCTGTGCAAAGCAGCTTGCAGGTTCACAGTTCAAACTGGAAATCTGCTGCCACAAGGTGAACCAAATGGTAAGACTGACAGACTTTAAAGTATATTTTTCATTCTCAGTGCTATTATTACTGAAGAGTGCTCACACTGAGTGCCATTTTACAAATAAGCAGTAATGCCTGCCCTGGGGAATTTAAACTGAAGCCTTTGTCTGTATAGCAGCTTTCATTCTGGGAACTCACTCATTTAAACATTCACAAATTTCCTCTTGCACTCACAAAGGAAATTGAGCCATAGAGAACTGAAGGATCTTCCACAAACAACACAGAAGAGCTCTGAAAGACTGCCTTTAGGAAGCTTGGTCTTAGGCACACAGATATACTGATACTGCTCAGGAAGAACAGAGTCCAGCATGTTGGAGGTGCACATCACGACGCTACATCACAGCCATGGAGAGGAGACTAGGGTCCTGGTCGATGGCAAGTTGAACAGGAGTCTGCAGTGCCCTGGCAACCAGGACGGCCAAGCGTGTCCTGGGGGGCATCAGGCACAGCATCGCCAGCTGGGCAAGGGAGGAGATTGTCCTGCTCTGCTCTGAGCTGGGGCAGCCTCACTTCGAGTCCTGTGGCAGTTTTGGGTGCCACCGTATAAAAAGATAAAGAGCTGTTAGAAAGCATCCAAAGCGCAGCCACAAGGATAGGGAAGGGTCTAGAGGGGAAGCCGTACAAGGAGGGGCTGACGTCATTTTGCTTGTTCTGCCTGGAGAAGATGACACTGAAGGCAGACCTCATCACAGTCTGCAACTTCCTCATGAGCTGAAGAGGTGCAGGCACTGATCTCTTCACTCCAGTAACCAGTGACAGGACCCAAGGAAATGGCATGAAGCTGAGTTGGGGAGGTTTAGGCTGGGTATCAGGAAATGCTGCTTCACCCAGAGCATGGCTGGGCACTAGAACAGGCTCCCCAGGGAAGTGGGCACAGCATCAAGTCCGCCAGAATTCAAGAAGTGTTTGGACAATGCTCTCAGGCACGTGGTGTGACTTGTGGGGATGGTGTTCGTCAGGAGTTGGACTTCGTTGATCTTCGTGGGTCCCTTCCAACTCAGGATATTTTGTGACTCCATCAGTGTGCTGAGATCCCAGGGTGTGGGACAGCAAAGAGTGTCTTTTGATTGCTGTTCAGGCTGGGGAGTCACACCTTCATATGGCACTGCCTTCCTGCCACGCTCAAAGGGCCTGCAGATCCTGCTCATCTTGGCATCCCTGGACAGCTTTAGTGTCCAGAATCCTTCTGTAAGCAATGTAAAAGGTTACACTTTCTTGAGAACAACCTTTATCATGTTCAGATTTTGTACATTTGAAATCCATCCCTAGGCAGTTTTTATTAGGTGTAAATGGCAAGATTTGAGTAGCAGGAAAGCTGCAGGGATGACTTCTGTGATAAGACACCAAAAGCTCTCCCCATGATGGACAGAGTCATTTCATCAGGCTCCAAGACGGACCCACTGCTGGTAAAAGCCGCATCCATCAGCAACACTTTGATAATATATTTAAGAAGAAGTAAAAAATTCTGTGTAGGAGCTGTGAGAGAGGTGTGAGAAAAATGTGAGAGAAGCAAGCCTGTAGACACTTAAATCAGTGAAGAACGAGGAGGTGCTTCAGTTGCCAAAGCAGATTCCCCTGCAGGCTGTGGAGAAGACCGTGGTGGAACAGGTTGCACCCCTGCAGCTCATGGAGGACCATGGTGGTGAAGATACACTGCAGTCCACAGAGACCCTGTGCTGCAACAGGCTCCTGGCAGGACCTGTGGCTCCACAGGGGGACCCACACTGGAGCAGCCCATTTGTGAAGCACTGTGCTCTTTGGAAAGATCTCATGCTAAAGCAGTCTTGAAGAGCTGCTTTTTCCAAAAGTGTTCCCATGCTGCTTCCCTATAATAAAATGCAGACAGAGTTATGAGCACTATATACATAAATCTATCTGCTCTGTAGCTTCTGAACTATGAAAAAATTTGTGGGTGGCGTGTGTGTGTGTTCCTGAAGGAAAACCTTTCCACACAATGCACTCAATGTCATAGGGCAAGCCAAGCATCTTTGAAGCATCAAAAGTGGAAGATTTTTATTTGATTCTCGAGGGGGGCACAAAAGCCTTGACTATCCTCCCACTGACATTTCCACGCCTACACAAAGCCAGGAGCATAGGTCACTGTGACAGGCACTAACGCAGTATTGATTTACTCTCTGCCATTTCCAAACTTGCCTCTATGCACCAGAGACTTTTTATTCTCTCTGGGACAGAGACATATCAATTCTCAAAAGGTGAGGTTGGAATTTATGACTCCCTGAACCTATGTTGTGTTAAAACTGCCACTTTCTAAAGTGGTCTTACATTCCCATGAAATCTCCTCACTTTACTACCTCAGCAAACAAGCAAGATCTGGGAGCTTTCATCTGGTAGCCTTGCTCCAAAAAGAAGTTACTATCAAAGCTCTCTGAACAAATTTCACAAGTTTAAGTTATTTATAACATTGCTCACTGTGATCTTAACAAGTAAAAAGAAAGAACATCTATAAACTTTCCCTGAAATAACACACAGTGTGTCTCTGCAAGATGTTCCTGAAGAGAACAGCACGCAGCAACTTCCAACTGCAGCCTTGTGAGAAGACCAAGGTGAAGGTCATGGGCACCAGTCATTCAGATTAAGAAACTCACAGGGATCATGCAATGACTATATAGACTCATTCTGCATTTGCAGAACACAGGCTTACAGGGAACTGCTGACACACCATGTCCAGTTCTCCATTGTCACAGGAAACCATGACACTGTGAGAGTTTTTCATGAAGTTTAGTCTTAGAACTTTTTGGGTTTTTGCACTTCTAGAAGAAGGCTCCTCTAAAGTGAGACTACTCTGGCAGATAAAAATCATCTTATAATTTACTGCAGTTAATACTCTCATGCTTTTTTGCCAACATTATCACTCAGGTCAGATAGCTCTTCCCTCTCCTGTCAGTTTTATAGAAAGCAATTATATCTTGCTGCAATTCAAGAGGAAGCTGCTTCTCCGCCCTCCAGCTTGTCCTGCTCTTCCTCCAGCAGTGAATGCAGATTAGAGACAAAGAAAGTCAAGGCCACATCAATCGTCCCATATTCTTTCCTCACGTAGATTTATCACAAACAGTTGGCACATACAGTAGGCAGAAACTTACTTACACACAGACCTACCAACTTCCCTGAGGGAATGGCAGCCATGCTAGGGTCAGCTGAATATCACCACACTGAGCAGACGTTTGCTAGCAAAATATGGAAGAAGGGTCAACAGCTGACAACTAAATGGTATGGAAAGTCACAGAGCTCAAGCCAGTTGCCAGGCCCTGTTGAACTTCTCAATCCAGAGAGCTCCTGGGGTTGAGTGGAAGCCCATGACTTAAAACTAATCACCTTTCTTGGGAGGTTGTTCCTTATCAATAGAAATGTGTTTTTATAAGAATTGCAAAGGGCACATTTCCTGCATCAGGTCTACTCCATTACTCACTACCTTTCCGGACCAATGGAGGCATTTACTGCTTACTGCTGATTGCAGCCAAAGATCTCTTTGAATGAGGGAGAAAAAGCTCTGCTGCAGGTTGGGGCGATGGATGGATGTGTGGGACTGCAGCAGTGTGTGTCAGGCGCTATCTACATAGAAGCATCAGAGACTCCTCAGAGAAAGCTGAAGCATCTGACTCCCTGCTCTTTGGCTTGAAAAACGTGAGCCCGTAACTGGTAGTATTGATGGGTACATTCATTATTTTAATTAATAGTGGAAGCTGCTACAGCTCATGTGAGCAGGTTGATATTTTGCACCTAACGGGTGAAAAATATTGATTTAAATATTGTTAAAATATTTTTGGAAGTGATTGAATAAAAAATTACATTTATGGTATTTTGGCTTGTGTGGTGATTTTTCTTTTATTACTTTTGCTTCTAGGACAATTTAGTGCTGATAGAAGAGAGAGATTGACAACCAAGGAAAGATATCTATTCTCTTCATTTGCAGACCAGGTACATTGGGAACATCTGGCTTTTGAAGATGACTATCCACTTTGAAGTTTGTCGTTTCTGTCAATGAAGCCAGCAGTTTTTCATTTCTGACAGTGAAAACCATGAGATACTTTGAAGTTTTCTTCTTCTGACATTTTTAGCAGCACTTTAAATCTATACATTATAAAACACTTTTTATTTTTTTAAAACATTCCTGTGATTCTCTATGAGGATATTCAGTTTGGGTGCTAATTTTATTTGTTTTTCAGAGTATGGTCCATTAAAAACATGGTCTGAAATACAGCTGCCTGAAAAGTAATTTTGAGTTTTACTCATTGTAATGAAAACATCCCTTTAAATTTATGGAGGAGCCTAATAAAGAAATTAATAGTAATATTTACAACACTTAGCAAGGGAATAAAAGAAACATGAACTAATATTAAAATTATAAATAAATAGAACATCTTACAATGAGTTTTTAAACATAACATGATAATTGAGAGAATGGTGTTGTATGAGTTCACTGATCTAAATTAGAGAAAGCAGAGAGCCATGTCTATGGCTAAACCTAAGGTATCATGGCAGAAATATATTTAACTGCAGTACATCAGATTAGTCCCATGTATTCAAATTTAACATGGATTTCTTGAAGACAGGAAAAGAGATATTTATCTTGGCTTCTAGTGATATTTAGAAGATCATCGAAATTCACGTTAGCTAAGTCAAAGGGGAAGACATTTGTCTGAGAAAAATAGTTCAAGTAAGAGCTGAGAGATTGAGAATACAGGAAATTTCATTTAAACACACAAAGCCTTCTTCTTTTAGTGTAGAGTAGCTAAACACTGAAATTGGTTGCCCAGAGGAGTCCCCATTCTTGGAGATACTCAAAACCCTGGATAATGGTGTATCTAACAGCATACACTGATACTGAAAAGGTCTGGACTGTCTCTTTTTTGGCATATCTACCCAAAGAGTTGAGAACCGTGGCCCTGCTTTGTGGGAAAATCCATTTTGCAGAAGTAAATTAGAAGCACTGCATGGTGGACTATATATAGATGGTATTTAGGCTATATATTATAGGTAGGCCACAGACAGAAAGTCTTTGTATCTTTAAAATATCAAACCTCTGAGGCTGCTGCAGGCTGAGAGCAGTGTATGTCTGGCTACACCTGTGATCGCGTTACGGTGTGCTCCATTTCAAAAGCTCTGACTGCCATTACCAGATCACATTTGCTTTGTGTTATGACTTACACACAAGAGCAGCCCAAGGATATTAGAGGGTGTTGATCTGTCTGTGGAGGAGAAAAACGGGATGACCAGTAATGCCAAGACATGAATAAAAACGGAAGGAGTAGTTCAGTGTATAGGTACCCAAATTTAATGGCGTATCAGGGTCACTGAAATTCTCTAGATAAGATCAGAGCAGGAAATGAATGCAGGGCTTATTTATGCCTGCACAAAGAGGCCATTCTTTGCAGAGGTACAAGTATTATACAAAGTGAGTGGGCAAAGTTTGCCTCCCACATTTCTTTCATTACTCATTCCTAACACCTGCTAGTTAACTAATATTCATTTTTGATACTGGGCTGCTCCAGTTCCACTGAACATTAATGTCAGTAAAACAATCTCTCACTTCATGTTACCCTGCACAGATAAAAATGGTAGTGCTGTCGAAGTCCTGCAACCTGAATTTAGAGGTACTTATCAACTTTTGAAGAAGAATATACCCTATTCTCAACCCCTGATGGGAGAACAGTGCACTGGAAGCAAACAAACCTTCAAATAGGCAGAGTGGCAATTTTCCAATTTGAGATCTAAGTAGAACACCAGATTTCATTAGCATTACACTTCCTCATGGAACAGTTATGATAAATGCAAAAACAGTTTTGTGTCTTGCCTGGAAAACATACAGCACCTAAGCACACCTCAGCACTGAAATGACCCTTGATAGATCAGTAACTCAGAGGGGCTGTTGTCTGGTTAATTATCACCACCAGTATCTACAGAAGAGTATTATCAAAATCACCTGCACAATTATTGCATCAGCTTGCAATACCTTGGCAGATTGCAGCATGACCACATGTGGCTTTGGTCTGGAGACCTAACACTCTAAATCAACATTACCCTGATGATTTCAGGGAGCCTGCAGTGATTTACATTGCCTGAGAGTATAAATATATCAATCTAGAGAGACAGAAAACAGACTGATTGCTATACATTCTATTTTATGGTATGGCATGATATACTATACAGCAGAAAGGAAATTGCTGATGAGGAATAGAAAAGGGTTCGATACACATCTGCATATGCTGAATAGAAAAATCTGGAAGATACCCTCATAACCTTTGCTTTCTGGTGTGGCCAAACAAAACGTGGTTAGACACATTTATTCTGTAGTCTCTAACCACACTGACAAGACTCTGATGAATGAGAATTGCCCCAAGCACAATATTCTCTTCTTTTCATTGTCAGTGACTCTCCACATAAGCTGTCTTTCATGCCCTAATTCTTTATGCCAGCCTGTGTGCATTCTGGGCTGTGGTGCTTTGACATGCTAATGAATTTTGCTCTGCTGTTAATAACTCAAAGCTACAGGACACCCGATGATATCATCATTACCAGCCTGTGTATGGTTGTTTTGTCTTCTTGCCAAATTCTAGTCTAGCGTTTTCATCTGGGAAAAAATAACATGCCTATCTGAGAGGACAGGTAAGGGACAGTTGGCATGATCCCTACATTATACTGACCTACATTGCTTCTGAAAACTAAGGCACCTTACCTGTATTTTGGGAGTACAGGTTTAGCAAGGGCATTTGCTTCCAGAGAAGGGATTTCCTTTGAACTGTCTTCTATTGTTTTCCAAATGAACTTTGTGCTGGTAAAAAGGGAGTGGAAAAAAATGTGTTTGCCAAATGTGAGTAGTGCAGTCACATTTAACGCAAGTATTTCCAGGTAGCAGCATCACCAGCCTGCCCCTAACTTGGCAGAGCTGAAGGAATAGGGCAGCTTTTGTGACAGCCTACATCTTTCCTTCAGAAACTGCCAATGACCACTGGGCAAGTTTTTTTTGTTCCGCTCCAGCAGTGGGACTGAGAGCATAATTTCATTTCACATGTACCCAGACCCCTGTATCAGTACTTTTATGGCAAGTCAGAACTTTCAAAACAGTGTATAATCATTACAGCTACTCACTGAGATGTTATTACCACTGTTTCTTATTAGGAAGGACATGCAAGAGATTCTGCCCTGTGCCACACAGTGACTTTGGCAGCCACATCTCTCAAACTATATTCTTAATGTATTAATTTTATGGCTGACTCTGACACTGGAATAATATAAAATATATTTAGCACAAAGCCCCTGAGAAAACTCAGTGAAGTGCTTTGCCTTTTCTTTGATGGTTACGATTCCCAAACAGCTTTCCGATGGAGGTGGACACTTTTCTGTTCATTACAGGAATAGGTAAAAAGAAGCACTTGAAGGAGAAGGGATTTTCCCAACCACATTCAGGAATTCAGTGGCCACATGGAGTGCATCTGAGTCTCATGGGTCCCATTCAGTTCACTTGCCCACGTCTCATGTTGCTTTGTACTAGCAGTCTCACTAGCTTGCCTCAGTACTGCAAGACTGTGACACACTGAGTTGCCTCCTAAGATCCACAGCCCCAGAGAAGTTGGCAATATTCAACATCATACCAAATTAAGCCATTAGTTTTAGAGTTTGGCCTGTGTTTGCTGTTCGGGTTACTGTGTAAAGGGTATGAAAGACTCTCGCTGTATTTCCTCAAGAGCCTAGAGGCAGTCCAGGATTCCTTACCTGCACAGACAAAAGTGACGTTTTTCTGCACAAAGTACTAGAGCAAAATAACTCCCTGATATTTCCTTTCTCTTCTCATATCTCTCAATTTTCCAAAAGTACAAGATCCCAATGCTTCTCACTTCCTGAGATACAGTCACCTATCACCCCCAGGCATCCCAACCCCATGCCATCTCATACCAGCTCCCGTTAGAAGCTCCATCCCTTCTCTCACTGGTAAATGGTCCCTACTTCCCATCCAGCATTGCTGTCACATAAGTGAAGAGGAGCAAAGGAAGAAACCCAAGTTCAGGCCAGATCTTGTTCTTGTTTCTGATGTTATCCCAGAACAGAATTGGCAGTGGAGGGATGGCGTCAGCTCCTCCTATTGTCTTGGGGGATGCTCAAGACACGGTCATTATGCATATTGCTCCTAACCATCATGATACTCTCCTTTCACACCTCCTTCTTCTCCTCCAGGGATGACAGCCACACAGTATGAAGAAGGACGTGGACACCTGACTCAGTTCCTCAGCCACCACACTGGTGGCTGCTCATTCTGACCTTTTCCACTGCCATCCACTGGACAGGCGGCAGCCAGAGCTGTGGCTGGCCTTTATTGGAACAAATACTGAAACCTTCATTCCTTGCATTGTTCTCTATCCTTACCTCCCTTTTTGTGTTGCGTATTAGTAGTAGACCAGACATATCAAGTAGACAGTATTTATAGAACCCATGCTCTTAACTAACTCAAAGCTCTTGAATAAAATTCATGAAGAAAAATAAAAATCTCATCCTATTTTATACTCATTCTCCATCCTTCACAAGCATGTTTTTCTGTTTTTCATTAACTGTATTATTGTACCATTGCTGATTATTTAAAATACAAGGTTTTATGCTAGTTGAAGCAAATAAGTAGTGAAGACACAACAACATGAGAGCACTCACCTTTCTTAATACTGCAACTTTAAAAAGCCAGTGGTTTACTCTTGTAAATCTGAAGAGTGCCAAAACAGGGGGCAAATTAATGCTTCTGCTTTACAGTTACCGAGCAGGCATGTGAGGCATTTAGGTGCCACAACCTGGATTTGGCCAGCCAGCTAGCTGCTGCTGTGGTCTCTATCTGCTCAGTATTTCCTATATCAGGAGACGATTTCTTCTGATTTCCAATGAGTTTGCAGCTGTAAAGGTCGCACTGCTGACTATGTCACTTTTCTTTTCTTTTTTTTTTTATTTTATGACTTACCACGTGTGACTGAGGAGGAGCAGAGATTTTGTGAGCTCAAGATAACTTCCAGATTTTATTTTTCTTGGGACTACACAGCAGTATTCCTTGTAGGCTGTGTAAGGTCTCTGCCCCAAAACATGCAGATAATGAGATTCAGTTGTTGAAAGCTCTGGATGACAGCAGCCTAAGGAGTCACAACCATTGTCATGCCTTGTCCTGGCATCACAGATGAAAGGTGTTGCAAATATGATGAGATGTTTTCTTAGCTACATATTTTAGGTGCTTCTAGAATTTGCGTTGATTTTTCTTTTTAACAGGAAAATTGCTTTCGGGAGCTACAGATCAAAAAAAGGAAAACATTGCAGCTTAAAAATTTAAAATAAAAAAATTAAGGAATAATCTGAGAAGCTGGAGAAAAATAACTGTACTACTGATTCAAGGTCTTAACTGTAATACCAGTTGTTCTTGGCTCCATATTACTTTTCAGTTTCAGGCAAAGAGGCCTTTGAGGTTTTTCTACATTAGTGAAAACAGCATATTTTCAAAAATAAATAATTCTAATGATGTAAGGTGTTGTTTTATCACTTTCATTATAATAAGGATAGCCACAGTAAAAACTTATTTACCCCATTGAAACATACCAGTAAGTCTACTGGCTCACATTAAAGATTCAACTAGCTCAGAGAAGTCAGTGTTTAAGGAAGAGTGTAAGAATAGGAGACACATTGCACCACCCACATTTGGCAGTCCAGAGAAGCTCCTCAACAAGAAGTTGAAGTAACAGTTATTTCAGCTGTCACAGGTTTTATCATCTACTGACTCGTGGAGAGAACTCATCATTCAGCATCCTACGTACTCTACAGCATGAGTTCCACTGTTCGGCTGTGTACTATGTGGAAAGTACATCCTTTTGACTGCTTGGAATTGAACAGTGTTGAACATAAGTTCATTTTATAGGTAAGATTTCTGAAATATGTGGAATGGTGAATAACGCTCCATGCTTGATTTCTTATTGTCACTCAGAATTTGTAGACCCATATGACACCGCTCCCACCCCCAAGCTGTTTCACTTCTACTTTGAAGATACTTGGATGGTATACTCATTCCTAACAGAGGTGCCATTCCTTTGATCTCTTCTGCCTCTTTTCTTTGAGTCTTCCATACCCTTGTTGTGACAGAGTGGTTTGAAGGGACGACAGTGTTGAAGGTGTAAGTCCATTATGAATTATTTTGGCAATGTAATGATGCTTTTTGTGTTGTTTTCTATCTCTTTCCTAAGAATCCCTAGTTTAAAATAGTTCATTTGCTTCTTGTAAAAGGAAAAACGGCTGCATTAGAGAAGTCTCCAAGAACTCTGCTGTGGTGAACACTGACACAAGTAATCCATTACAATAATACTGTCTTGATGGATGGTGGGATGATGCGCTGTCTGAGCTAATGATTAGAAGAGTTGCATTTCCCAGTTTAATGAGACACAGTGATGTAAGCAGATTTGACAGTTGTTTCCTGAGAGGCTGCCTGCTCCTTGTTGAAAGGCTGCCTTGCCTAATGTTTTAGAAGAGAGAGACGTCATTTATGTGGGTGTTTTCTTGCTCTGCAGGCAGCCAATTATTGCCTATCACGTCTCACACAGCTGTTATTTTGCACACACAAACCCAGGCGGATGTCACATCCTATTTTCACAGCTCCAACTAATGAATTGAGGCAAATGTGGAAAATGCAGTATTCCAGGTGGGGTCTGCACTGCCACCAATTACAGTATTCTCCCCTGTGTTGAGGAAAAGCCTAACCATTAATGTAAGCATGTGGCTAATGTCCTACTGAGCAACTAGGGAAGGATTACATGTGCAAATTCTTTTTACTTTGAAGCTCTAGCATTATATAGGGAAATTTGGTTCGTTTCCAAATACTGAACACAGAAATTGGCTCACAAGAATATTTTAAATTATTCATAGAGTTTAAAATGTACCGACTAAGGTTTTTGATCTGGGAGTACCTTGGTTTGTAATCACTGCACTGTGCTCTGTAATCAAGTGCCTGCCACAGATACTTTCTTAAGGCCTTGATTATATGTCATCGGCTGCTCTCCAGCTCTGACTGTGGGTGGTGAAGTTCTTCTCATGTGTGCAATGACAATAAATAACATTTCTGCAACAGTATCTCTCAGTGTGAAAGACCTTTTTTCTCAAATTGTGCAGAAATAGCGAGCCAGGGACACTACTGACAGTCTACAATAATTGTCTGATAATTGACATGGATCTCAAATTCCATTCTTTTCCAGAGTCAGTAGCTCAATCTCAAATGAATATCAAAAACTCAGGTTTATTTCTAGACTTCCTAAGCGGTTCTTTGAAGGTTTTTCTAGTTGAGCATTTTTGTGTCTGAGAGCTGATCCCACAAAGACAGCCCTTGCCTCACTGGACCCACGGCTGCAAAGGTTAGCAGGTGTCTCCATGTACAGCATGACCTCTGGAATGGGCAGAGACATGGTCCGTGGAACAGAAGGAATTGGGGATATCAACAGAGCAGCCTCCTGCTTGCATCCTGTCCCACACAGTCAGACTGGGAACAGGCTGACTCAATACTGTGTGTGACAGACGCAGTGGCTTAGCACCCAAAGGGAGCTGGGGGGATCAAGGCCTTACAGGCTGAGTGTGCACACGTTGAGAAGCCAGTTTATCCACAAATTTGAACTTCTGATCGTTACACAGGGAAAATTAGAAATAAGAGTGGTTTAAGCTGTTGTAATACACCCCAGCTTGTACTGAATGAAGTACTGTCTCTAGAGGGCACTGGGATCCATTTGATATATGGGAACATCTGCCCTGCCTCACACATGGTAGCTAAACCTTTTTCTGTTTTGAACCTCAATGGAAGTACAAACACCTGTAGCAAAGAAAACCACTTTCTCATTAGATGCATACAAAAAGTCCATTAATATATTTCCTTGGAGTCATGAGTGACTGCGGGTTTTCCCAGGCAATACTTAATATGTTTCTATCATCGTTTTTACAGACATTTTTATAGATAATGTTCCCATATTCTGATTTGGTCAGGAAATTAAAGTTGGCACAGTGATAGATTTTTAGGTACTATCAAGATAGCATCAGTGTGCAGGGATTTTATTTAATTTTTTTCAAAAATATATTCCTTCTGTGCAGGGATTTTGCCAAGTAGCACCCGTGATTCCCACGGCAAAAGTAAATTAAAATGGAGACAGATTATTTTATTGTCTGGCCCCACTGACTGAGTGATATAAAGAAAGCATTAGTTCAATTGTAATTACTGATAACAGTCATGTATTACATAAAAGCTCTCTCTACTGAGAGAATGTGATTCAAGTCTTGTTTTTAAATACAGCAAAACAGGGAAGATCACTCCCTCCATCTTACCTGTAGGCATGTGCAGAGCCAATGTATCTAAGGAAGATGTGTGACTGAATGGTATTTGTGGTGCTGTGTACTCTGATTTCATAAATTGTCTACTCAATTTTCATAAACTCCATTCTCCCAAGTTCTGAAGGAATATGTCCATTCATTACCTTTGGATGTTATTATTCTATGAAAATTTATGGTACCAGATTACAACACTTAGGTTTGTAAAATAAGCCCTGTAAAAAATACAGTCTCCCTATTTCTGACCTAACTTGTCTTTTTGATTTCAAACTTTTTTTTTTTAAATATTAGGTCAGGGTACCTCTGAAAATTGATCAGAAATCCAGTTGCTTCTCAGGACACAGGATGGTGCCAGCTTTTGAACAGCCTTTTTTCCCTCTCTTGCAGGGCCAATACATTATTCAAACCACACTGGTAATTTTATATCTTATGTCATCATGATCCATTGCATCTTTATTAAAGCAAGTAATAAGCAGAGCTTTGTAAAATTAGTTGAATCACATTGTCTGAACTCTGGAGTAATTCAGTGCTGGATCAGGTTACATGTTTGTGTTACCCAGGAGGAATAAGCGCACAGCTTGTAGCTGCGCTCTGAAGCATCCGTGTGCTGTGGGGAGGTGCAACTCTCATCATTAGGAGCCCCAAGTCTGGGACAGGCAGAAGAATCACAGCTATTCTCCCTTTCTGACAGCTGATGCACACCTCACAAATTATTATTTTGACTAGATTACTTAGGTCTTACATGGATTACTAGAGGTATACAGGGTAAGACCATATTAGCTGTGGTTATTGCACAGTTAATCACATGGGATTTGATCTTTGACTGATGTCAGCCTACTCAGGCTCATTGAGAAAGTTAAGAAATGCTCATTGGTAGCAGTGGAGCAGCAGAAGTGTGCTGCACAAGAGAAAATACTGTGTGAATATCCCAAGCTATTTCCACACCACAGCCATGAATATAGTAGGAAGAAGTCAATGTTACAAAATAAAGGCAGCGCTGGAATGTTGTGCTTTACATACGTATTTTACATCCAGTGAAAAACAGAATTACTTGGACTCCTGACCCTGTTAACTGAAGACATATGAATCCTGTCTGTCAGACTAAAGCATATAGCTTAGCCCAGCGAGAAGAAACTGTGCAGAATTCATCATTCTCGAGGGAAGGGCGCACTGCAGTGACACATTGCACAACCAGAGCACTCGAGGAGCTCTGCCTAGAAAAAGGCACCTGGCTCTTCAGTAGTAGTTACAGAAAGTTGTCCCAGGGGAAGTCATCCTCACTGAAGTGAAGAGTGTGAGGTACATGGCTGATGGGGAAAACACTGTCATCTATAGACATATTGCACTGGTTTTATACCACAGACAGTATCACACACTGTCAAAACCAGCATCTGGTTTGCTTCACACAGGAGTGCTTCCAGAACTGTCCCCTTAAAGTGACAGGAAAGAGTAGATAGAATTGCTTCAAATCTCTCTGAAGTGAGAGTGAAATGCAATGACACTTGCAAGGATCCAGCAAAGTAAGGCAACTGGTAAGGTCAGAACTTGAAGAAGGGCAGGCCTTGTCATGCCAAGGCGCAGCAAGCACAGTGACAGTCATGTCAGAGAGTAAACCTTGAGAATACAGTCTAGTAACCATATTAAGTTATTATTGCAGAAGGGGACACAGACTCAGTGACAGTGCCGTGTTTCTTGGCTTTTCTTTCTGTGATAACAGCCTCAGTCAAACACACTTTCTCTTGGCATCACTGTGTCCTTTGATAGATGACACCCTGCTAAGCTGTGGGTGAAGCTGACAGACTCACAGCCAAAGACGTAGAGAATATTCCCACTGCAGACCCTTTCTGCTCTTCCTGAGCTTTAAAGAAATGGGAGAAATGCTTGCAATATGAATAGGGTTCTTTTTTAATTTAAAAAAAGAAAAATCCTTGAATTTCAGTAAATGTTCGCTCTATCGCATAATTATATATATATGTATGAACATTTACAGAAATATGGGGGGTATGGATAGGATGAAATACCAGATTTCTGAAGATATTAGGGTAACATAATTTTTCTAAAAGGTCTTACATATAATAAGGTATACTCCGCTCTTGATGCTGGTTTCCATCAGGATGAAAGGCAGTCATGGATTCTCCTCCATTGGAAGGACGCCTGTCATGCTTAATGGCACTGGTAAAAATTACACCTTTTTAAAAAATCTGCCATTTTTTGGAACAAAAACATGGTTTGAAACAAAGGCCTGTGGACAAAAAAGTCCCTAACCGTGCTTTACTGCTGCCATCTTCTGACTAGCAGGCTATATGGCAGAGGTTTAAAAGAAATCAGCTCTAACGTGCTTTCCAGTAAATGACATTACAGCGGTGATAAAATAGAATAGGATTACAAATACGTGGCTTTGGCTTACAAAGGGACCATGGCTGCACGGAGTACAATCGTGTGCTCCAGAGACTCCAAGACAGGCAAGGCAGGATCTGAATTTCATTATGAATCTTTTTGGTTAGAGGAACTCCAATAGGAGCATGAAGCTATAAGGAAAGACAGAGTCTTATGTCCTCTTTTACAATTCTTTTTATTAATAATTATATCTAAAGTTACCTTCTTGGTCACATTTCTTAAAGAAACTGTGAATTCTACCTGCTGATCATCCACCCTCAGAAGCTTATTCTCAATTAGGAGCATAACTACATAGTAAAACCAGCTCATCAAAGAGAGAAGGATTTAAAAGAGAAGAAAAATAGCTGAAAAACTGAAGCCCTCAAACAGCAAGGAGAGGAAAAATCAGTGGACTGACTACACCTATGTACTAGAGTTTCCAAGTAGTATTTACTATGCAGAGAGCTCAGATATCATCATAAGAGATGATATGAAATCTTGAGATGGGAACACTTGGTATGACTTTCATATGAGTGGCATTACCTTGAGGTGTCTGTCACAATGAGATAATGTAGTGATGCAGATGGAGGCTTTAATAGTATCCACTTCCTATATCCTACTCAGACATTTGGTCTCCTAATACTTAGGCTCTAAGAAGATGTCAGGCGATGAATTCAGCAAAAATCTGGGCCAGAGGCTGTGGCCAGATTACTCTCATCCCAGAATACTCATTCTCCTCCTCAAGCAATGCTTGACTTGCAGCCGCTTTGTATATGCCTGCCTTGCAGCAAGCTCAATTAATGCACAACTCAATGCAGTCTGCACGAATACTTTCCTTTGAACCATTTGTGCCGGAGCCTTGGAAGAAAGAGTAGCTTGGGATTAATCTGTGCTTCTTAGCAAAGCCCAAGGCACATTCCACCCTAGCTGTGACCAAAATCCTATATAGAACAGTTGATTTACTAAATAGCCTCTAAAACATAATGTTTGCCTTGGAGATGAGAGAGGATGGTTTAGTTTTCATTTTAAAAATAATTACTTCAGATATATCGTCAATAAAGTTGTACCTGCCTCAGTAATGAGACAAGGCAGCACATCAGACGTCCAGCAGACTCCAGTCAGAGAGAGGCAGGCTGGTCCACTTCTAATTGCTCTTCAGTCCTGTTCTCCATGACAAAACCCAGTCTTCCCACTGATTTGATGCTGTTGGGTATCAGTACATGCTTACTGGTGTTTTGCACAAATTTACTTCTCAGATGATGTTAAACATCTGTTGTCATATGGTACCAACTACAAGCTGTGGCTGGTTTCTGGCAAGCGGTCCAGACGGAAGCCTCCCAGGGAATGTGGTTATAGGAGGATGCTTCATCTGGACACCTGACTACAGCAAGCACTGGTTCTGCATCATTCAGCATTCCCATCAGCCAGGTTATTTTAAGGACTGTTCTGACACTTCTGCTCCACTGTGTTTTTAAGGCTCTCTTTTTATCCTGTTTTTTTACCATGTGTTCCTTCCTCCTCACCTCTTCCGCCTTTCTCCTCTAACATGCCAAATGCTTGCTCTCCTTTGTGTTCACATTCAACATCTGTATAAACAGAAAAGGAAATTTTGTACATCAGAAATTTATTCACATTTCATTATTTCCTATCCTTTGTATGTCATCCTATAAATCTCATGGAGAAAAATAATCCCCTATGGAATGGTGCAGCCCTTGACAGCCCCCAAACCTGTTTGGAAACAGTGG
Organism: Callaeas wilsoni; assembly: GCA_013398955.1. Classification (NCBI taxonomy): domain Eukaryota; kingdom Metazoa; phylum Chordata; class Aves; order Passeriformes; family Callaeidae; genus Callaeas; species Callaeas wilsoni. The sequence goes on from VWPU01006919.1 coordinate 115,208, forward strand.
ATTTAGATCTTCATACATTGTTAATTTCGCAGTTAAGAACTGTGTAGGGATTTTGCAGGATGAGGGCTTAGTTTTTCTGGAGATTCCTCTTAACTCCTTTGTTTAGCAGAAATCAGTTTCTACTTTCTTTTCTTTCCACACCAGTAAAATCTCTAGTGAAGTAATAATCCCACGTGATTTACTGGTACTTTGGACTGATGCCAGCTTTGTTTTAATCCCAACTGCTGTTTTATCCTTCGGGTATTTCAGTTCATAGCAAAGTGCACAGCATAGTCCCCAGAATCGCGAGTGAGCACAGATTTTATTATTTTTATTCAGTCTCTTTGCTTTGTCCCTCATGGCAGAGCTCTGCTGGTCCTCAAACTTAACCAATTTGATTACATTTAAACTATCTTTAAACAGATGCATCCTCTGGGTGAAACTTCTTCCCTGATTAGTCTGGATGGAAAGCATCTGTTTTCCCTCTGGTAAAGAGGGTTCCTAAAATCAAAGCACGAAGACAGGCCCTGGTCATGTCTTGTAGCATTGGCTGAAGTCCAGCAGGCATGTGGTACAGCAGTGAAACTTGAATTTGGGCAGGTTGACTCAAAGACAATAACACAACTACCCTAAAAATTAAAAAAAAACAAAGAATAACACACCTACACTGTGATCTCAAGCTGCTGAAATACTTTTGGCCTTGGTGATGGAGTTTGTATCAACACTGTGGTAAATGTCACAATCCAAAGAATAAAAAGTGCCTGAAACCAGAGGTATTATTAGCTGAGACCTACTGCCACTGTATCTACAGCAGTCCTGCGACCCTTTGTATCCCTTTCCTTGCCCGGGACCTGGGGAAGGCCCCACTCCCTTCCCTTCTAGTGCTGAAATGTGCCACAGTGTGAATGGGTAGGGGATGCACCCAGGTCCCACTCATCTCTTCCTGCCAACCCTGTGCCCTGCAGGACTCCTTGGCATTCCTCCAAGGAAAGGCGAGAGCAGAGCAGAGGTGACTTGTGACCTGGAGCCATGGGAGAAGTGGGAAGGGGAGACTTGGGAGTGTTCCGCCCTCCAAGAGGAGAAAAGAAGATCCTGATGTACGGTACAGCCCTGTGCTAGGTTTGCCACCAAGAGGTGACCCAGGGGCAGGTCCCCTGAGGCAAATGGGTGAGTCCAGCCAACCCTCAGCTGTGGCTTTCACCTTGGAGGGAAGCAGTTGGCTTACTCTGGAGATGCATCTGGAACTACAATCACATAGGCATGATGTGAACCGTCGGTCATGGGGCTGTGCAGATATATCCTAAACCTACACAATCCTTTGAAGAGAGCACTGAGCTCCAAACACTACTGACTCCAGCCTGTCATTCCAAAATCACTTTTCCTCTTCACCTCTGGGAATAGGCCAGTCTTGTCTCTTGCAGTGGCTCTGTGACCCACAAATGTAGCTTTTTGTTCTCAGGTTCTCCTGCTGTCAGGAGTACACCCTCTTCTGGACCAGACAGAACAATTACCCCAAAATCAGCCCAGTTAGCTGATACACTGGTGTGTTGCAAGTTGGTGGACACAGGGAGGGAGGGAGAGAGGGAGGGAGGTGGCCCTGCTGCTGTGCACCAGAAGCTGTGTTGCTCATGAGGCACATGAGATAATCAGTCCATTAGCAGACTGACATCTTGATGGCCTGGTGACCTCCTGAGGACATGGACCTGTGTGGCCTCATGTGCATGGCTGAAGAACCACGTGGGAGGTTCTGGAGGGCCCTGAGAGGCATTTCCCTCTCACCAAGAAAAATTCAAACATCTATGGATAATAAAGTCTTGCCAGCTACAGGCTTGATTACAAAACAAATCCCTTGCTGGTTCTTGTAGCTAGGAAACCGTGAGCTGGGGATTCTCCAGAGCACATGGCTTCAAGGGCTGATTTCTCCCAGGAGAGACAGGCATTAGGAGAAAAACCCACACACGCAGATGAAATTTCACCTGCTTTTCATTTTTCTTAATAGCAAGGTGTGATTTGTATTTGTTACTTACTTCATGCAGATCTATTCCCATTTTTGTGTGATCCCTCAGAGGCCTTTTTCACTTGCAAAGTATTATTGCCTGGTATTCGTCTCCTATGCTTGTTCTTTTGGTCTTCTTTGCATCCACTTCCCTCCAGTGCTGAAGTAGTGAAGAGACAAGGTTAGCACAGACCTCAGTGACATGCAAACCTAGGAACCAACCAGCAATGCCTGCTCTGGTAGGAGAGTGAGCTGCAAGGAAATTTTCAACACAAAATTGTTATTTCAACATGACAGAACCATTCCAGAGTGTGTCCAGAGCAAAGACTTCAAAACTCTTTCAGTGAGGCAGCATCATGCTCACTTGAGGAGAAAGAAAGTCTGGGAGCAACGAGGCAAAATGTTAGTGCTCATTTGCTGCAGAGCTTGGCCTCGGGGTCCTCCCCATCCTCTCAAAGCATGAGACTCTGAAATTCTAGGTGTGGTGGAAACACACTGTGGTGGAGACTTACAATTTTTGGAAAAGCACCATGGTTTGTCCTTGCTGAAAGAAAGAGTTTTAAAGCAGCAGCAACTGCAAAAAAATGACGAACGGAAGCAAAATAGTTTCAGTCAACTTTTAAGTGAACACATCCTCTTTCTTTTTGTCTGAATTGCTTCTTACAGAGTACCCCTGAGGGTTACATATTAGCAGAGAAAGCCTTAATGTTGTCCAACAGGCATAATTTTGCTGGGCAACTCTGCGCATATTTTCCTAATATCCAACATGCTGGACACTCTCATGTTTTGCTACTTGTCCTCAGCCTTATGTTCCCCTATAGCTATTCCCACCTGAATGTAAACATCCAAAAATCAAAAACCTTTAGATTTAAAAAAAAATAATCCAGCAGCATCAGGCTCTGAGGAACATGGGAGAGTTTTCACAGTGCAAACACATCTATGGACACATACACTGTAAGTATGTGATTAAATGCCTGCCACAATTAACCCACAGCTAGATGCTGCTGTGGTGGTGATGGAGCATGTCAGGTCCTCTAGACCATTTGAATTGGATACCAGAGGTTTTTGTACATTCAAATAAATCAAGATTATTTCGGAGAAAAACATGTCAAAATGTACGTTAAAAAGGCCACAAAAATCAGTTTTTCCAGTATTTGAGATCTGCTGGGGAAATCTGAGTGCAAAGTCAGACCTATGAACCTGAGCAGATATGCTGGAGGCTGCCAGTGCTCCTGTGACAGGTAACAGAGGGCTGGATCCAGGAAGGCTGTGTTAGTGCTGGTGTGCTTGGACCCCTTCCCACAGCATTCCAACAAGCAGGACCATCTCCCTTGGAGGTCTCCCTGTCTGAGCTGATGGCTGCCTCTTGCTTAGCTGTTGCTGAAGTCCTCAGGATGGAGAAGCCTGGAGGATTGGCACCCAGGGGCCAGAGCCTACTCCACACTCAGAGGCAAAGAGGCACTGTGTGTGGTTTCTGACCACACCAAGGAATTATCACCCTACTTCAGATGAGATTCTGGGATGAACCAAGCACCTGCAATTCCATTTACTGATATCCATCATGTCTCAGAAACAGGCGCCACAGTTGAGAAGATGTACCTTAAAGAGACACCCATTACATGACTCATACACAGAATCACATTAATTTAATCAGATGCTAAGAAAAAAAGCCAGAAATTATGCAAGGTTATTGTCTGTGCCTTTCAGAGCAGCTCACTGAGCCCATGCTCCCTGGCACCTAGGGCTCCCAAATTGGGGGACAGATGGATTATGTAGATGAGAACAAATCACATGCCATGCAGCTGCAGGAAGACACAGATAGAATTTTCCCTGGAGCTGCTAGAATTAATAGACCAGTGACAACCATCATGGAGAAAGCACCAAGCAAGATTTTGAGCTGAGAGATTCCAAAACATTTGGGGAAAACAGCATAGGATGGCAGGAATGTGACCCATTTGCTGGAATACAGCCCCTGACTTTGAAATTATTTTGGTTCCTTAAAATCAGCTTCCCTTTCATGGCTCTAAAATATTATTCAGACACTGAGTACATGATGACTTGTGGAAACCCCTCTGCAAGTGTATGCTTACGTATGTATTTACCTTCATGTGAGGATGAATCACTGAAGTGTGAATATCTTCTGAAATGTTCTTCAAGGCTGCTGCCCTGGATCAGGAGTTAGGAAAGAAGAGGCAGCAGTGCATATACGAAAGGGAATGCGTCTCGCCATGACACTCTGGGAGGAATGAATGTTTACATGTAATCTTTGACAGATGGGGATGTTAATGCTTTCATTTTATGGATAAAGAAGAGAGATATTAGATGATTGCTGTGTATTACAGAGTAGTAAAAGCTCTGTGATGAGGATAAAATTCTGGTCCTCCAGGGAGGAAATCTCTTTTCTCAAATTCAAGAGAAGAGCCTTTGTGAAATGGATGATTTGCAGACAGGAGGCAATAGCAACACTGGCAGCACTCGGTTTTGAGGAAGAATCCAGGAGTGAAATACAGGAAGAGTATACAGAAATATAGGGAGAGCAGGTCATAGAAATTGATATTTTAGTGATTCATTATTTAAAAAACCCCAAAACTCTGGGTTTAGAGACAAGGGTTAGCAGGAGCAATAAAATTTCGTATGCACCCCAAAACTACTTGAGATAGCTTTTTGTGGTGCAACAAAATCCCGGAACACATCCACACAAGCACATGGTGTTAAATTAATCACTGTAATGATCTATGCCTTGACCATCCATCCTTCTTCCTCCTTCCCCATCATTCTTCACTTCCTAACTGAATTCAGCTTGCTTCATATTTAAATTACAAACTCTGCAAAAAAAAAAGTTACAGAAATGTCAGGGGAGTTTACAACCAGGATGTTTATGACTGTTCTCAATGTCAATTTATTTGCCCATTCATACCTTCTCTCCTGGAGTAATTGATCCTGCAAGAATGACTGACAACAAGTGGGTCTGGAGCCCTGCTATGGGGGAAATATGGCAAACCTGCAGTGTTTGTAGCAAAAAGGAAGTCAGTTCCAAAAGCTTTCAAAAGAGCATCAATTCCCCTTGAAATAACAGGCAGAAACGTGCAGAAGAGGAAACTAACGCTAGAGAAGGTCACTGCTGTAGGCATTAACAGTGCACATGGGTTTTGGAAAGAGGAAACCTAAGAAAATGCTAAGAGGGAAAGAGAAGGAGAAAAGGTGTTTCTGGAGGTCACTGCTCACATAAAGCAATTGCTAATACCATGGCCAACACATCAGCAATCTCAGGAAGTTTATAGAATTTGATGCTGCTGTTTCAGAGTAATGAAGCATTCTTGAAAGCAACAGTGGTGGCTGATCAGCTGGTGCTTCTCCTGCCCCTGTGGCAATCCCAGCTGAGATAACCAAAGGCAAGCCTGTCTCTGAAATCAGCTTTGTCAACCTGGTTTTATTTGTGCTTTGAAAATATTCCAAATCAGGTCAGGATTCAGTAGCAGTTGCTGGGATTTAAAAAAATGCTCTGTTAGCAGTGACCTACAAAAAAAAACAACAAAAAAAAATTGACTTGTACTCTGGCTTGTGCTTTTATTTCTATATGAAAAACAAGGCATAAGAGGATTGGGACTGCTTCTTACAGCTCTAAAGGAAAAATATATGTAAAATGTCAACTTTGGCTTTCACTATTTTTGATGAAGAATTTGCAGGATGTCTTATATAGTGCTTGCCCATCTCTTAGCTGAGAAAGATGGCAGAACTATCCAACCATTTAACATGAGTATATTTTCTCCTACATATTTGTAGGCATTTCAATGAAACAGAATAAAAGTCTCCAAAGGATGTTAATAGTCTTAATGAATAACTGTTAACTCCTCTCAGCAAAGCAGATTTCATATGTTTTCATATTATGCCAGTTATCCAGCGAATCTATTAAGACAAGCCCTGGAGTTATTATAAAAAGAAAGCAAGGGGATATTATTGGATAAAGAGAGAGAAACCTCTTAGGCCTGCTCCATGCAGCATAAACAAGGGAAGAAAGCAAACATAATTCTCGTTTCCCCTTGACAGGACACCCTTAGATGGAGCTCAAGACATTTACTAGAGATGAGATATAGGGGAAAAAGTGGGTCAGAGCCTGAGAACAGAAGGAAAGAAAAAAGATGGTAATTTCCATTATGGTCTGAATTTAGACCTCTGTTGTCTTCACTTTTGTACATGACTGACATAAACGATCCTATGGCCTATTTGCAGCTATTGTTGAAACAAGATGTGGAACCATAGCTGATGCACTGAGGTTGCCCAGAGTGAAATTCAACAGGATGTTGATCTTGCTGACAAATGGCAAGTAAAGCTGAATATTAAATGAATCGTTCATTAAAAAACTTCCAAAGCAAACAACAAATGCTCTGTACATCTGGCTGAATGTGATCAGAGCATGACAGCTGAAAGGCCACTGCACAAAAGACAGGCTGTAAAATGGTGTGTATCAACTGACTAACAAAAGCTCAAATGCAGAAGGCACAAAAGAAGAGAATTCGGAGGAAATCATAGATTTTAGGGTAAAATCACTGTTCATGCATTTTAATGCTGAGAATTATATTTCAAAACATGAAATTAATGCACTTACCCTGATAGAACTACTTCCACGGCTTTCCTGCACCTCCTGTCCCAGGACACAGAGGGCCAAATTCTGCCCGTGGGTACAGGACTAGGTTACATCACTGCAATACTGCATGGTCTATGGTGCTCCTTTATAATGGAAATTAACAGATAATGGCCAGGCTACCCTAATTTCTCCAGTTTTTTTGCTTTTCAGACAAGTTTACAGCCCATGAGCACAGCACGGGGCAGTCTGTCTGCAGCAGGATCACTGCAGCACACCACAGCTCTAAAATCAGATAACCCAGGACCTGAGGGGCAAAAGAAAAATCCCAGATAAGCTCAGTACTTCTTGGAAGACTGTTGAGATTATAGGGGGGGAAAAAAGTGATCTGAGGAATAATTGGACAAAAATGACCTAAGCTGAGAGAAGAATTTGGCCCAGCATGGATATTAAGCAAAATCCATGCTCCTGCAAGCCAAGAAGGGGCTGGCAGTGCTTGGGATACCACCAGAGAGCTGCATTCTTCTGGATTTGCATTACAATTGATTTCTAAGCATCACCCGCTGATTCAAGCAGACTCTTCTTGAACAGACAGAACTTAGGCAGACTTTCTAGCAGTGGAGAGGTAAAACATTGTATTTCCTCCACCCAACGGCCTTCCCTTTGCATCTTCCTCCCTCCTGCTCCTGCATTGCACCCTTGGCAATACAGAAGGCTGCCTGTTGCTTGGCAGGGCAGTTTCCCTCCAGCAAACTGGGGAGAAGCCACAGCTCTGCAGAGCAACCAGGCAGAGCAGTCATCACATCGGAGCCCATCACTCAGCCACCCTTGCAAACCCTCTTGCACTCATGAGGTGCTCTTGTTGGGAGGGCCAGCATGGGATGGGAGCTGCCCCCAGGAAGGGGTTTAGCCCCCTCTGTGCACCTGGGCTGCCTGTTCCTCTGTATGGCTTGCAAAGCACAAACAGCCAGGCAGGATCATGGCAAATCATCCCATCCTCTCCAGGCTGGACATCGCAAGGGACAACCGGAGAGTGTCATGACTCGTTCCAGACTGTTCCTCAACAGCTGCTGGAAGATAATGGCAAGAGCTGCACTAATTGAAAACACAAGTGGGAAGATTCAGCTTGAAAGACTCAGTCTCTTACCATCCCCATGTTCAATAGTGATCCTAAACACAAAACAAACTGCACGGGACTGCTACCTGTATACAAAGTGCAGGAGTGGGAATTTAGCCACAAGCAGGCAGAAGAGCCCCAAACTAAGAAGAGTTTAACTAGACGGGCATTTTTTTCCACGTTCAGAAACACTTTTTCCCCATTGCAAAATCCATTATTAATTCCCCACTTCACCTCTCTCTGCAGCCTCTGCCCGACAAGCCTTTGAACTCCTTCCCCACCCTTTGAAGACTTCTCTGCTTACACCCCTCGGAGATGTGCGGGAAGGGGCGCTGGGTTGGCGCAGAGTGCAGGGCTCTGGCAGCATCAGGAGAGGGCAGCGGCACAGCCAGGCCCTCGGGAGGAGCATCCGTCAGGGAGTGACCGGCTTAGCAGGGCAGGAGGCGGCAGCTTGAACACAGAGTCCGTCTGCCCTGGTCTGCCATCCCTCCTGCCGTGCCAGCTGCCCAGAGTCAGCTCCCAGGGTCTGGCTCCTGGCTGCAGGGCAGGAAGGAAACGCTGCCAAAACCATTCCCGGATGCTTCCTCCTGGGCTGTGGGTGCTGCCTGAACTCTGCAGGGACACTTATTAATAAATGTTCAGTGCTTGAACTTGTTTAGCAAATCAGCTACAAGTCAAAATAGTTTTATACAAAAGGATGTTTTCCTGCCTTTGGTAAGTAGGAGACACGGTGGCATGTGTGCTCTTCCTGCTCAGCTCAGAAACAGCAGCAGGAGCAGAGCTGGTGCTGGCAGCAAGGCAGCATGGCAGGGCAGCATGGCACGGCAGCAGTGTGTTTCATTAATGTGGCATTAATGAATTCTGTGTGAAATTCTCTCAAAAACACACTTGAAATGCATCAAAACTTAAAAAGAGACTGGACCACCAGCAGACAGTTGTGTGGACAAAGAAAGTATGTAGGATGCAGGACAAACGAGATCTGTGTAGGTGCCAGTCTAAGGGTTACCACTGCTAGCTCTTACACAAGGCACAGTTATGCCAGGAGCTACTGAGTCACCTCTCTATGGCCACAGGTCACCTCCAGCCAGATTCCTAATGCTGGCAAAGTTACTTTGTCACGCAATGGGGTCCTAATGCCTGAGTTGTTGTAGCCTTTACACCTAGTGCAGTTGCTCTTCAATGGCTTGCAAGCTGGGTGTACATAGGTTCTAAGAAAAAACAACTTTGTTTGGTGGAAATTGAAAATTGAAGTCGTGGCTGACAAGCCAAACAGTGGATGCCACTATTCCCTGTGTCTCTGGTGGGGCAGGTTAAATGGGGACACGTGTTTTTGCATGACGTTATCATCAACTTCTTTGACCTAGGGCAAGTAGATTTGGCCTTTTCCCAAATGATATTTTCCCAGTCTCCTACACATTTTGTGAAGGGTTTTGGTGGTGTTCAGGAGAACTAAGACCTGTTGTAGAAATAAGTGTGATGTCTCAGTGACATTTGTGATTTACATTACGGGTGATCAGTCACTAGATGAGAGAAGAAAATTTAGACTGAGTCCTGCTATGGTCCTTGGCCGGCTACTGGCAGCTGCCTTGCAACAGGCAGCCCGTGTGCTGTGAGCTGCTCGGACAGACAGTGCCACCTGTAAAACCAGCAGTGAAGCCCTTAGGTCAAGCTGCTTTACATCAGCCATAGCCCTGAATGGAAAGTGGGTTTATCCAAAGGCCAAAGAATAACACATGTGGCAGGAGGATGGGAGGATGCTGAAAACATCTCTGACCTGGCTGAGTAGTAATTTATATGGTCTTAGGGGTGCCAAAGATTGGTGACATTTGGCCATGAAGAGAGGTCTCTGGAAAGGTATGGCAATGTTTTACAACATCTACAGCTGGCACTAATGTTAAGGAGCTGACCTATCAGAGAACACTTCCCAAACCAGTGCACTGACTCCTCTTTAGCCCTCTTACAGAATGATTGCAGAGCTCCCAGGCACAGGGGCATGGCTCACATCTCTCAGACTGCTTCTAATTCAGTCTCAAACTTTAATTTGCAGCAGCAGCAGAAGCTGACCAGGTTTCCCTCATTTGTGGGGCTTATAGCTGCGAGTATCATTAACGTATTATGTCCCTGCACATATTTACCCAAACCACCTGTGAGGGATGAGAGCAAAGTGAGACATCAGAGGAGATGCTGGTCAGCGTGGGATGCCCAGCTGCTTCCTTACGGATGAGTTGACCCATGACAGCGGCACGAGCTGACAGGAGAGCGCAGCATTGGAGATTAATTGCTTCAATGAGCACCACTGCAGCCCACTGAGAAGGATGAACACAGGACTGCCTCAGAAGCTACAGCACTTTAACCCTCTGTGGTGTGAGACTCCACATCAGAGCTTTTTGGGCAGCACATCGACAGCCTGAAAGGGAGAGAGGGTTTCTGCATGGTCTGTTGCCCACAGCAAGTGAAAAGCAGGGATCCCAGCTCAGCTTGCTGGGCCACAGCACTGTGCAAAACACTGCTCCTGCCACAAACTTCTAAACTCAGCATGAATTTGTTTAAATCTGCCCTTTCTGGACAGACTTATTTTCTAATCTTGCTGCAGCCTCCCTGTTTCCTCATCATTTATCCTGCTCTACTGCAGCAGCTCTGCCAGCTGGGACTGCTTGCACCCCAGTGTGAGTTAAAGGTAACTCCATGGAATTTCAGAAGTGCACGCTGTATTTACACCACTGAGAAGGAGCCTGGGCTTGGATACCTGTCATCTATCTGGAAGAGCTCTATGAAGTGACACTCTCTCCCCCAACTCCCCCCCTGCCCTGCTTTTTCGCTTCTTCCTTTCTGTAGTGCTTTCTTTGTCAGTACATCTTTTAATAAAAAATTAAAAAACAAAACCCAGAAATAGAGCATTCCCGCCTTCAGGCAGCTATCTGGGCCAGCCATGAAAATAGCAGCAACCACTGGGTAGCTCTGAGTTTAGATCAGGTCAGCAGCTCAAGGTCAGCTACCAGTTCTCTTTTAGGCAATTTCTGCTGGGTTCATCAAGTTTGCCATTGGGTCTGTCCGAGTTCATCAGGTCAGTGCACAGAAGCACACAGACTATTCCTGTGCCACCATCCCATTGAAAAATCTCCTCTAAACTTCCAGTGGAAGCAGGGAGAGGAGATAGCATGGCTTCATACACACAGGAGGAAACCTGTCAATCAGCAGGTGTCGGATCCATTTGCAGTGCCCGTGCCCCGGCACGCGTGTCCAGGCTGGGCTTGGCTGCCCAGGAGCTGGCACGCTGCTGCTGTGCCGACTGGAGCGGGGGAAGAGCCCTGCTGGGACAAAGGTGCCTGCGCTGGGAGGACCAGCCCTCTCAGTGGCTCCCCATCCACACCGGCATGAAATAGACGGAGAGAAGCAAATGAGTTGTAAGTTTCCCCAAAATGAGTATTTTCAGCTTTAGGGGGCAGAGGGAAAAACAAACAACTTGATCATTTGAGTTAAACCCAGGGAACGGTCTTAGCTGGAAAAAGAAACTGTGGAAGAAAAAATCGGTCGTTGACTTGTGACAGTTCTGTGGAAAATCACTAAAGCTTTTCCAGGCTGTTTTCATGTCAGAACTGACCTAGTTTTTAAAATGCTAAAGAGGTGGGGGCGTACTGAGCTGCAGAAGAACCGGACTATCCCAGGCCAAGCAGAACCATAAGTTGGGCGAGTTAAGTCAGTCCAGACTGAAATTGTTGGGAAGCTGTAATTGGTGGATCTTGCTTTGCCTTTAGGGACATGGGCAGAAGATCTCTTCTGGAGAGCAGAGCAGGAATGGGCGATGATCAGAAGCCCTACGGAGAGAGAGAGGCTGGGCACGGCATGAGCCACCCGACAGCTGGTTGTGGGCAGATATAGGTCACTTAGAGACTGGTGAAAACAGAGCCCACTAATTAGAGCACCAAATCACTCACTAACCATAGAAAAGAGATCAATCTGCTTTGTGACATGAAAAAACCTGAAGGCTTCTGTTGTGCTGTTTATTTGGGCACATTCACCATCTCTATGATCAAAGGCACAAGGCTAAGAAATGCTTTTCTAGAAACCCTCAAGCTACAACTGTTCCAAACAACTTCACACAATTCAACAATTGCTCCATAAATCTTTCCTAAGGATTTTCCTCTTGGATAAGAGACTTGGTATTGTTAATGTTTTTCTGAAAACAGGAGAGGTTGCTTTATTCCACCTGGTTGCTTTTGTACTCTGAGACGATGTTTCACGGAATGACAGGAGCTGTATTTTAGCTATTGTTTAAGGGTTTCTACTGAACATATCCTAAACCATATCAGCTAAAAAAGTATTCCATTTGGAGCATTTATTTTTAGAATAATTTAAATTGCATTTAAATAATGAAACATGCAAAAATAAATATTTTACTTATTTTATATACTTTCTTACAAATATAGGAATCATGTTCATACATGTATATGAACAATATTTTAATCAATTTCAATGCTTTAGTGTTGAAGTAATTCAACTCCAAGCTGTAATATATGTTTTAATAACTAATATAATAAAAAATTATTCTTTACTCAAATAAAATTATGTATAAAACTAGTATTTTTAAATAGTTGAAGTCATTCTTCTAGTGATAAAACCCACATATCTTTGGGTCAGTTTACTGGGTGTTGTGTTTTTGTGCAAGAAACAGCTGCTCTAGAGCATCCTAAGTTCATTCTTATTGCAGAAAGTGGTACTGAAAACAAAGCACACTATTGCATACCATAAATTTCCTTTAAAAATATACCTTATGATACAGTTTCCAAGGAAAAAAAACACAGATGAAAATGTTACTTGCAAGAGGAGCTGTGTAACAGAGCTTGTTTTGGTTTGGGTTTTTTTTCCCCCAAGTATTACTGATAAAGAATGTGCTTTCAAGAAACTACAGGCTAACGTGTGGACACGGGAAAATGTCCTCCTACAATAAACAAGAATTCTCTCATTAGCAAACTGCTTGAGTGCTACTATAAGGCCTTAGTGCAGCTGGCACAGTTCCTAAGAATAGAATTATTCATTGCCATGGTTACCCATGCTGGAAATATTACCCTTTGCAATCATTGTAAACAAAGATCCTTTTACAACAGTGTAAAAATTAGAGCGCTTCAAGAAATTAACGGAAATTTTAAATTGTACAGCGGTTGAAGTTATGCCTTGTAAGCACTGTAGCTTTTCTAACACATGAGGGGTTCAAATACCCTCTGCAGAGAACCGATCCTCTCCCAGCCTAAGCGACTTGTGAAGCTCTCACCCATCGCTGCCAAGAGCAGGGTCAGAGCCTGAGAGCCAGAGCGCCTGTGCAGCACATAAGCCCTTCTGCGTGTCGTGGGTCCTCAGTGGGAGTGTGCTGTAAAAGCCACCCCAAAGGGGCTGGTCAGGGGAAGGTGACAGGTGGGAGCTGTCACACGTGTTGCCCATGGAGCTCTCCAGACGAAGGGTATCATGGAGCTAACTTGCATCAAACCTTCAAGTCATGGAGGAGAGCAGTCCCTGGAGCTGGCACAGGCTTGGACGGAAACAGCAGCCACAAACTGGTTTGCTCTCCTGCACCATGCTTGAAACAGCTGGAGCAGAAGGTATTCCAACAAGTGACACTTGCCCTGTGCAAATGCCCAGCAAGGAGGTGGGCTGGTTCACATGCAAGCAGGCAGCAGAGGAGTGGGAGAAGCAGGACTAAAATTCAGGGGTTCCTTGGTCGTGCAAGTGCCTTTTCCACCTGGACATATTTCCTCAGGGTGGGCTCGGTTTCTCCAAATGCCCATGCCTTCCTTCCATCTGGTCTGTTGGCACTGTGGGGATGTGGCTCCAGCACACACAACCTGGAGAGGCTCTTGTCTTGCTGACAGCCCACAGGAGAGTACAAAGATATCCTAAACAAACCACCTGCAGTGGCGCAAAGTTTGAAGAATTTGGCCACATGAAACCTTTCCTGTGGAACGCTGACAATCCCCTTTTAGAGGTGGAAAAAGCAAAGGGGTGTGGTTCTGCACTGAAGGTCACAGGAGGACATCTGTGAAAGGATATCACAGCCTGACTCCAATTCTCTGCCCCGTTCTGCAGCCATTCTCCTTCCTGAGCCATGTTAAACAGCCCCACAACAGTGCCGGGGAGCCTGGAGAAGCCCTGCAGAAAAGCCCTAGGGAGGAAAGAGTAAGTTCAGTGATGCAGAACAAGACAAGGAAACGAGCAGCCTACAAACCTCAGCAAAGTGGTCCTTACCTCTGCTGGGCAGCTGGGGCACAGCAGAGCATTCGTGATCCTCGCTGCGTGGGAGAATTTCTGCAGCAGGGAGGTCTGACGGGCCATGGGAGCTGCAGGTTGGTAACCTCTGGAGGAAGCATAACGCGTGCTCCTGCACATCATCCGACTGGAAAAAAACAGATGTGACAAGAGAACATTGAAATGGAGTCCCAAGGGGGAAAGAGAAATTGGGGAGCTTGTTAAGAACCCTGCTGCCATCTGGAAGGCAGGAAGAAGCAGGCATCTGTGAGAAAGTGGCATCTCAGGGGGGAGCCTGGGTGCTTCGCAGCTGGCACTGCAAGATGAAAGGATGGGGAGTAGCTGATGAGCCTGCCCTGTCCTGGAAATCGGATCTGAGGGTGAAAGGAAGGTTGGTCTTCATTTTCCCAAGACTTCAGGGTATGTAGCAGAATCTAAAATAATCACCTCGTGCTCATTGTTGTCCTTGGCAGGAACAGTAACTTTGTGGCCCAAAGGGTTTAATTGAAGATACAAGGGGGGAAATGAGAACACATTAGGCTCTTGATTTGCTAATAGGAGTCTTTTGTGCTGTTTATTGGTTCAGAGCCATCTCCTAGGTCTTAACCCTTTACTCCTTAGTTGCCATGAAAACACGTGGTCTTCCTCGACTATGCCTTTTTTTTTTTTCAGAGGTAAGAACCTTTCTTTTTGAGCTTTCTCTAAGCTCCCATCATTGGTGCTAAATCTGGGGCATGGAGAGGGAAGAGAAGGCCTATGCCATGGTAACAGATGCCTTTGAATTAGTAACTGGTTTTCTAGTAACTGATATTTTCTGTAATTCAGCCCAATGAACACCAGCTTAACACTGGCCTTCTCTTATGGAAATGAAGGACAAAAGGCTTTTGCTTTTGGTTAGTCAAGTAAATCCTCCAGTGAAGCCTATTCTACCAGAGGGGTAGTAAAAGGCTCTGCTATAAATAGTGCTGTGTGTTTGCCTGCGTTGAGGCAGAAATGTAAGGTTTCATAGCTCAGACTGAGGACCCTGGTCGTTTCAGAGCCAGGGGCTGACATTTGCCTTTATGCTTGTGCTCTGATGTCTATTTTGTTTTCCAATACAGTCATTTATTTTAAATCAGTCTGAATACCTTACATCTTGAGAAAGAATTAAGATCTGGCATAGACAAGTTAACTTGTCTCTGTAACCTCGTCCAACTGTTTTTCCATAAAACGTGCTGATTTATGGTGTTTTCTACCAGACCCCAGGAAAAAAACACAGGCAAATTTAACAGCATGTAGTGATGATAGACATAAATATGTTAAGCCCCTGAGAGAGCAGGAATAGGCAGCTCAGCAAAGGACGCAAGCACCATTTCTGCAGTTGCTGCATAGAAGCATTTCTTACTGATTTGAATGAAGCTGTTCAGACGCAGCAGCTGCGTAATCAGACACTAAATCTGGCGTGATAATGACTGGATGTGGTCTAATTGGGAGGATCAAAAACTTAATTAGTTAACAGGGGAAAAAAGGACATCTCTAAGAAAAAGAGTAGCAGAGGTGATTTCTTCACTGTAAGTGCTGCATTTTTGTGTAATTTGTTATCTGCCAGTAAAAAAAAATCTATTAGTGCAAAATGTGGAAGGCAGAAAGTCAGAGAAAGACAGATGTAGATTCAATATATCCCAACTGTAAAGATAGACCAAACCTAGCTAAATTCTTATCTGTCTCTATCTTTCCTTAAGAAATACTCAGAACAATTCTTTTGATTGTTTTTAACAGTTTTCTGATCTTCTACATTACTTTAGTAGAGCAGACGATTTTTTCATGTCTACTTTAGATTGTGATCAGTATCTTCACAACTATAATCAAAAGGAGGTTTTTCCCTACTCATATTTTACCAAGATATATTTGCCTTTATTTATTCAAATGGATTTTCTTGCAAAATTAGGCTGTATTTTTGTCTTTCCAGGTGAACAAATGAAACTGGACAGGAATGGAACAGATTTGCTTTACATGACATACATAATTTCTGTCCTTGAAATACTGTTTGGTCATGGGACTTTTGCTTTCTTTGCATTCTGCATGTTACCCTGTACTTTCCCAGCTCCATGCAAGGAGCTCAGGACCATTTGTTCCCACGCTAGTCTACAACTGAATATGCTCTTGAAGCACACGTTGAGCCACATTGGTGCCCTGGAGGCAACCATCTCCCTGTGAAGCAAAAGAGGACGCTGCTGCCTGCGAGGCTTCTGGCTGCCCCAGGTTTCACTGCCTCAACCTCTCCCACCACCTCCATGACTCTACCCAGGCAACCTCTGCTCATTCAAGACCCCAGAGAATCTTTATTCAAGTCTCTTCTCTGTCCAAGGGACTTAAGATCTTCAAGTGACACCAACAGAAGGCCGATGAGGACAGAGGAAGAGCCTATCCGTGACTGCCAGCGTGACACATGGGAGAGCAGGCCCAACCATACGACACTTTTGAGCCTGCCCAGTGCAAGCACTCAAGTGATAGTGAAATTTGATGATAAAACTTCAGACTACAGGTTCTGAGCAGCAAAACCTCTGAGTGCAGCTGATTTTGTGGATCCGACTAAAATGTGGCACCTGCAGACTTCTGTAAGTCAGGAAAGGAAGCAGTGGAAGAAGGACTCAGACCTCCCTGGTCCAGCACAGCGCTCCGTCAAAAGGCACAAGCTCTCCCTCCCTGCTCTGGTGGCACCCTTTGGTCTAGGTCACCTCTCCTCTGGCATTCACATGGGAGTGCTGCATAGAGGCACTTTGTGAAGGGACTTTGCATAAGGACGAAGCATCAGCATGGGTCATTTGTTAGTCTTCGGAGCAGCTGCAGGGAGTTGTACCTAAGAGACTCAGTGCATTTGTCTTAAGCTGGAAAATATACACATAATGATCAAGGACAAGTGTCCTTCATTAGTCAGAATAGGAGACCTCCTGTGCCCAAAGTCTAAGTGAGTACTGGATCCAAGTGCTAAGGGTGTTTGCAGAGCATAAACAGTGATGTCATTAGAGACGAAGGAGTTTCTTGGTCCTCAGCTGCCATAGGAGCATCCATGGCTGCTGAAATAACCCTTTGAAGAACTTTGAAGCCTCCTCCCCATCCTCCTCAGGGCACTGTGGAATGATTTTAATTGGAAGCAGATGTGCAATGTGGTAGGTAGAAGCAGGCATCTACTCAATGTGAGCTCCTAGTAAACAACTCCTTTACAATGACTTTGAAAGGGAAAAATACCATGATTCAAGGGAAAGGTTTTAAAATTAGATTAGTACTCACTCATGGTCAGTTGACTGGTCCATTAAACTTGCCAACACTCCTTACCAATTATTCAGAGTCAAGAATATTATCTTCTCTTTGTTGCTTGTTAGATTTTGGATGAAGCATTCACCTTCAATGTATGGGTCACAGAGAGATTTCCAGGTCATCACTCCCATTGCAAACACTTTTCCAGTAAGGGGCCTTGAAAGTCATAGAGATGTACTGTTGGGAATAATTGATTTTGGTTTGAATCAGGAAGGGACTCTTAGCTCAATATTAGAAACTTCATTTTGACTTCAAAAAGAATATTTGGGCCAAGTCTGGTTTCAGGAGATTTTTCAATTTTTTTCCGTCTCAGTGGTTACTGTCGTCTGGGTTTGTGGAAGGTGTTAACAGCTGCATCACACAGATCTACAGTTAGTTATCAAGGTTCATGAGGCTGCTGTACATTTGCCCTGCTCTTCACTGAAACCCCTTTGTCCCCCAGTATCCCAGTAGCTATACTCAGACACAACCGAGGTAATCACTAGGCAATCTGTGTGGCAGAGAATTTAAACACAACTCTTCTGCTTTCAGATGTATAGGATAAAAGACAGGAACGTGCAATAGGGCACACAGACTGAGAAGGCCTGAATGTAAAACTGTTTGTGCACTAAATCACCGGGAAAACGTTTCTGCAGCCTCATTCCAACTGTTGGAAAGAGGAGTTATGCTTTTGTGAGCATAGGATCAATTGTGTCACCGTGTCCTGCTCCTTACTAGCATTAATGAGCTTTTCATGCCTTTTGCTTTGTTGTTCCTTGAAAACTATTAAGCAGATTTTATTCCAGTTCTTACTCTGGCTGGCTCAGTATATTCCATGGGAGAACCTTGAGCAAGGCAGTGCTACTTAGCTCAGCGAAGTAAATAAACCTAAGGATTAAAACTTGACTGATGCAAATGCTTTATGCGCGTTCAAAATGCAAGGAATTTAGAGAAAGTTGCAAACCAGAGGTTCTAATTAAATTAATTTAATAGTCATAGGAAGGAAGTGACGTTTTAAAGGTGGGAAATGTAGCTTACTGCAGACTACATTTTCTAACTGTCACACCAAAACTGCAACTCCAAAGCCAATTTGTGCCAAAAGAACAAGCTTCCCTGCTTGCTTTGCAACCAGGAGAATCAGAAAACAAAGCTGATTTGAAAAAGAAAATGAAACTCAGTCCATTTCATTGTGTAAGTTGTTTAAAGGAAAAAAAATCCAAAACCAAACAAAAAACACATGCTGATGAAACAGAAGATGAGAAGACCAAAACTCTCATTTCTGGAAGTCCTCCTTTAAGTAACAAATTCAGTTTAGCTATTCTATGACGTTATTAGTAAAAGTGCTAAAGGCATTTCTACATAAAAATGAAATTGCACACATGCCCAAATATTCTCTTTTATGCTATTTTGGTGACATAACTCCCTAATGTCTTGCTTTAAGAAGCCTGGTATTTTCCAGGGTGCTTGATAGATTGACTCTAACTTGAACATCAAAAAGTAACCTCCACATTCATCAATGAAAAGTGACAACTGATTTTATTGACTGTTTTCATTATAACACATGACAGTGGGAATATTTTTCACTGTTAAGATTTTTGAATGGAAGAAAAGTGCAGTTAGTCTGAGTTCCTTACATTCATTAGAAGCAAGACTATTGAAACCATCAACATTTACAATGACACATAAGCAAACACCAGAATCAGTGCCAATAAATACACAGAGTACCAAAATAAATATTTACAGAATTAAAAATATAACAAACATTGATTAGTATATCCTTGTGAACTGCCAGGGAAGAAAGACATCTATTGCTATCAGTTAGGTTGTAAATACATTAAGAATACAGTGATTTGAGGAGACACATACTCATCAAAGTTTGTAGAGGTGGAAAGGGGCAGAGTGTGTCTAACAGTCTGTTATAAAAACACCCCCCGGAATGTCTTGAGCTTTCATTAAGCTTTAAGCTTTCATGTTGGTGCACACAGACTCACCAGATTATTACCAAACCTTTTAGATGAGAAGAGTGGGGAGTTGTGGCTTTTACTCACTCATTATCTCAAATAGGTCTTACGCTACCTTACAGGAGGTGGCTGACACAGAAAATATGAGGAGATACTGTAATTAACAGTGATCTGTCAGCTCTATCACATCTTACAGAAACAGGCTGAGTGACTTCTAACAGGACACACATGTCCCCTTCAGCAGCCAGGAAACACTGAGAGCATTGGTTTGTCCAATGCAGTCCCTGCTACCCTGTCCTCAGGCACACCATGATGTTTAAGCAGAGTTGGGCTGTCATAAAAGACTAAAGCCATGCTGTATTTTCTGGGTTTATTGTATTTTCCATCACCTACATTAATACCTCATTCCCCATTTCAACAGGACCACAAGATTGAATCCCAGAACTTTTCTGAGACAGAGTCTATTAACAAACAGAGCAGAGGAAATTCAGATGGAGCCAAGTTATGGGATCTTCAGCACTATGAGATCCGCTGATTCCAGAGAGAATACTGGTGGAATGAGATATTGTCTAGCTGTTACAATTTCACCCATGGCAGAGGATTTATTTTCATGTCATGAAGAAGCAACAGCTTTAGTCTTGCTCCCCCTTTTGAAAAGCAGGATAATGTTGCTTAGTACTTGGTGCTGCTGCAGAGTGTGTCTTACACTCCCTCCCCACTTGCCTTTGGGCTGCAAGGATGCAGTCAGAGCTCACCACTCTGTCTAGGACTTGGGTCTTTGCATCTTCCTGGCAAAATGAGGATGGAAGAGCAGTGAGATGCCATAGACCGATGCTGGACTACGGGGGGTTTGTGGATGTTTCTGTGCTGAAACTGCCTTTAGAAACTAAGACACTGGGCACAGCTCAGGTGTTGATGAGAGCAGTCACGCAGCAGTCCACCTGCAGGAGCACTGACTTCAGCACATCCGAACTCACACTGGCTCCTTACCCAGTGTAACACAGCAAGCCAAGCATCAGTGCAAGAAAAAAAAGATACAGATTTTTTTAGGCATACGTGTAACTCTTTTTCCACAAGGACAAGAGGTCCAGGCCTTGCTTTCAGCCCATCTTTCAGATACCCCATCAGCCCTCCCAGCCCAGCACAGCACCACCACCCTGCCTTTTCCTGCTGCTGTCCAGGGCTGACACCTCCACATGGCAACACCTTGCACCCCTCTGCTGGCACCACATGGCAAGGTCAGACAGCAAATTCTGCTGGTGACTTGGAGTGCCTTGCTCCCCCAGTCCACGGGGTGCAGATGAGTTGCGACACACCTTCTCCTCTGCTGCCATTAACTGAGAATTACATTTTAAGGTCAGCATTAATTCAAAGCAGATATAACCAATTTTCTTTTACAAGCACATTATGTTCAAAGCTTCCAATGCATCTGCATAAAAAGCCCATGGAAACAACCTGATACTGATTTAGCAACTGTTTTGATGCAACATCATCCAAAATAATAAAAATCTGTTAAAGATCTTACTATTCAGTCCCCACATATCTTTTCCCTAATGACACATTTAAAATGTGGCTGTGCAATAATTAAAGGTAGGCTTCATTAGTTACCATATAAAAAACATGAACAATGACAAAATAAGCAGGGGGTTTAGAGCTCTGGAAAGAATCTGGTCCTGTTTTTGCCATCAAGAGTTAAATTAAGGAAGGCAGTGATTGTGTTAGCTGTAATTTAAACATGCTGAGCACTGGAGTTATGTGCAGGAGTGCAGCTTGTTAAGATGAAAAACAATGAAAAGACATGTTTTGCATTCAGATCAGTGAAAACACTACCACAGTAATATAAAAGACTGCACAAACACCTGAATAATGTTAACCTTAAAAAAAAGGAAGACTTGTTTAAGAAACATTTTCTATATCCTTAAGATTAAGAGATTAAGGACCTCTGCCAGTTCCTACTGGAGTCAGCGGAAGCTTTGCCACAGCGGAACTGGACCATGGAAAGAGATTGTCCTGTTGGCAAATGCCAGTTTTCTAACTTTGTGGCCATAGCTGGATCAGCTTTTATTGCAGAGCATTGCTTGGATGTGATGTCAAAGTAGGAAAAGCAATCTTCTCTTAGCCATTGCTACAATAAACCTTTCAGCCTGGCAGTTTAAACTCCTTGCCCTGTGAGGTGCATAACCTTTTCCTCTCTGTACTACAACTTTGGCTCTATTTATTTAAGTACGTACAGAAAGGAAAAAAGAAAGCAATTCTTACCAAAGATATGGAAGATCTGGGCACAGTCTCCATAACAAACAGCTCCTGCGATTTCCTACAAGAGTGGCCTGCTTCCCTGCTACATTTACTAAATTGTCCACAACAGGAAAGTGGAGGAATGTATTCCATGCTATGCAAAATGTCACTCAACATCCTCACCCATGTGTATGAGATCACATAGCAGAGATCTCCATTTTAAATATCTTTGCCACTTATTCTGAGGGGGATTAAATTTTTTCAAGACCAAGAAGTAGAAGCAAAGATCTCCTGAAGAGGAGGCATAGTGGCAGCAGCTCCTCTTTTCTAGTGCTGGAAGGCTAGATCAAAAATCTCAGTTTCCCAAGCAACTGCAGTATCGCTGAGAAGGAATGAGAGACATAGACGGGGGGGAAAAAAAAAGCATCCTAGGCAATAGTACTCACTGTTTTGGGTGGGGAAGCCTTCTAAGGCAAGAAGAGTTTTAACAACCTGCTTTTGCAGGAATAAAGGCCCCCATTATGTGGATCAAGTGGTTATAGCTATTATTCCTTTGCATATGACAAGCTCTTCCATTTCTCTCTAATCAAATGGACCTAGGAAACACCAAATCAGTGCTGAATGTTTCTACCCAAGATGCCCACAAGGAAGACAAGATATGAACTAATGATGAGTAAAAAATTTTTGTGAGTTAAATTAAAAATAAATTGTCCCTTGAAAACAGACTGAGATTCCTCCTGTTCACAATAAACAGCATGTGGACTCAGGACAAGGGAATCCTATCATCCCATCCCTCCCATCCCTCAGTGGAAGGGAGGGATGTTCAGCAGGAACCAGTCCCAGGCCACTGGGGACAGCTGACAGTGTATTCTCAGCACTGAATCTCAGAAGAGTCAGTTGTTGTGCAGCTCTGCTTGGACACGTGGGGTTATGTCACCATAATAAAAACATAAACCAAGGGGGGAAAAAAAGAAAAAGCCAAAATAAAAACCAAAACAAACCCTGCAGAAGCTGTCGCGTAAACTCTGCCAAGACTCATTTCTGCATTGTCTTTGAGTGGGTTTCAATTTGTTTTTCCAAGACAGAAGCCCCAGGCTTTCATATCAGTAACTATGAAAATACATTTTCAGGCCACCTTGCCTAGAATCCCCTGTTGCGGCTGTTGGATAACCATCTGTCTTGTAAGTGGCTATTGTTACTGTGATCTGTCCTTTTCATACCATTATCTTCCTGAAAAGCCTTTTCTGAAAGTAGTCCATTAGAGCAGGGAAGGAAAAGCCTCGGTGCATGGCCACGCAGCAGAATCAATGGCTCCCTTTGATCTGCAAGCTCAGTCAGTACTAAAAATTTAAGAAACAACAAGGTTTTGCTTTGCTAAGCAAAGCCTGTTAATTTGGCTCATCTGCAGTCATAGCATCTTACTGAAAATGCCATCTGTATCAGATGTTTTAAGACTTTGGTGCAATATTCGCTTAGCTTAGATAAATAATTTAGTAAGATTCATTAAAAAATAACCAGTGAATTAATTTTCATAGTGTACATCTATGCACATAATTTTTAAAATTCAGTTCTCTACTACCCTGAATGGTGGTGAGGATATTCACAGTGGATGAAGAAAATGCTGGTTATTGATGGAATAAGACTGAACATAGTTTTTTCTTATTCTAGTCATGGAATTTCCTCTGAAATCTACTACGAGTGTTTGAGTCCTAATACTGGCAAGAGCAAAATGCATATGCACTACATGGAAAATAAGACCTTTTATGTCTGTTGCAGGCCACACATTTAGTACAGGAAACTTAGCTCCTATCATGACAAAACAAGTCCACAAAAACATAATTTCATGCTATTGAAAGGAAATCTTTTGTGCTGATATAAAGGACAGGAATGTATACCACTGAAATCACTGTAGATAGCTATAAAACACTATGCAATAGATAGAAAAACCCTAAGAACATACAAAATTTACCAGTAGGGACCTGAAAGTGCAAAGAGTACACATATCTAAATACCAAGTCCTGATCTATAAAGTCCTTTATGAATGACATACAGCTGATAGTTACAAAGCATCATTCAGACCACCAAATAACAAATGGAACAAATAAAGAAAATATTCTTTAAGAAAATCAAAACAATGACAGGATTGGAAATGTTATCTTTGGGACTCAGAACACCATTTCTACCTCAATACCTACCAAAGCCAAGGAAAATATATGCTTGAACTAACAGGGAAACATAAATAAGAATGCAAGCTACCACAAAATGCCTCAGGACTATTACCTCTTTATGTCTCAGCCTTTAAATCCAGCAAGCCATTAATTGTTTATTCTTAGGCATCTCACAGTATTTTACAGGGATCTTTCAGGAATTATATATAGGTCTAAAGAAAGCCTTTGAACCTCCTTTCAATGATTGTTTTAGGCATTGTGTGGAGTTATACAAATATATTTGTATGAAAATTGAAAGCCCTAGTAAATATTAGGTCTTCTATTACCTTTCGAAATAAAAAACATAGATGGCTTAAAGACAAAAGTGAATTTTGGAAGTACAAAGTTAATTTGAACATTAAATTGTATCTTTACTCTCACACAACCATTACCCTGAATCAACGTCAGCATGTCGCAATGATTCAAAATACTGACGCCCTACTACCAGCTACTTTCCCATTTTCCTTTTAAGGATATGATTGTCCTTAAAATATGTACATAGCAAGCAGCCAAACAAACCGCCAAGAGATCTGCAAAATGCACTTACAGTGGGTATGCGACAGAAAGCTTGAGGGAGCGGCTGGGGAGCACCTGGCCTGGGCAGCTGCCCTCCCACCCACGCTCCACCGCCAGCCCAGGGCTCCTCGCTCCAGGGGTTAGCACCGAGGAGGAGGCCACCCGCCAGCACGCAGGGGATGGAGGAAAAACGTGGCAGAAAACAAAGGAGAGAGAGAAGAATGAAGGGAAGCCAAAGCATTTTAATGATGATTCGTGCTAGTGGTTACGTGAGAGGGAGTTAGTCTAGTGTCACACTATTGGTTTCTCAATACAGACATGCCACAATGCAAACAAAACACATACGATGAATAATTTGACACACACAAGTCCTGTAGAGATGGCAGCTGGTATCTCCTAGCAGGTTTAAAGATGCACCACTCCTACTGCCTGTACTCAGTGCTTCCAGTTTTTATGGTACTACCACCACGTCCTCCCTCCTTCTCAACTTCCAGTACCCTATAGAATCTCTCAGCACAATTTGTCCTTAGAACAAAATGGGGAATTATGATTTTTCTGCAGAGCTGTCATGCAAGGAAAGATGCATCCCTTACAGTCAAACAAAAACAAAAGAACAGGAATAGGAATGTAATGTTTAGGGCTGAGAGCAGGATAATATTCCATGTTCTGTACACACATCCTTTTGAAGGTGTTTCAGCTTTGACTTGCTAAAACACACAAGTGGAGTCAGACCAAATGCAAATCCCTTTCTCAGGCAAAGGAAACCATCGCCAGCGTGTTTGGAGGCAGATCTGGAGCACAGCCCCCAGCCTGTGCGTGGGAGTGCTCACATGAGTGTGAGTGTGCACGGGGAGAGCCTTCGCTGGCGCACGGACCCTGCCAGGAGCTGTGTGCTCACTGCACATGCATATGTACAACACGTCTCCGCGAGTGGGCACATTGGAAACCCCACATGTACACGTCAGGAAGAAAACATAAAATAATCCTCTTTGAAGTATATTAAGGTTCTTAAACCATGAAAACAGGGGCTGGTCAGGGAAACTAACACTTTCACTGGGGTGCTGCAACTCGGTATTAAATTCTGCAGCAATTTCAAAACTGGATGTCAATTTCACCTTCGTGACTTTAAGGTCATTTCCCCAGTGAACCATGAATCACGCATATACATATATACAATTCTTATTATGGTATTTCCTGGCTTTTTATGGTTTGCCTATAACCTTAATATCCTTCAAATGTATATTCTGTATATTTATTTTCCTTTTTTTTTTCCTTTTGATTTCAGAGACAATAAAACCAACTGCTATGTAGGATCAGACCCATTAGTTTCAATGATGTGAATTTAGGATTCTCTGCATAATATAGACATGTATATTTTTAAAATGTATATTATTTTTTAGATACACTGGAGCATATATTTTCTATTAACTGTGGTCTGATGATTAAATACTTATATCAAAATATTTTGTAAATACATAACATTTACCTTTAGACTTCAGTGATTTTTAGAGTTTTTTCAGTGTATCATAAAAATATGTCCTCAGGCACATTAAAACCCTATTATACTTCTTTGAAATGTTGCCAATGCCCATGTACAGTAGCCACTATTCAAAAATGTCATGGCCATTAATATATTTCTCCTAAGACCCAAGCTCATCAGACCATTTTATTACCACTAGCTTACCATATTTTTTTCTCTCTTAAAGTAAAATTATTCTGACATTATTGAGAATGAAAATAAAAAGCAACGAGAACCCAAACTTTCTTTAAATAGTCAAAAACTAATTTTATATATTTTAAAAAATAATACTTAAAAAACACGTTTCTTTGCTGGGTTCCTTCTCGGTAAGGTTTAAGCCCAGAGCAACTTTGTCTAAACCCCTGAAAATAGAGGTTTGCAGTGGCAATGCTGTCAGAACATCAGCTCTGAGCCATGGAATGTGCCACTGGAATAAAATCAGCACTTCAGACTTACTTATCTGGGGATGCATGAGCGCATACAAACCAGAGTTTTTCTCTAATTTAAGGTACTTACACAAAGTTCTATCCTTTTAGAACTGTAAAATTATCTACCTATAAAAACTAACTCTTGCTTAAACTCTAGATAATAAGGACAGGTGATTTTTTTTTTATAAAAAATCTGCTAAAACACATATATATTTACACACGGCGAGCAAGTTATTGTATAAATGTGGACAGTATGTATATATTGGCATTTAGTAAAATGTTTCCCTGAACCTGATTGTATGCATTATCGGACGAGTATTGATGTAAACATCTGAACCTACGTCAGGTGTCTCTGTTACCCATTTACATTAGACCAGATCAAAACCAACCAGACAGACAAACAAAAATATGGTTTCCTGTTAGACAAGTCCACCTAACTCCTTAGTTTTATCTCCTGCACACAAGTCAATCAAGTCTGCTGCTGAGCAGTGTTCTCATTCCTACAGCAGGTAAAATACCTGTTAGGTGGGTTGTTTTCTGCTTGGCATTTTTTCCAACATCTTGTGGAGCAAACATCATTTCCAGAGCCAGCCAGGCACCAGCCTCTACTCCTCCCCGAGAAATGATTAAAAGATAAGTGTATTGGAGAACCTCTCCTGTCGCTCCTTCTCTAACTCTGTTCCTTTGAAGAACTCATGACACTGCTTTGCACAAGGAAGGACGGTCATAATCCAAGTCCTGCTTCCAGAAAGGGATGTAAAAATGAACCTTCCAGGTGTTCAGTGTTGCAGAAAAAAGATACAAATGTAAAAAAAGTGCTCAAAAAGAAGTTGACTTTTTCTGTTCAGCCATACAGTCTAGTAAGAAGAGACTCAGAAGTGCAGGCCCACGGAGTACAGTGAAGGAAGCCTTTTAGGTGACTTTCTTCAGGTGATGCAAAACTAATTCATTATCTGTGGTCTCCTATGCAGACTTTCCCACATGGACTTCGTTCTCTGTCTTTGTCTCCACCTCTTACCCAACTACTTTTTGGCACTGTCCTGGTACGTGGCAGTTTTCACTGTTGTCCCTGCTACGCCCCTGTTACTGACCCGGCGTACCAGGACTTTGGAGACGGGGATTTTTGTTCTGTGCATCTCACTTTTGGCCAGGTGATGGTGTGCGATGTGATGGCTGTTACTGGCATCTGCGCCATGGCTGGCGGCATGTGACGAAAGGTGTTTAATGCTGATGGGTATCTTGGAGTCCTTCGCTGTGCTTGAGGGTGTTTTCAGTGAGCTCACTATTGTTATTGGAGACACGGGCTTGGAGCGTGGCACACTGGGGACTTCCTCATTTGTAGGGCCCGCTGGCGGGTTCTCATCCGGCTCAGCATAAAGGTCATAGAGAGCATCCCCGCTGTAGCTATCCCTGGGAAGGGTTTCCTTCTGGATGCTTGTGGAACTATCTTCCTCGGGACCAGGGGTGGTGGAATCCCAGTAACCCTCATCACTGTTTGGGACGCCCTCGTGCTGCTCCTTTTCTCTGCCCTTCTGCTCCTCTTTGTGGTTCAGGTGAATGGCAATCTGGTGGAGACCACCACGTTTCACTGTCACCCTATTCTGGGCCCCCTCCATACCTCGGGTTTCCTTCAACCCCTCAGACTTCTTCGTCCCTCCTCCGCTTCCTCCTCCTTGAGTCTGAGTCTCATCTGTCTGTGACAGCATATCCCAGAACTCCTGCAGGCAGGTATCATCCACCTGGTCGGGGCTGGCCATCTCCTCCCCTCCTCCCTGGTAGGCCACCATGGTGGGGTGCTTCTTGGTGGCACCCAGCTTGCTGGGCCCGGGGGTGCTCTTCTCGCAGACGCCACTCCCGCCGCCCACATCCTCCTCATGGTCCGCAATAATATCTCCGCAGCCTGTAAGAGAGTCAAAGCTTTTCAGTGAAGTCACGTCAGCAAACATCAAACAAATACGATCAATCGATTGCTCTGAGGGTGGATCAACAGAGGAAGGGTCAGGGGCGGCTGCCGTCTCTTGACCGCTATCACAGTGAGGTTCAACAGGGGGGATAGTCGTTATTGGAATGTCACCTGTTATCGCCGCATCCTTCGCAGTCCCAACCTCTCCGGCGGCCGGCTCCGGTCGCTCGCGGCTGAGCTCCTCGGGTGGCCGCGCGGCGGCGGGCGGCTCCTCCCGGGGCGGGGGGCTGCTGGCCCGCGGCTCCGCACCGCCCGCTTCGGGCTCCGAGGCCGCGGCGGGCGCCTCGCCGCTGCGCTTCTCCCGCGGCGGCTCCGGCCCCGCGTCTCCCGCGCCGCTCGGGCTCTCAGACAAAGGTTTCGGCGCCTCCTCCTTGATGCACTCCAGGCTGGCGGTCAGGGACCCCGGCATGATAAGGCCGGACGGGATGTCCGACGTTTCCCCCCTCTCCTCCTTGCCGTTTTTGTCCTTTTTGTGCCATCGCATGCTGCTGAAGATCCCCTTCAGCCCCTTCTTTTGTCTGCCGCCGGCCCGCGGCTCCGCTCCCTCCGCCTGCCTGCCGTTCTTCCTCAGCAGCGAGAAGAAGCTGTGCGACTTGGCCACCGAGCTGCCGGCGGAGCCGCCGAGGCTGCCGGCCGGCCGCTCCTGCGCCTCGCGGCTCTGCGGGTCGCCGCCGCTCGGTTCCTCCTTCTTGCTGCTCTCCAGCACGGCGTCGGCCAAGCCGTCGTGCGTCCGGCTCCGCACCATCCCCGGCTTGCCGGCGCCCTTCCCCTCCCCGCCTCTGCTCCGCACCCCGAAGATGCTCGGCATGGTGCCCCCGGACTTCCTCCTCCTGAAAAGCTTGAAGGCGGTTTTGTTAATCCTCCCCGACGGCTGCTCGGCGGCCGGGGGCTCGGCACAGTCGCAGTGTGAGTCCATTTCTGCCTCTGCCGCTGCTGCCGCCGCCACCGCGGCTTCCCCTCCGCCGCGGAGCGCGGTGCGATCCCTCAGTGACAGCCCCGCCGCCGCCGCCCGCCCGTCTCCATGGCAACCCGGCGGAGGGAGGCAGGGACGGAGGGAGGGGGATAAGCCGCTTTCCCCCCTCCGCCGCGGGCCCGCGCCAGGCGGCCGCCGCCGCCCGTTCCGAGCCGCCCCGCGCCGCCGCAGCGCCGC
>VWPU01006920.1:0-35241 GCA_013398955.1 Callaeas wilsoni
TATAACATTCTTTAATATCTGCGTGTTGCCTTTGTAGGCGTGGCGACCTGGTTCAGGAACGGCACGGCGACCAACCCCAGGCCGCTCAGGCCATCAGCTCACAGACACCAATGTGGTGGATGGCAAATGGCGTTTATTGTTAGGTGGTATAGCGTTATATATCTCGGGTTTTACGACGTCACTTCCGTCTGCTTACATCGTAAGCTAAGCTAAACGCTATTGGCTCTCTATTGGCTTTCAAAAATAATCAGGAGAGGGGTTCTGTCTTTCCGTACAGCGCGATATCTTCCGGCCGCCAGGCCTTAACTACCTACACTGCGGAAAGCCAATATTATAACACATATCTATAACAGCCAGGGATGGAAACACCCCGGTTGCCCCTGCAGGTGCAGTTCAAGAAGCAGTGTCTGCTCCCAGCTCCCAATGGCTTGTGACAGGAGCTGGGCTTGTGCCCCCGAGCCACGGTCAGCACTGTTTTCTTTCCCAAAGAGCACGCACTGGCTGGTGAGTTGTCACAGATTTGCAGCACCAGGAATTAGGGGCATTTTTTAATGTGAACACAATGTTATCTCATTATGCGTGCTCTCAGGGCACCGCAGCAGCTGAGGAAAGCTGTGGAAACATCTCTGCCCTCAGGGCAAGGCGATTTTCTAACTGGGACAAGAAAAGAGTTGTCCTGGGCCCAAGCCAGGCACAAGGGATTGCTGGCCAAGGGAGAAGCTTTAGTCCTCTAAAGTCTCTCCAAAATCCCACTGGCAAAGCTGGGTTACACCATGGAGAAGTAAACATCCTCATTTTCAGACGAGCCGCAGCACCCAAAGCTGCACAAAGCTCAGGCAATGGGCACTGGGCCTTGGCACATCCCTGACACTTCACTCTGCCTCAGTCAGAAAGCTCCGCACCTTCAGCCTGCCTTGACCCAAGGTAATATTGCTTTCCTAAGAACCAGAGACTTCTTAAACTTGGCCTAGACTCATGTGGTTCTCACGTCAGGGCTACTGAACCTTTACAGTCCTTTGGTAAGGCACCTCAGGGTTAGTAACTAGACCTGAAACCTGGGGACTCCTGCAGAGCACGGCTTAAAGCATGTCAGGAAAATTAATCTACCAACACCAGAGGCTTATGTCCAAAAAGGAGACAGAGGAGTCCCGTTACTTTATTCGAATAAAGGGAGAGGCCTGAGGCATTCCCCTGAAATCTCTCAAATTTCTGGAGGACGCAGCCTCCTTTTTTATCCTAATTTCCCGACCGCATTTTCCCTCTCTCTTTCCCCATTGGCTGAGGTACTTGAGAGGTACAGACTTCCCGGAACGCATAATTCTTAAGATTCCCTTTTAATGTATACCCCTCCTTGCCTTTTTTAAATTCCTATGGAATTTATGGTTTTTCTCATTGTTTCTTTCATCTTTTGATATTCAATTTCATTTATTTGCAGATCTACAATTTACTGATAAAGACAAATCTCTCTTTCAATTCATTAATCAGTGGAACCCTTCCCATTGTTTCTTTTATCTCTTAGTGCTAGTTTTTATCTACCAGCAGGCCTACAGTTTATTTGTAAAGACAAGTCCCTCATTCCTTTCAAGCAGAAACAAAACCTTTAGCCTGTCCACTGGAAGGCTCCCATCAAGACCTAAGGCTGCCCTGTGGAAACTCAGTAACTAAAATCTTGCCTATGCCAAAGCCACAATGCACATCAATAACCTGTGTTGCTTTAAGAAACGAAAATATTTTATCCGTTTAAATTGAAATGCAGGGATATATCTTTTCCTATCAGTGAAAAGCATCCTACTGTCTATTTTAGCTGGCAGACTTGCTGCCAGAAAGGAAATGAGGATATTATCCCTAATGAGTCTTCTCATAATGGTAATTTTCCAAAAGAGGTACCAATTCTAGGTTTGTGTCAACAGTCCCACATCTGCAAGACTTGGAATAAACCTCCCAAGCCTGTTACAGTATGCAGGCTCGCTCCTCCACAGTCCATGTGGTAATGTCTTGTCAGAGCAGCAATTCCTGTTTTAATACTGATCTAGATCCTTCCCTTGTGTGTACAAACACAGCTAAGTCCAGGCTGTGCCTCTGGTCTCCTCTAAAACTACCAACCTAACCCACATTTCTCTTCCCCACTTATCTCTTGATTCTTTGCCACATTCAGGCTGCCCCCTGGGATGGCATCCTGCCTCCTTTCTGGGAGACCCCTCATTTTAAGTCATTTGATCCCTTTCTGCCAAAGCCCTTTGAGGGAATTAGAGCAACATCTCCAGAGGTCTCCCTGGCCTCTGTGGGAACTACAAAACCACAATGTTCCCCCACATCTGCAAGAGAGCCAAAGCGCCTACCTGCCTCCTTCTGGATCTTGGCAGAATAAAGCCCTGGTCAAATACCCCTCTGGCTTTCAGGCTTTGAAGAACCGAGATTTATCTCCTTTTAAGAATGTCTCCAGGAGTGACTGGGATGTGGCAAAAGTCTTTGGTCCTTGCACCACGTGGCAGGAGAGGTGATGTGCTGGTTTTGGCTGGGGTAGAGTTAATTTTCTGCGCAGTGGCTGGCGTGGGGCTGTGCTTTGGGTTTGTGCTGGCAGCAGTGTTGGTAGCACAGGGGTGTTTTAGCTGTTGCTGAGCAGCTCTCACACAGAGCCGAGGCCTTTTCTGCCCCTCAGCCCAGCGAGGGGCTGGGGGTGCACAAGGGGAGGGGAGGGGACACAGCCAGGACCCCAGGGATGTCCCACACCCTATGGTGGCACGCTCNCACAGAGAGCGGAGAAGGAGGAAGGGGGGGATATTAGGAGACATTCATTTGTCTTCCCAAGTCACTGTTGTGATGGAGCCCTGCTGGCCTGGGGATGGCTGAACACCTGCCTGCCCATGGTGAGGGGGGTATGAATTCCATGTTTCATTTTGCTTGAGTATGAGGCTTTTGCTTTACCTGTGAAACTGTTTTTATCTCAATCCCTGAGTTTTTTAACTTTTCCAACTGTCCCCCCTATCCCACTGGAGGGGAGAGAGCAAGGGGCTCCATTGGGCTCATTTGCCAGCTGGAGTTAAACCACAGAAAGTGAAAAACCAAGAACAAAAGTCTGCAAACTACTTCCACTGTTTCAATTTGTGTTTGGTAAGATTTCTGAAAAAAAAAATCTTTGTTCCTGGCCTTTGCACGAAAAGGCTGTGATTAGCTGAATGCCCCATTGGTTCAGCTGGCCTAGGTTTGATCCTTTTCTCCATTTCTAAAGTGTATGTGTGTTAAAAAATTAAGAAATTCTTGGGAGAGACCCAGAAATTTGGAGGTCCTATACAACCCCATGTGGAGAAGGATGTCTGAAATATGGCAACACTGTAATGATGAAGGTGTGCAGCTGAACAGGGCAGGAATTTAACAGACACTGAAGTAGAAACTCCAGCCATGGAATACACACTGGGCATACATTCCATTGGCTTATCCCAGTGTGCAAAGACCCTGGTGATCTATCCCATCTTGCCCCCTCGCTCTGCTTTGGTTTCCCAGGAGTTTGTGTCCAGGTCATCACTCAGAAAATGTTGAGCCAGCTTCAGACCAAAGAGGGAAGGCACCTTTCCTATGGAAATCTCTGCTTTAAACTCCCAAGGAAAAATAGATTCATGAAAAAAAATGGAAGCCCAGAGTCAGGCTCTCCACAGGGATGGGAATCACAGAACAAGGGGCTGCACAATGGCCCAAGGGTTCCAGATCCACCCTTGCCAAGATTGCGCTGGCACACCTGGCTGTGCACACGTTTGGAAAACGCTCTCAGGCACTGCTGGGATTCTTGGGGCTCGGCCATGCAGGGCCAGGATTTGGGCTGTGATGATTCTTGTGGGTCCCTTCCAGCTCAGAGTAGTTTGAGATCAATGCAGAGGTGAATTTCTTGTACTTCATCAGGAGCCTGAAAAACGAGTGAGCCAAAGCTGAAGGGTTTAGGGATTCACAGATCTGCCAGACAAGCCAAGGCCAAGTCTCAAGCAAACCTGAGCCAATGCCTTTTACTTGGAAAGTTTGGAGTAACCTTAGACTCTGATAGAGCTTAACACTACAGAGGCATTGCAAGTACAAATCCTCCAGGATGCCTTAAGACCCTTCCAGGACCAGAGACTGTGTCCAAGCCCATTTCCAAGTCCAGACTTGTTTCTCTGCTGTAGGAAACAATGCTGCAATATGAATAAAAATACAGCAAAGTTCAATGCCAGACCTGATAAGCGGAGAAGAGTGATTTATTTTTAAACAAAAATGAAAGTCACTCCCTCATACTGTCATAGTCACATAACCCTAAGCACTGAGGAGTTTGTATCCATCTGATCTGGCCAGGATTCCTCACGCTGGCACAGACGACCAGGAGCACTGGCTGCCCATTCCTCAGCGAGTCTCCTGAGTGACACTGTCCAGGTTCAGAGACGCTGTTTTTCACTCGTCAGGCACTGACAATGATGAGTCTCTCCATCCTGCCACACCTCCCCATGAGTCATCAGGATTTTGTCTGCTGAGTCCTTTGTCTCCTGATCTGGGAGTTCTGAGGAGTTGTCCCTACATGTGCTTCTCAAAGACCTGCCAGTCCAGGTGCCACCAACCCCTGCCATCCCTCCTGTCCCCCTCCTGCCAGTTACTCCTTTGGGAGTTTTGCATACCAATATTCCCATTTATTCTCCTTTCATACCAATCTTCACATCTCTGTCACAACTTCCTCCACCACCACATGGGCTCTGTATGAGTCTGTGCTTGTGCACACCTCTCATCTGAGCTCCAGGATGCTACCAAGAGGGAGAGCCTGGCACTCACTCAATCCACATGGAAGGTTTCAAGGCACTCAGATGAGGAGCAAAGTCACCTAGCAGGTCTTCTGAACTCAGGTCTTCCCAAGCAGCATGCGGGTGCTTTGGATAAGCTTTATCCACTCAGACGTAGACGCTTAAAATTCATTATCTCCCCCTGAGCTCGCTGGCCAAAGGACAGAGCCCATCCTGGGAGCGATACCTCCCTTCCTGATGGAGATGGCTAAGAATGGGTTAACTGGAGTGTGTCCATGGAGCAGCTGCTCCTATCCACTGCCTGCCCAGGGAGGAGAGGACAGTGAGCTCAGACTGAGATGTCTACCTTAGACCTCTGAAGTTAGGAGAGCTGAATCCTATCCTTGCAGCCCAGAGAAGAGTAATCAATAGGGGTGGGAAATGCAAGCATGGTGTGGCTTGTCATTCACAACCTGATCCCAAATCCTTTCTTACCTGCTCATTGCATGTGAGTTTGAGCTTCCCCACACTTCCAACAAACTTCCTAAAAGCAAGAGCAAGCTGAAAGCAGGATTATTCCTCTGCAGACTGCTCCCTGCATTTTCATCTCATGAGCATCCCTCTCCTGCTGGGATGCTGGCAAGGCCCTTGAGCTGACCTGCAGCCCCCCACTAGAGCAGCAGAGTTTGTGGCTTTTAATCTTTCACCCTATTGACCTAAGTTGGCTCAAGGGTCGTGAGGAAGTGCTTTGTGTTCTAGAGTGTACCGAGGCTTGGGAAGAAAATGTTCTGTGAGCTGTGCTGGGCAGGACAGGCTTTCATGTGGCTGTTCATGGCAGGAGGGGACTGGATGGGGTGAAGCAGGCCGTCCCTTCCCCACTGGCATTCCCAGGTGCACCAGTAGGGCAGGTCAGCGGCTCGGCAGCCTCCACTCTACCCCTTCCACTGGTGTGCAGCCTTCTGGTTCTTGCCTGGGGCTTTGATTCTTAAAAAAGTGAAGGGAAACTCACGTTACTGCTGGGGGAGTTCTGTTGCCAAGCCAGATCCAACTGCAAGCAAAATGAATGTACAGGCAGGGTCCAAGGGGAGCCCAGGACACCAGCCAGTGTGTTGGTGACGGCTGGAAAGTTTGTGAGCTCTAGAGTGTCACAGGAGACCTTGATGACTCCATACATCTCTGATGCATGTGAGTGCATTGGTTAACTCAGTAACAGGTGTCTAAATGTCCCAGCTTGCTGGGAATAGGCTCTGTCACCCTCCCTCTCCCTGTAAAATCCTATTCTCGGCATGCTGGCAATAAATAACCCCCTTGTCATGCACCGTGGGCACACCAAGTGCTCAAGCAGGGCCATCCTTTGGAAGGGAGGGTTATTTTCAGCTGTGATTTTAGCTGGAAAGAGGAAGCTCTGGGTAGAGGTTCTGGCATTTTGCAAGGCTCAGCTGAATTTTTGGTGCCTGCTGTTCCCCACAGTGCTCCTGGCATGGTGATGTCACCGCGTCCATACACCTGAGGGTAAAGTGACAGTTTGATTAATGCCAGCAGTCTGGCCCTTGGTTGGAAAGAGACAATCTTCAGGGTGCTTTTCAACCCAAAACATTCTGTGAGTCTACAATTCTATTACCTCTTTGGCATTCCCACTGCACGTGTACCACACGGAGACCAGCCCCTTCCTGCACACACCAGGTGTGTCTGTTCACTGCCTGCCATCCCAGCTCACAACGGGCTCTTTTGGAAGGCACTGCTGCCAAATTCACCTGGGGGTGCCACGTCAGGAGTTAATCCCAGCAGGTGAGCAGGAGCGAGCTGCTGGAGGCAGCTGGGGGCTGGCTGCAGAAGGGAGGTGACAACAGGGGCAGAGGGAGAGCTGGAGTCAGTTTGGATGTGGGGCAGTGCCAGGGACTGGTGGATGGATCAAAAGGCAGTGGCCTTTAGGGGGAAGACACTGGCTAGAAGGGAAACAGATTCAAAGGGAACCCAGTAAAAAAAACCTCTGAGTTTCTCTGGAGCAGGTAAAGTTGGTGCTTTGCTGTGGAGCACATAATTCATAATTGTAACAAAAAGCAACCAAAAAAAGTGGCTCCCTCTCTTCATGTTGTCCCTGCAGGAGCCCAGCTAATGCCCTGGAGATGCCCCAGGTAGTGTCACTGCTCCCCCAGCCCAAAGCCAGGCCCTGGGCCCTCCCTTTGGGGTGGGCAGGGGGGTTTCCACCTATGCACAACTTCATCTTCTCCCTTGAGGCCTCTTCTCCACCACCTCGTGCTGGGGATAGTCTGGGGCTTTCCCAAGGAGTCTTTGGCTTTCCCCAGGAGATTTTTCTCCACAGCAGGACATGTCTGAATTTTGTCCATCCTCTGGGAGCAGATGCTGCCAAAAAGCTCTAACAAGAGCAACAACGCCCACACTATTTCCCAGGGCATCCACCCACCAGCCCCAAAATACCACAAAAGCCTCCTCCAGGCACAGATCCTGGCTCACAGCCCTCACCCCTTGAGTATTCCCAGCTGATGTCAGTGCCAGTGTCCTGTGGTTGCTTATCACAGAATCATAGGATGGGTTGGAAGGGATCTTAAAGATCATCTCATTCCAACCCCCTGCCCTGGGCAGGGACACCCTCCACTATCCCAGGCTGCTCAGAGCCCTGTCCAACCTGGCCTTGGACACCTCCAGGGATGGGGCAGCCACAGCTTCTCTGGGCAGCCTGTGCCAGGGACTCACCACCCTCACACAGAAGAATTTCTTCCTAAAATCTCATCTAAACCCACTCTCTTTCAGTTTGAAGCCACTGCCCCCTGTCCTTGCTCTTGCAAATGTTCCTTACTCATGCAGCTCCTCTTCTGCCCCTCTTCTGGCTTCTTAAATCTTGTCACACTTAAACTTTGGTCCCCACTGTCAAGGGGCTCAGTAATTCCCTCTCCCTGTCCCAACCCTGCCTGTGCAGGGCTCATGCAGCCACCTGAGCTCATGTAATCTGTCTGCACAGAGCCACCCAAGCAGGCTTTGCACCCAGAGCATCCAGTCTTAAAGCAATCCCATGGTCTAGAAGAGTTTTCTGTACTCTGTATGTTCACAGTGCACATTTTAATACAAAAAATTATTCCAAATTTTCATGGTTATCTTATAACAAGAAGTAATAACAGTTTAACTGTATCTGACCCACCTCTTCACCCCTCTGTAATGTCCAGACTTCCATCTTCTCTTTCCTTAAGGTTTATCAGAGAAGTGAACTTACCAGGTAAAAGGTTAAACCAGGTTTCTTCTGCTGCTGCATGGTCTCCCAGTCCTGCTCCCATTCTCTGGCAGACACGAGCACTGACCATGCTGTGAACCCATGGAAGGGCTGCAGCATAGGCATCGAGCAGGAAAATTTTGGCAGAAAGTCTGGGAAATGTGGCTGCTGCCAGTGTCCTCCCCGGCACCTCCCTGCAGGCCAGCCACAGCAGTGAAGGGGGTAATGTCACACCTACCCCAACAACCACGGCCAAGGCTCATTTCTCAAAGTCCTCACTGACTTGTAGATTGGCTTCAGAGCTCAAAATCTCCTCTAATTTTTCCAGCTGTGCTAGTGGATATAATGAAAAATATTCCCTCTGTCTACGACCTTTTGGCCTGGCTGTGTCCTGAGACATTGCAGCTGCAGCAAAATACGCTGGAGACCTCGGTGCCTGGTTCTGTTCCAAGGCAAAGAGAGCATTTCACCTGAGGCCTGAAAAAATGTGAGTTCACGTCTGATTTACTGGGAGACTTTATTCTGTGGTGCAAGCACGTGGTGAGAAACCCCCCTCTGACCGGAGTGCTGTGATGGTCACAGGGAGAGGGGTGTTTTGGGCACAGTGACTGCTCACCTCGGGCTTGCTCCCTGTCACCGCAGCACCCCTCGTACAAACCCCCCCTGCACGGGCTGGCAATAAAAGGTCTGAGCAAATGAAACTACAGGTGCTGTGGGTATGAGTTTTTCCTCCCATTTATGCTGTCTTACTCCAAAACATGCAGGTAAAATTCTGTCAGACTCTTCTGTCTTGTTTTATTTTAATGACTTTTTTGCTTGGTTGGTTGTTTTTCATTTTTAGGGGAGGGATTTTTAATCTCTTGGTTAAATAAATGCATTTTCAGCTGCTTGGTTAATGACCCAAACATGGAAGTCACACGGTGAGGCAACTTCCCGCAATTTGCCAGGCACAAATGTGAATGAGAAGCTCAAATGCCAGTTCAGTCCCCCTCAGTGGCTGACTCTGAGCACCAGCTGCTGGGAGGGAGAGCAGGACAGTCCAGCTGCACCGGGATCACAGCTGAATTCTGCTGCACTCCACAGCAGAGCATTTACAAGCGTTTCAGGTGCTACAGTGGCTCCTGCACTTCATCTTATCAAAGGACAAAAATACATATATAGCCTCTAATCTGTGTTTTGTTTTGGATTTTTAAATTTCGTGTTACTGAGCCATAAAGGAGTTGATCTGTACTTAATACTTTATCTGGAGACTTTACCTCTGAGTTCTCTGCCAGCCCCCCAGGAGAGGTGGAGTGTGGCCGGGCTGCTTTTTTCCAAGGAAGACGGAAATATTGTTATAGCCAACTTCTCCAGCTCACCCATTGATACCATTTCTTGTTTGAGCCTTCCATGCATCCCAGCCTACAGCCCTCTTACCCTGTGCTGCCTTTTTTATTAGGCTGAAATGATAGGGAGATAAAATGATAGGGCATTAGCAGTGCCTGGAAGAGAAAAGCCAGCCTGGCAGGCTTGCAAGTCAGCCCTGGTGTGTACTGCTAGAGAAACTACAGCCCAGCAAAAAATTGTGAACGATTGCTTTCCTCCAAAAAATCCTTTCCCAGACTCCGCTGAACCACCCTGCCACTGCTAATTAAGTTCATCGTATTCCATTTTCCCTGTGCTGATGTGGCAGGGTATTTGTCTTGCATTAAATTCAGGTGAGACTTTGAGCTGACAGGTTGAAAATCAATGAGAAGCAGAAATCATCTCAGGGGAAGCCAAATTGCTCCGGGGGTTGAATGAGCCTGTTGGGCTTCCTGGTTTCAGTGCCATGGACAGGGTCATAGATGCTGGTGTCATGAACCTCACAGGGGAAATAATGACATATCCAGAGACTGAAACAAAGCTATGTATAGCTTTTCTTACTCCTATGGCCTGCTGAAGCACATAAATAAGTCAGGCTTTTTGCATTACTGTTTTGTGGAGGCTTTGGAAGTATTTCGTAAATTATTGGAGAAGAAAGGTCAGGCTCTTAAAGAATGCTTTGGAAAATCAGCATCTTTGGGAGAGATTTGACACGCTTTGTTTACAGTGTGAAAGAGTTCAACATGCAAATCCTCCAAAAAGCCCAAGGAGCCTTCCAGCAAAACCAGCGGAGACAAGGCTAGACATTCCAAATAGTTCCTTTTAAGTAAAAACAAACAACAATAACAACAAAAACATGGCAGGAAATTAAACCCCAGACCTTCCTTAGTCAGCACTGGGAACCATGAAGCAGACTTTCAAAGGCTCAGAGCTCTGAGTTATCTCAATATCAACATCATCAGAGCCAAATGTTGCTCCGTGCAAGACTCAGCTGCGTGTCCTGGGCTCGTGCACGGGATGAGGGGGAATAAAAGGGACTTCTCTGACCCTCAGTGGCCTGCAAAACACATTGTGGGGCCTGTCCCCCTGGGCTCCCCCTTGTTTCCACTCTGGTGACACAGTGGCAGGGCAATTCTGCATGTCCCATCCCCCAGCGTGGCTCAGCGGGGAGGAAAAGGGCATCAAAGGTGAGAGCCAGGCTTTGGCTCTGAGATCTCCCCAGCAGATGGAAAAAAAGGGAAACAAAAAGCACTGCAATAAGCAATGTGTGGAAAGCAGACAGCAATGCATTAAATCCTGCAGCGAGGGGCTGACATCAGCCTGAGTGGGTGGAAAACGGAGACAGCGCAGACAATGGTGCTGCTCTGCTCCCTCTGAGCACCTTGTCAAAGAAAAGAGGGAAAACTGAAATAATTACTGTTGAGGGACGGGGAGGGGGGAGAAAAAGAAAGGAAAAAAAGGAAACCCCAGCATTCTCTGGAGGAACGTACAGGAGATGCTCGGCAAATACCGAGTGTGACCTTCCCATCGTGTGCTCCTTTCCAAGCCGGGGAGGATGCTCGGTCCCACCGGCAAGGGGCTGCTGCCACCTCCCGGGAGCGCAGCGGAGCCGGTCCCGGGTACCGCCGGGCGGGCAGGGCAGGAAAGCCTCGGGAAGGGACCGAGACGCAAGACCAGGGCCGGTTCTTTGGAGTAACGCGGGAATACTTGGATGAATATGTAAAAATCCTTGGGTGCAGCATCGCTGAGCACAGTGCTTAAAGCACCAAGGAAATAAAACTGTCGGTGTGCAAATGCTGTGCTGGACACTAGAGGTTTTGTGTACACTGAAATACACAAGTGTGCAGGTCTGCGCACACTGATGGCCTGAAAGGCAGAGCAGACTCTGAATTAAGCAACTCGCCTTTCCCCCGATCGGAGGATAACAAAATGATCGACCAGCTATGAAATTGTCAGGAAAATTAATCTACCAACACCAGAGGTTTATGTCCAAAAAGGAGACAGAGAAGTCCCGTTACTTTATTCGAATAAAGGGAGAGGCCATGGGGCATTCCTCTGAGGTCTCTCAAATTTTTGGAGGATGCAGCCTCCTTTTTATCCTAATTTCCCGACCACATTTTCCCTCTCTCTTTCCCCATTGGCTGAGGTACTTGAGAGGTACAGACTTCCAGAAATGCCTAATTTTTAAGATTCCCTTTTAATGTATTCCCCCCTCCCCTTGCCTTTTTTAAATTCCTATGGAATTTATGGTTCTCCTCATTGTTTCTTTCATCTTTTGACATTCAATTTCATTTATTTGCAGACCTACAGTTTACTGATAAAGACAAATCTCTCTTTCCATTCATCAATCAGTGGAACCCTTCCCATTGTTTCTTTTATCTCTTAGTGCTAGTTTTTATCTACTAGCAGGCCCACAGTTTATTTGTAAAGACAAGTCCCTCATTCCTTTCAAAATTTTAACAGAGAAAGCACCACAAGGGAATCACAGAAATTCCCTTTCTCCTGGTCACCAGCTGAGCTGCTGCTTCCCCTGGGACACACCAGCCCAGGCCAAGCAATGTCACACTGTCCATGAGCCCCTTGAGAGCTCATGTGCTGAACCCACCCCGTGCATGGCCTCCCCACCTCCAGACCCTTACGCAGAGTGACCCTCAGCCATCCCAAAACAGCTCCAGCGAGGCATCACAGCCCACTCTGGAAGCAATGAGTGCTTTAAGGAGGCTCCAGGGCCTTGTGGATCAGCCTCTGCCTATACCCCGGGGCAGCTGGGTCTCACCCTCCCCAAGCAGACAGACAATTTTGTCTCTCAGTGGAGTTCAGGGCCCTCGTGCTGTGTGGTAGGTGTCTGCAAGTCAGCTGGAGGATGAACTTGGAGGCAGAGACAAGTCTCCTGAGCTTTGGTCGACTTACGTCACTCCATCATCTTGCCTCAGCCTCTCTGACTGAGATTTCATTTTTATTCCACTTGTGCTGCACTCTCAGAAATGCCACAAACATCTGTGCCTGTCCCAAGCTCACATTTTTCATTAAAAGGGCCAGTTAATTGCAAGGAAGCACCAGCCATGTAACCAGGCTCCAGCCCAGCTATGTGGGCTCTGGATGGACCCTGACTGCACTTCCCCTGGGAAAAGCCCCACGGCCAGATCAGGAGCTGGGAAAGGAGGGACACGGCAGGCAGCTGCTCTCCTCACATGAACTGGTGGCTTTCCAAGCCAGTCCTGACAAGAGGTCATACCAGAGGGACAAAATCCGAGTCTCCTCTGGCTGCATCTCCCAGATTTACGTGCCCAACACTGCAGCAATAAACTGCAGAGGTGTGCCTGCTGTTCTTTTGAGAGAATGCTGGAGGGTTTTTTACATGTTTGGAGCCCTTTTTTTTGCCAACAGAGGCAGCTACTGCTATTTTAATTCCAGATTTAGAGACCTGTGTGGCAGAGCCCAAATCCTGATGATGATGCCAAGGAGATGAAGGGTTACGGAGATTGCACATAGCAGAATTTGCTTTGGGTGAAAAATGCTGGTAAACTTTCAGGGTACTCCCAGTTTTTATGTAGCACTGGCTAACTTGTAAATCAATCAGAAACCGAGGAATGCCAGAGTTGTGCAACTCTGGTGGGGTACGTGTGCCTGCTTGCCTTGTGCCCTGGGCCTCATCTCCCTGGGGAGATGCTGAAACCCGGGGAGGAGGGAGCCCTTTGGAGTGCCAGAGTACAGGAAAGGCTGCCACCCCGTGGGGACACGGCTTTGCCAGGCAATCCCTCCCTGTCTCCAGGGCTCTCCTTCTGCCAGGAGCCAGGGGACAAAATTCCAAAACTAAAGGATCAGCGTGGGGCGGATGCAGCATCCCTTAACTGCCCGCTCCCTTGCAGAGAGGGCTGTGTGAGCTCTGGGTGCATTCTCCAGAGCAGGATGAGGAGGATCCTCCTTATTCCCCTGCCAAGAAGGGTGACAAGCCAGGAGCTCTGGCCCAAATGCTCAGGGACAGCTTCCTGGCTGGTGGCCTGCAGGTTGGATCCTGCCAGTTCTTGCTCCTGGATTTTTCTCAGAGGAAACAGGATCCTGGCAGAGGTACCCTGCCCAGGCAGTGCAGTG
Organism: Callaeas wilsoni; assembly: GCA_013398955.1. NCBI lineage: Eukaryota > Metazoa > Chordata > Aves > Passeriformes > Callaeidae > Callaeas > Callaeas wilsoni. The sequence goes on from VWPU01006920.1 coordinate 13,396, forward strand.
CCAAGGAGGGGAGGCGCAGGTCCTGCACCAGGAGCTGCTGCTGTCCCCCACATCACTGCCACCCCCACTGAGTCCCTGGGGCCTGTGGGAAGAAGGGGAATTACTTGGAGGAGGCTGCATGTCCCTGGACCACCATCTGCTGCATCCCCCTGAGATCCCTCTCATAATTCCTCTGGAGGAGAAGCGAAAGTCATTTCTGCTTTGCTGTAGGGAAGTAAGATTATCAGTCTGGGTGGAAGCGGAGGGCAGGTAATAAAAATGCACTGCAAAAAGGATGAATAGTCACCCTGGGCAGAAGCTCCTGGTTAAAGGCCACGCTTCACAAACCGCCCAAACACTTTGAAAGTTCCCTGTGGGCAGGGTCCTTTGCTGCCTTTCCCTCCATCATAAAATTATTGACTAATTCACAACCGAAAAACCTCCAAGAAATTCTGTTAATACTTACAGAGTGTTATCAACACCTTATTAACAGGTGAATTTGCAAAGAAAGCTGTGGAGAGGAGCTCCATCCTGAAACTACCATAGGTTATGAATAACAAGAATTTCTTTAAATGAAAATTAATCTCGGCAAAGGGAAACAAGAATTTTTGCAGAGAAAAGGAGGAAGAGGAGGAGTATCCTGGAGAGATGTGACTGGGAAGACATCTGGGTGGAAAAAGTAAAATATTTTGAGTGACACACAGGCGTTAGTGGCAGTGCTCAAGCTGTTCTGCAAGTGGATGAGCATTTGGGGTCAGAGGGGCTCTGGGTTTGGGGACAGGCTGGAGAGCCTTCAGTGACACATTCCCCATCCTACATAAAACACCACCAGACCCCACAATGTCCTTGCACAGAGGCTTTCAGAGCTGCTCATGGTTTTAATTAGCTGATGGATTGCAAAAGGCTTTAAAATAATCCCTTCTCAGAGCAGGGAGACATGGTCTGGTGCCCCCAAAAGTGAGAGGCAGCATGGGTCCTGAGCTGCTGCCCCCTCTGTGTGGCTCCTGGCTTGCCTCAAACCTGCCCTGATTTCCTGTCATCATTTCCTATCAAAACTCTCAGTTTCTGCCAGCCAGCCATAAAAAGGGGCCCACAAATGGTTCAAATGTCATTTCATGGCCCTGACAGTCACACAGGCTGCTCAGGCACCTGCAGGTAACATCTTTTTTTTTTTCTCCTGGCTTTGCGAGGTTTCTGTCAGGAAGGAGAGAGATGTCAGCACATGGCAGGAAGGCACTGAGGCTCTGGCAAGAAGATGCATCTGAAGGGAAAGCAGCAGAGGCTGGGGACCTGTTAGCACCAGGCAAAGAAACGCGAGGCAGCTTCAGTTAAAATGCCCTTTCCAGGCCTGCAGCTACAGCTCCCTCCTGGAATGAAATTGCCCTTTCCCAAAGTGCTCCTCATTCACGCCTTTCCCCCGGAGATGGGCTGCACAATTGGTGGTAGAAAGCTCTGAGATTGCCCAGTAATTAATCTCAGTAAAAAATTGGTTTAAAAGAGTGTCAGACACTGAGGGGATTTATTGCTTTCTAATTACCAGGCAGTAATCTCCCTCCTTTGCCCACTTCCTCCTGCTTCTGCAGCACTTTCCCCCTCCTGCAGCAGCCTTGCCCCACTCCCAGGCTGTTCCACAGGTGCTGTGATGCTGGTCCCAGTAATGATCCCTCAGGGGATGCAGGCAGAGGACGGGGATGAGCCCCAGGGCACACTCACTTTCTCTGGGTAAGAGGTAATGCCTCTGCTCCTTAACTCCCAGCCCTCCCTGAGTTTTGGACTAGATATGGCAGAAGCAAGTGGCTTTTAAATTTAAATAGCCCCAGAGCTTCTGTGTTTATGGCTCATATTAATATTTAAGCCCATGCCGTGAGCAAAAAAAAAAAAAAAAAAAAAAAAACGAAAAACTGCATTTATTTTCTGTTTTGCACAGCTAATCAGCATCAAAGAGGAGGAGGTTGGTGGGCTCAGCTTTTTGGCAGAGCAAAAACTGTCTGAGATGATTTTACCTATGTAGTAAATTATGGGGACGTGGGGTCACCAGCCTTTCCTAAACACCCTGGATATCCATCTGTGTGGAAAGCTATTTGAGTCCAGCATGAGTGCTGAAACCTTTAGTCTCGGGTATTCACGTATATGCAGACTCTGGAGCTGTGGATTTCATGCGTGGCTCATACCTCCACCCCACCCACCCTGCCATCAAACAACTTTAACCATTAATTTCAGATTAAATCCGTCACACGGTTCCATGGACATGAGGTCTGAACTGCTGTTTGTACTGACCCAATGATCTGAAGGGATGGTGTGGTGGTCAGGCTGCTTAATTTTGTTCTTCCTCTGATCCTTTTGTTTTCGCTTGCGTGACGGATAATGGGAACACAAAAGAAAGGACCAGTCATCCTCACAAAACATGCTTCCAGCAGTGGAAAGCACATCCTCCAAGGGGTGATAGGCACCACACTGCCCTCCAAAAGCCTTACAAAGGAACAAATGAAACCCCCAACGCCGGTTGCGTGTTTCCTATATCACTTTATTGACCGCCACTGACCACGTTCTCAGGTTGAGCGCCAGATACCAGTGGAAGAGGTGGAGCTACCCTAGAGTTACAGGGAGAGAGCAAAGGAGACGGTGTGTCACGCACAGGCTGGGGAGAGCTGGCTGGGGATGAGAAGCCTCTGCACAGCGGTGAGCCCCCCTCTCTCCCCCCCGAGGGCCTACAAAGACAGTGGAAAGACGTGCTTGTCCTCCTGTCAGTCGTCCCGAAGGGAAATGACAGGGCAGAGGTGTGAACAGAGACACTTAAACACTTTGCTGGAAAAAAAAAAAAATACACGTTGCAACCCCTCGAGGGTGAGATATTATTATTAATTATTATTGTTATTATTATTTCTCCTGCAGTTGCAAGGAACTCATGGCAGGTTCGTCGCATGGACGTAGGGTCTCAAGTGTGGGGCTTGGCTCTGCTGCTGTTTGAGAGTAACCAGTTTAACTCTTGAGTGGGGTACAGCAATTCTGCAGGGCTTTTCCCCTGCTCCAAGCCTCACCTCAAGGCTTGGTGCACCAGGAGCCAGCGTTACTCGTGCACTCCCTCCTACCTGATGGTGGATATGGGCTACAGCACCGGACGAAGACCCTTTCAGCAAGTACAGCAGCATGGCAGCATCGCCATCCATGCCATCCCCACGAGGTTTAAGCTTCCAAGTCCACCAGCCGCTCACCCAGCCCCTCGTTCCATCCAAGGGAAAAGGGGGAAAACAAAAAAAAAGAAAACAAAAAAAAAGAGGAAACAAAGTGGGGGAGGAACCAACAGAAGAAACCCCTCTAGATATTCACTGATATCTATGCAATGGCTCTGGGAATGAGACCTGCAGGTGGTGGCAGCCTGCGCAGCGCGGTGGCCGGCGGGCTTAGGAGGAGGGCGCGGAGGTGGGCTTCTCCTCCCGGGACACGGGGATGGGCCTCTCGCTGTGGCCGGCGTCCATGTTGGAGGGGACCTTGGGGCCCGAGAAGGTCAGCATGCCATCGTTGGACAGGGAGCAGGTGATGGCAGCCTGGTCCACGTTGGCAGGCAGGCGGTACCGGCGGTGGAACTCCCGGGAAATGTAGCCATGGTCATCCTGAGAGGTAGTGGGGAAAAGGGGGGAAGGCGTGTCAGAAACCCTCCGGCGCCGCGCCGTGCCTCCCTCGGTCCGGCTCCCTCGGAGCAGGAGATCCACACTGACCCTGGCGTATCGTGACACTGCACTGCCAGGACCGCTGGGCACACCTCTGCTGGCTTTCATTTTACAGGTTCCTAGGTGTCCCCCGTGACACCCCTGAAGCTGCAAGAGCTGAGCAGAGCAGCAGGGAGTGATTTTGGCCATAGGTTTGATCCCTGTTTGGGATCTGATTTAGACCTCCGATTTCAAAGGATGCTTGGAGACAGAGTCTGTAGGTCTGGGAAGGTAAAAGCAAGGCGGACGTGTGCACCCATGTATTTATTTACTAGGCTGCAATGCTGTGTCAGCCAAAGTACACAATCCTGGCCCTCTTCTTTTCTTGGCCAAAAGAATGAGAAATGCAATTATTTTTTTAAAGTTGGCCATGAGAATAATAACTATATTAAAAAATACATACTGTTTCCAGGCTAGAGCTTTGTCTGGCCAAAAATGTGTATGAGAAGAATTAAACCCCTGCTGGTATAATTCACTTTTCGACCCCCACAGATATTTCCATGACATACGTGTTAAAAGTTTCCAAGCCTGAGGCACTTGGTTGGTTTTCTTTTGTTTTGTTTGCTCTTGCTTTTCTCTCCCAGATTGGCATATGAAAACTCTGTTTTCACTAAGGATTCTGGCTTATGAAAACTCAGCCATGCTTCAGCAGCGCCAGATGATGTTCTGTGTCTGGCTCGGTGTTATTAGTGAACAATGGACATCGTCATCTGACGGTTATGGAAGATGATGATTGAAAATAAACAAAAGAGGAGTGGATTAGCTTGTTATTGTCAGATATCAGGTGGGGGCTCTATGGGAACAGGCCATGCCAATAATGACAATTCATAATTAACTCCTTCTTCTGATATATTCTTTTTTTTTTCCCTTCGGCTGAGAACCGTTGGAAAGAAGGAAAACAGAGCTGGACTCCCCAGTTGCTCCACCATCACCATCACTTCCACTTACCTGCCTTTCACTGTGCTTGCCATGGATTTCCACAAAGTCATCGATAATCTTCACACTCAAGTCTTCGGGAGAGAAGTGTTTTACATCCAGCATGATTGTGAACTTGTCCCGATCAGACCTCACCTGAAACGAGCATTGTCACACAGTGAGGCCCGAGCTCTGGGTGTGGAGGCAGCGCCGACATCACCACAGATTCAAAGCTGGAAAAGGGGTGGTCTGGCACTTTGCCCTTCTGTGACTATGGGCCTCAGCAGGGGTCTTGTTCCCATTGTGGGGACCCAGGGACATTGAGAGGCCACAAGAGGTGTCAGGGTCACTGGGAGGCCGTGGTAGGCGTCTGCACCTTGGCTACTGCGCTGGGGAGAGGTGTCACTCCTTGCTGCTGTTCTTGTGCTGGGGACCCTTTCTGCACTCAGTGACCTGCCAGATGGTTCAGGCACAGAGAGGGGACGGAAACCAGTGTAAGACTCTCTGGTAGCACGTCTTTTGTCCTTTCAGTGATTTACAGTTTCGTTGTGGTCGTAGCTCTGGGAGGAAAGCAGTAAGAGGGCTACAGAAAGCACCTGTCCCTGAATTTTGGATCACAGCCCCCACAGCTACACATTCCCCTACAGCTCCCTTCAGAAAATTGCTCCAGAGTCCTTCAGTGAGGGATTGCTAAAACCACCAAGCTCCCAAGGTGGAGGAGAATGTGGAGAAAGCTCCCACTTGCCAGGCTTCTCTCCCATGGTGAGCTGCCCTCACCAGCACTTACTCTGGGAGCAGCCTTGCTCTTCACCACACAGCTGGTGGGCACAGAGCAGCAAAACCAGCCTTCTACATGTTGGGAACAACCTTCGAAAGGTTCCTCTAAGGGAAGCTTTGTCCCCAGTGAAGGTTTCCCTTTGTGCCCAAGAAGGGGTGGGTGGGCTGTGCCTGGCAGTGGGTCTGGGGTCTTCCTTGTCCCCTCACACGGGGCTACAGCAGTGTGAGATGTGGCTGGAGAGGAGCAGGTGGAGGCATACAGAGGGAGAGGAAGGAAAAGGAGAGGAAATCAAAGGGCCCTTACCTCTGAAATGCCCGACTCCAGCACGCTGCGGAAGAGGGACTGCCTGTAGTAGGGGCTGATAGTGGACGAGAACAAAGGCAGGAGATCATACTCAAGGAGACCCTCTCCAAAAAACTGGTCGAACAAACGGCTTGGAATGAAGGGTCCCAGAGCACGCTTGAACCAGGGGTGCTGGATGGTAATGTCCATGCTGCTGCTGCTGCTGCTGCTGCTGCTGCTGAGACCTGTGGCTGCAAGGGGAGAGCGGAAGGGGCAGTGCCGCTGCTGGGGAGACGGCGATGCCTTGGCTGGACTGCGCGGTGCAGCCCCAGGGAAGCTCCCCCTATATATACCGGCCTCGCAGAATGAAGGCATTAGCAGGATTCCTCTGGAAAGACATGATCTCATGATGGAGGCAACGTGGTCAGCAGAAATGCGGAGACTGACCTGGAAATGACAGTCTGGTTGGAATCGGTGCCAGATGTCCTGGAGGGATGATGCCAGGCAGCAGGCTGCGAGGCACGGGGTGCCCAGGGGTGCTGGAATGTCCCCTGTGGAATCAAGCAGGCTGAACAGGACACCCCGGTGGGCGTCTCGAGGATGCGTGTGAAAGAGATCTGCTCCATGGGTCTTCGTAACCCGACCTTTGGTTTCATTAATTTGCTTCTTTTCTGCCCCTCCTTGAAGCAGAAGCTCAAGATTTCTTCCAAATAAATGAAACAGCTTTTTTCCAAGCAAGGAAAAAGGTGAGGGAGAGGAAGGAGGAAGAAGGAAGGAGGAAGGAGGGACCCCAGGTTGCTCCAAGTCTAAGCCAAAAACCTGATTCAGGTTGAAGAAAAGGAAACTTTTTTGTGACATGCTACAAAAAGTGCCTCTGCCACTTGAGAGGGGCCTGACACCCCCAGCACAGGGATCATGGCAGGGAAGCAGGACTAACAAATGATGCAGAGCATCATTTTTTGTCTGACAAAACAAAAACTTTTAACAAAAAATACTTTGGCAAAAGAAAGAAAGAAAAATAAGCTTGGTCTCCGACCGTAACATCAGTCCCAAAGCTGCTCTTGAGAGTGTCCTTGTTTTGATTTAGGAGTGATGTGGGAGATCCATTTATCTCATGGTGTCAGAGCATAGATCCTGCTTAACATGCATTTCTGGTTACAGCTGTTTTTCATTTCTGTTTCACTTAAAGCCTCCTTTAAGGGGTCATCTGGCACCCTGGACTGCTGGGCAATGGGCACCGTGCCTGCCGCCGGAGCCGCGGGCTCTGCCAGAGAGCTGAGGTGGCTGGGCAGTGAAAGGGCAGCCAGGCTGCCCAGCTCCACAGCAAGGCTCACAGGCTGTGGCCACAGCTGAAACCCCATTTCCACCACATCCAGGGATGCAGGGATTGCATTGCAGAAGGCTCTGAGCAGCAGAAGCACTCGTGCTGGGAGTCTTGTTCGTCTCAGCACCTTTTGCAGTCAGCAGAGAACAAAAGAAAAAGAGGAGAGGGCACTTCCAAATGGCACTTCAGGTATGAGAGGCTGAGTCATCCTCTCACATTGCCAGGGACTAAAGAAACCAAGGGTATCTGAGATCCTGCCCTCTTTCGGAGAAACCAGATCAATCCGGGCCAGAGGAGCTGGAGCAGAAGCACCGAGGCAAAGTGACATTCAGCTGAGAATCACCTGGCATCCAGGCACCGTGTGGTCTTGGAAAATCCTTGGCCTTGGAGGAATTGTAGGAACCAGAAGATCCTACTACAGAGGATTTCCTTCATGAAAAGCAATAACGTGAGCAGAAAAACACCCAAACCGACAGTAAAGACCGCAAAGAAGACAGACAAGAGCTTAGGTTCCACTTTACGTAGTTCCAGCAAGAAAAGGCCCCGTGGTCTGGCCATGGCTGTCAGGCATGAAGGATTTTCTAAAATCAAGTGTCAAAAAGAGATCAATCCCTCCTCAAGCCATGGAGGGAAAAACCACAAGAGAGAGACCTAACCCCTCATTTATTCCCATTGTACCAAATCTGTCATTTTGTTTGAGAAATTAAGGGAAAGCAAACAAGTCATAAAGCACTACCAAGATTTGTCTTCAAGAACTCCGTGAGATTTGTCCTGGCAGCAAAGAAAATCTCTCCTCAGCCACCCAGTTTCAGAGACCTGCTACCCTGTATTTAGCCAACGGACAGCAGTGACCTGATGCAGAATGCATCCCCTGATATGCAGGATAAGAGGAAAAATGAGAGGAGAAATACAAGAACAAGTTCAACTCCCAAACCACTCACTGGAACACACAAAGCAAGTCATTTATTTGGCTGGTGGAGGAACTGTGGGAACTGTGCTCACACAGAAAGTGAGAGAGATTTGGGGGTCTGACAGACCATTTGGGCCCCAGCTGTGCATGAGGGGTGAATGCCATCCCTAAGGTGTATTGGGAACATCCTCTTTGCGGTTCCCAAATCAGGGGTTATGGCGGGAGCACGGGGAACAATGCACACAATGGCAGGATCCTCTCTGGGCATCCTCCAGTCCTTACAAAACCACCAAACCCACGAGCTCTGACCTCCAGCGTGTTCCCCACATTATTCCCTACTGAGGCAGAGAGGAAGGAGGGACCCCAGGTTGCCCCAAGCCTAATCCAACCAGGCCTTGAACCCTTCTAGGGATGGGGCATCCACAGCTTCCCTGGGCAACCTGTGTCAGTGGGATGGAGCACAGAGGTCACCATGTGGCCACAGCACTCTGTATGTTCAGTGGGATGAAAGGAATTGGCTGTTTAGAGAAAAAATGAGAAATATGTCTTCAACTAAATTTTATCTGAAAGTATGTATATTACCACACATTCAAATAATTGAAAAGCGGCAGCCAACTTTGTGGTTTTATGTCTTTCTTCTGGACCCACATTTTCATGGCTTTCCCTAGAATAAATCATATCCGTATGTCTTGGACGGACATTTTTGTCTTTCATGGGAAATTTTTTTTTTTTCTGATGCAGACTTCGCACTGCCTGCATGCCTCTGGGAAAAAAACCCAACCTCCTGAGATGGCACACATGTAACTTGCAATGGTCTAAAACTTGTGTCCAGTTCAAATGAGTTGTCCATGCTGGAGAGACAGATGCCTCCAGAATCATCTCATCATGTGGGTGGGTAGGAAAGGTGAAATGAGACCCCTTTCAGCAGTGTCTGTATCTCAGGAGGGAGCTGAGGGAGGAACTCTAATTCTGATCTCCTTCTGGACAAGCAAAGCTCTTGAGATGAATCCCATCTAGTGGGAATTTGGTATGAGAAGAGGAAATGATCATTTTGCATCAGTTCAGCAGACCTGACCTCACAAGACACGCAACATTTGAGCATCATTATCACCTGCTGAGCAGACGTGGTGAGATTCATTGGTGGAAATGGAATGGAAAAAAATGGAAGAAAATTAATGCATATGGTAATGAGCACATCCAAGACCCATGCATCAAAGGCAGTTTTTCCCAAAGCTTCATTGCAAGTTGAGAATGTCAGTCCAGCTGAAAAAGTCCTCCAGAATATTCTGTTGTCCAGCTTACCTTTTAAATAATCACTTCCTAAACCATGGTGCATAATTGCCAGCACGTGAGTGAGACATTTAGTAAAGGATATTGCCCAGGACAAACTGAAGAAATCCCAGAGCACGTTCCTGAGTAAAGCTGCCATCAGCAATCAAATACAGCCCTTGCTTGGGTTTAGCTGCTCTCAGTTTGTCTGCATGAATGCCTCCCACCTCCCCATTTCCAGGCGAGCCCAGAGCTGTCTCCAACCCCCTTGTCAAGCTCTGTACAAGCCCAGGGTGAAGAAAAAAGCAAATACTGGAGTGGAGCAGTGACTGGTCAGGTGTAGTGACTGGTCAGCAGTGACTGTGGAGGGTTTGTAGGAGATTCTGAAGTACTGATAGAACGGGGATTCGTGTTTCCAACCGGTTTGTTGCAGCACCAGGACAGCCAAGAAAGGCAAACTCTGCTCTGATCTGCATCTCTTCTCAAGTGTGCCCTGTCACCCTGCAGAGGATGCAACTCTTCAGGTAGTTCACATGGAAAACAGGAATGCATCCCAGTGCTTCTTCTTTCAAGTAGACATATCAACCCCCCAAAATACAACTATACTCATTTAGAAGGTCCTCTGTGTTTAGATATCAGCTGTTTAGTGACTATATAAGGGATTGAGCAATCTCTGGCAATATTTAATGATAAAATTGTTGCAGCATGCCAATCAGACTGTTTCCACTTCCTAGAAATCTATGACTTACAAAAACAAGATCATGAGAGGGACACAGAGATAGAGTAAATAATAATGTGATTTTTTTGCAAGTTTTCTTCCTGTCACTCTTGCTGCGGTGGAAAATACTACATAATGTGTGTGAGAAAGCTGGTGAGTGGGGAAAAGAAACAAAGACCATGTTTTTTCTTAATCTTGCAAAGACCAAGCTTTGGAAAGGATGCAAGAAGTCAGTATGAAGTCATAGAAGTCAGAATACAAGCGGTCAAGCAGAAAGGGCAGGCTCACTCATGGTTCTCAGTTCTGGCTGCTAACACAGAGCATTTGTTTCTTTCTTTCTTTTATAAGGGAAGAGCCCTTTCTTTATAAGACTCATTTCTTGTTCCTCATGGCCAGGAGCTCCAAACCTTTCCACCACAGCCGACCTGGGATGCTCATGGAGGAAGGAGCAGGTGATTATAACAGCAGTGAGACTCATTTTCCTCCCCACTAGACACCATGGAAAGCAGGAAACAGTGACTCTGATGAGCTCTGAATGCTGTTGATATCCTGCTGAAGTTTATAATGAATGGGAGGAAGGGAGGCCACATTATCAGTGCAGTTTGCACGATGCTTATCTGGGGCTGGGGCTGCAGGGCAATGCAATGGGAGGTCTGGCATGAGAAATGGCAGGTGCCATTTTTTAAAATTAGATTAATCAGCGATTCCTATTAAAAGCAAAGAACACTTGAGAACAGCTCTTGGAGGATAGCTCACAGCAAGAAAGAAGCCAGTTAGTGGGAGGGTCCCTACATACTGAGCACCTTTGAAAAAACAAACAAACAGAAAACCGACACCAAACTGGGCTTGTTTTCCTTTTAAAGAGACAAGCATGTCCCTAGAGAACCCTGCCAATCCCCATCCTCTCAAACAGCCCTCAGCTGCCCAAATGAGAGCAGGTGAGCAGCCCCTGCCCTCCAGACTCTTGGCTAAGCTTGTCCTGGTGCAAACCACCACAGCTCTCCCTTCCCTCACCTCTGCAGCTCCTGCCTAAGGCATGGTCAACCCCTCTTCCCCAAGTTTTGTCCCAGGTGGTCCCCACTCATGGTGACAATGCTTTTGTCCCACAGGGACTGTGGCTGCAAAGCTGCTGAACACCAGAGCCAGGGACGGAACAATCACAGTGGGGACAAGTCGTGGAGGAGACATTTTTAGTTTTCTACTGAAAAAGAAATCTTCACCTCACCATTTTTAAGGCACAATCCTCTGTTTTATTGCTACCCTTTTTGATTTATTTTCTCCTCCAACATCTCCTTTTTGCCTGTTTTAGAGGGATGGGGCAATTTTTATTTTACAGTTTACAGCAATCCACAGTCAGATTTACAATTCAGCTGTACACTGGAAAAGTTAAATATCCACTCTACTTATCCAAAGACTGATATTTATTTTATCTAAAGAATTTATATAATATCAACAGTCTGCCTTGGTGCAGCCAAAGAGGCTTAAAAAATTACTAGCAATCCCTTTTTTCCACCTCAGAGCCCACATCCTAAACACTGAACAAATCCCATCAGTGTTTAGGGCACATAATATCATTGTTGTCAAATCAATGGTGAATTTACGTGCTGCTAATCCTTGGCACTTAGTCAAACAAGCTCAGCAAGTTTTAGCAGCACAATGCATTTTATGTTTTCATCAATGGATTTGCATAGGGAATGAGGGATGCTCTTTGCTTCCCAGCATGCAGCAGTTCCCAGAGAGTGGGAGATGTGGAGAGAGCATCTCACACCCACCCAGAGAGCAGGAGAGCGGGGACAGGAGCAGCTTTGGAAATTCACAGCTGCTAAGCAGTGATGCTTCTCCCCATCTGTAGATCTCAGGTGAGTATGATCCTGGTGACCGGGAACAAGTAACACGACTTGGCAGAGGTGCAATTTCAGCCCTTTTCACTCCCCTGGTCCTTTCTTTGAATAAAAGCATCTGGCTTGCAACTCCACAAAGCTTGCTGCTGAGAGTCCTCCTGCCTTGCAACCAGATCTCATCTCCCTGAGCTTTCCGTGGCCCTTCGTCCTGCTGTATAAAATCTTCCCTTAGCTCTGGAAATTAGACCCATTTTTATTTTCAGACCAGAGAGTTTGAGAGTGTAGGGTTGTTTTGTGACATGATGTTTACTTGTCTAAAGCAAATAATTATGGCAAATGATGCAACACCTTGAGGAATTAAAATCTTGGCTATTTTTCAGAAGAAAGGAGAAATTATGTCCATTCTTGGTTTGGTGTGAACCTCAAATTAAATAAATAAATAAAATAATATACATCTTCAGCTAGAGACCTCTTCAAAAATAAATCACAACTTGCTATAATTTTGAATTCATAGAGTAATTTTCTTTTTCTTCCAGTGTTCTTGACTGTTTACATGCGGGTTATTTCTTCACGGTCCACATGAGCATTCCTGCACTGAGCAGATCATCCTACAGAGCCCGTTGCAGGGTGATCATACAGAATTTTCTTCTCCAAAGGATGGGTACCCAGCCTTTGCACTGGGAAAGTATGGAATACAGGGAGGAGTGGGTAGCCAGGAAGAAGAGTGTGTAGCCAGGAAGAAAAAGGGTTTTATCTGCTGGTGCAGGGGAAGTGGTGCTGATGTAGTGGGGAAAGAGAGGCAGGAGGAGGAGGTCTGGAGGAACGAAGACTGGAAGAGAAGATACCATGGAAAGACCGTGGTCTGATCAGGAAAAGCAGCTCTGTAAAAAGCATTCTGCAAACCCTGGAGCCACTTGGTGACCATGCAGTGAAAAACCCAGTCCTGGCTTGAGTCTGCCTCTCTCTGAGCAGGGCTTTGAAGGGGAAGCACTAGACACCGACTGCAGACATCATTGCATGAATCATTAAGCCACCCAGGAAAATTGCCTGATTGCAGGCGATGCTGCAGCAGTTGTTTAGTGCTCAGCTGCAATGGGGGGGGCTGGGAATTGAGCTCAGCTGCAATGAGGGGCTGGGAATTGAGCTGTTTGTCGGTGCAGACTGGCTCGCAGAGATGGTGGACACGGCAAGAAGGCAGTATCAGATCTAAAAGGGACACTGATGAAGGGGGTTTGGACAGGCAAGGCTTGTTATTGATTCAGGCTAGAGAGTGGGAGGTATTGAGAGACCTGCTGGTATTACAGACGCTGAAACCAACTTGGCTCTCCACCAGCGTGTGTGTACACAGGCTACCTGTACAGTTGGGTTCTTCAAAGTTAAACTAGAAAACCTACAGTGACTGAACAGCACACATCCAGAGACTGCTGCGGGAAGCACGTCCTGTAACAGGAGTGAATCTCTCTGAACCTCCACCCCGTTCAGAAGTACCTGTGCAGCACCACAGGATCTGCAAATCTCCCCGTGCCGAGGAGAAACACAAAATAATCACAGCTTTTATCTGGCTCACAGAGGCCCACTCTGTTCATCCAGCAGCCTAACTGAGCAAAAAAAAGCCATCTCTTGATGGGATAACGATCCCTGTCCCTCACGCCTGGATGCCAGACGAGTCTGTTACGGTGGCAGCTGTCTGGTGACTTGGAGAATTTATTTTTACAGTAGCTCGGTGATGGGAACCTCAGGAAAAAAAAAAAACCCATCACTTGGCAGAGAAAAGACCCTAATGAACCATTTGTCTAAGCTGCTCCCAAATCCTCTTGCTGGATTTGTGTGCACTCATGTGAGGATGAGCATTAGTAGGAGGGTGGTGGAGGTTAGTGGAGGAAAGATTAGCGCGACAGAGCGGCGAGCAAAACGCTGAGCCCGGCTCTCGTGCGTCACCGCGCCCAGGCCTGACCCCAGCAGGGCTCCTCAGCTGCTGCACTCCACAGGTTCGTGGCTGCTTCGCATCCCCAGAGCACGGGAAAGAGTCACAACGAGCCAAAATTCCCCCTGACGTCGCTTCAGAGCTTGTGAGGCAAAAAGAGCACATGGGCCAGACTGGAGCACGCTCCGGGGGAGAAGACGCAGACTAAGGGATAATCAAACCGGAGAGCATCACATTTCCCAGAATTTAACCCACTGCAAAGTGCTACGCTCAGGCACAGCAGATGGGATCAGACTTCAGCTTGCTGACGCTACACCAATGGCCATGGCTCTGCTGTGTATAATTAAGGTTAAATGATAAAGATTGTCACAGCATCTGCAGTCTGAAACAACCTCTCTTTTCACGTTCCTTTTTTTTTTGTTTTCCCTTCCCAGATGTTTTATGCATTTTGTCAAAAGGTCATAGTTGAGGGACCAAATACAGCGAGGGAAAACAAGCAAACAGAAAAATCCCCACTGCAGCTGCTGAGTAAAAGAAATAAAAAGAATTTTTTATGTTAGTTCTGGGAAAAGCGGTGCAGTGGAGGGGAGTTGCAGCTGTGGGTGCAATAACAGGAGAGAAATTCAGAACAATAATTTTTAAATGCAAGGTCCCAAATCTAAACTCACAGCATGCAAAAACACAAAACTCTTTGAATAACGTTTCTCACTCCCAAGGCTGACACGGTGACCTGTAGATCACAGAGGGGCTTTTCAGTGACCCAAAGAGGGTGCTCTCAGTTATAAAGGTTTAAGTCATGCACTTTGTGATCAGCTGTGGATGGAACAGAAAGGGTCTTCTGGAGCCTTCTCATAGCTTTCAGGCAGATGAGCAAATAAAACCGCAGTCTGTTGCCCAAGGCTCGGTGTTCTTTCTCCACCTAGAGCATGACAGAGGAATGTTCTGCAGCCACACACTGATCTGAGAGGTAACTCTCCTTCAGTGATATCCACTGTTTTGCCACTGATCGAGTGTGTTCAACCTTCCTTTCTACCTCCAATGTTTTGTCCTGCTCACCCCTTTGCCTCCCTTATTTTATTCACCGGGACATCTGTGTATTTCTGTGCTGTCAGAGCTGTTCAGTCTTTTTGTGTTGCTTTATAGACCTGTTCCAGGGTTCCTAAAAGAGTTGGTGCTTCCAAAGGGCTGCCTGCTCTTCCCAGCACCCCAGTTAAAAGCAGGCCACCCTTCTCTGAAGGGCATGAAGATCTGACTGCTTTTATGTCCCTGTTGTGCCCATCCTCTTCCTGTCCCAGCCTGTGTTGGAAGCTGGCTCCTGCCCCAGGGATGACCCAAGCATAAGAGATAAGAGAAGGAGGGCAGACACTAAATCTTCCCTATGGTAACAAAATGTGGTTCTGGGGGCTCCATCAGCTCTGCTCCTCTCGAGGGTGGGCACTATTTCCCAGGTGGAAGGAGACATTCCTTACCTGCAGGGAGACATTCACACCTTGGTGCTGATTACCCTGGAAAGGGGAAAAGGGGATCCAGGCATGACCACAGTGGCTGGGCCTACTCAAAAGGTGTGTAAAAAAAGCATCCACAGAGGGCAAAGGGATGTTTCCCTATGGGAAAAGTATTCCTCAGAGTCTCTCAACTCACTCTGGCACACAGCGCCCTTCCTCCTGCTCTTCCAACCCACACCACTAAAACCAGCCAGTCCCTCCTCTGTTCCTCCTCTCCTGCACCACCTTCTTCTGGAATTTGGGGGCTTCTTTTTTTTTTTTTTTTTCTGAAGACAAGAGTTTCAAGAGGCTGCAACTGTGAACCAGCCAGTCCTTCAGCCACTGTGCACTGCTGCAGCTGTGACACTTTATTTGCAAGCCTCTGCCCTGATCCAGGGGGATGGGTTATCTTGACCTTCAAAGATCCACTTTGGTTGAAGAAACAAACAATCAGCCAAGAGAACATCTGCTGTGATCAATAAAACATAAAAAAAATTGGCATATGTCTTTAAGAAAATGAGGACAGCCTTCCCAAAAACTGCATCTGTCTCTCTGGGATTCCCAGAGCCTGAGAATTCCAGGCCATGTGAGTAGAAGTGCAGCCCTTGTGTCGACGTGTGATAAATGTCTTCACACCAAGCAGAAGGGACGTTGCCCTTCTCCAGTGAATGTTATTCCAAGGGTTTGGACATGGCTGCTCCATGGCTTACAGTGGTTGGCAAGGGCTTTTTATCCCCATAAACTGTAGCGCAGGCAATTTTTCCAGTGTGTTCACAGCATATCAGACGCAATGTGCAGCATTCAGTTGAGATCACAATATGCTCTACATCCATTTAACATCTATTCCCAGAGGTTGCCACACTGCAGAGTTGGCTTTTCCTTTACAAAGCGCTCAGGCAAAACATGCTCCAGGGGCTGAAAATCTGCACGGCTCTGGAAGGGGTTCAGCCGGGTCGTTGTTACCATTCCCAGGCACGTGTAAATGGCTTTTCCAAACCTCCGAAAAGCACCAACACCCAAACTGCCGACAAGATGTCCTGAATTAGTCAGGAATCTCATCCACCCCAGCAACTTGCTCTGTTAGCTGTCATTCCCTGTATAAGGAACAAACATAGGTGCCTCATTTTCACCCTTAAATCACATCTGATTTTCAAAGTGTTCATCTCCCAGCTCATTTTGGGCCACAGACGATTAGATTTTCCCAAGCAGCCCCCAGGAAATGGGGCATATTCTTCTAATACCTGTCACAAATAGGCAAGAGGCGGGGAAAATCGCGTTATCAACGAAACAAAAGAAGGTGCAAAGGAAAGAGCTGAGGTTTCTCAGGTGCTGCTGCCTGGTTTCACACCTCTTTAGCGTATCTCCCAGACAGCAATACCCTTTGGAGGTAAGCACTGGTTTTAATGTGCCCCTGCAGGATGACTCCTCAACCTGAGCTCCTTCCCTAAACCCTTCCAACTGCAATGGGAAGTTTAGCTCCCGGACAAAGCCTCGTTACGTGACTCTCAGCCTAAACTCCCTACACTGTACAGAATCCAGAGCTGAAACGTGCAGCCTGAGCCCTGCTCAGCGTGCTGCATCCACGGACAGGGAGCCTCCTGCCCTCCCACATGCGGCATGGTCTGACCTTTGCACCAAGTGCTCCACTAGCCCAAAAGTGGCACACTCACATCCCCCAGCTGGATCTGTGCTGCAGATGGCACTCGGTGCTCCACCGGCCCCAGGGACAGACTAGGGATGTGGAATGACCAGGAAAAATGAACTGAGTAGCAAATTTTTCTTTCCCAACCTTCTGCTCGATGTACGAGTGCTCAGCAGCAGATACACACTATCTACCACATCAAAACAGAGAGAGGAATGACAGCTGTACGATGTGACCTTGTTAATCCAGCTGTTTAGTAGAATGTGTAATTAGACAGCAGCTGCAGGTGAGCCTGCATCGATATACCTGTTCAATACCCAAGCACTGCTAACAGGACATTTTTTGCAGCCGTGGTTTTAGGACCACTTCTGGTCTAGAAACACAGC
Source organism: Callaeas wilsoni (assembly GCA_013398955.1). NCBI lineage: Eukaryota > Metazoa > Chordata > Aves > Passeriformes > Callaeidae > Callaeas > Callaeas wilsoni. The sequence goes on from VWPU01006920.1 coordinate 30,555, forward strand.
AAAATTCCCATGACATTCCAGTGAAGACAACTGCTTAGGAAAGCAGTTTATATGGGGGGAAAAAACAAGCAGGCTCTTTTGTAGGCATTGGCATACTGATTAAAGTGCCATGGATCTTGCCTTAGGGTGCTCACTGCAGCTGCCCGTTTGCTGAGAGAGACAAAGGGCAGAGAGCCTGTGTGGAAAAGGGCTGGGATGGACATGTGCTGCTGCTCTGCCACTGCAGAGTTGGAAGTGCCTGGGTTTAATGACTGCTACAGAGGTAGACCAGCAATCCGTCTTCATCTTGTGGAGGTGATTCCCCCATTCACAGAATCACAGAATGGTTTGGGTTGGAAGGGACCTTAAAGATCATCCAGTTCCACTCCCCGGCCCTGGGCAGGGACACCTTCCACTAGACCAGGTTGCTCAAAGCACCATCCAGCCTGGCCTTGAACACTTTCAGGGATGGGGCAGCCACAGCTTCTCTGGACAACATGTTCTAGTGCCTCCCCACCCTCACAGGGAAGAATTTCTTCCTGATATGTAATCCAAATCTCTCCTCTTTTAGTTTGAAAACAATCTCCCTTGTCCTATCACTATTTGCTCATATACAAAGTCGAACTCCCTCTTTCTTATGAACTCACTTTACATACTGGAAGGCCACATTAAGGTCTGCCCAGAAACTTCTCCATGTTGAACAACCCCAGGTCTCTCAGCCTGTCTGCATAGCAGAGGTGCTCCTGTCCCTGCATCACCTTTGTGTCCTCCTCTGGACGTGCTCCAACAGGTCCACGACTTTCTTGTACCGAGGACCCCAAATCTGGATCCAGCACTGCAGGGGAGTCTTGTAAGGGCAGAGTAGAGTGGGAGACTCACCTCCCTTGGCCTGCTGGACACCTCCCTTTTTTTGCAGCCCAGGACAAGGGGGGGTTCTGGGCTGCCAGTGCACACGGCCAGCTCGTGTCCAGCAGCATCCCCAAGTCCTTCTCCACAGGGCTGTTCTCAGCAAATTCTTCTTCCAGTCTGTGCTCATTTCTGGGATTGCCCTGACCCAGGTGCAGCACGTGGCACTTGGCCTTGCTGAACCTCATGAGGTTCTTGTGGTTTCACTTCCCAGGCTTGCTGAGGTCCCTCTGCATGGCCCCGTCCTCCTGCACATCACTTGCCCCGCTCAGCTTCCTGTCCCCTGCAAACGTGCTGAGGGTGAGCTGGATCCACTGCCTGTGTCACTGGGGAAGCCATTCAAGAGCTCCGGGGCCAAGGCAGAGCCCTGAGGGACACCCCTCGTCCCTGGCCTGCAGCTGCACATGGAGCCATTGCCCACAGCTCCCTGGCTGTGTCCAGTCAGGATCCACTTCAAAGTGGTGAACCACCTGGTGACACACCACAGATGCCAGTTCCTTCAAAAAAACATCTTTTACACTGTGCTTTTAAAAACTATAGTAAATGCACACGCTTTTTGGGTCAATTTTATAATAATGTCTAATGTTCCATGTCAGCTGAGGGTACAGCCAGCCACTTTCAGCCTCTGGTTAACAACCTCTTCCCTAGAGGTGTGTCAGGGCCATGGAGGGACCCCAAGCAGAGCCAAGGAGTCAGACCTGGGAGCCCCTTGCTGAAGGCTCCCTCCAGTCTAAGTGCATCTTCAGCACTCTTCTCTCTTGTTTTGTTAACGAGAGTAAAGAAATAAAACTCAGTCCCTTTTTGGAGTAGATGACACCTGGAAAAATTACTGGGACCTGTGAAACCAGCTCACTGAGACTGTAGCACCACGGTTCTAAAGTCTCCCGACCTCAGCTGCGTGATCCTGGCCTCCCTTTGGAATGTCTCCGGGATCAGGCTGGAAGCTGTCTGCAGTCTGGGAGCTGGGGGGGAGTGAGGTGTGGGCAGCTGAGGTGAGGGACCCCCAGGTCCCTTGGCAGCTCCCAGCCCAGAGCCAGCAGCTGCCCGGGCTCCTCAGCAGGGTCCATGGGGAGGCTTTTGGCCATTCAGTACAATGAGAGGCAAAACGGGCCAGAGAACTGAAATCAGCAGTGCACATCTGAGCCCAGCGAGTGCCAGGGGCTGCAGGAAAGCTGTTCCAGGTGCAGTGGTAAAAAAACCTTTCAGCAGCATCAATGAATGCACAGGGAGACTGTTTAATTTGGGCTAAATGGCTGAGTAGCCTCGTGCCAGCTGTGTCTTCAGCTGCCTTGCCCTAGCACAGTTCAGGTTCCTTTTTCATTATACTGTCACCTTCCAGCTCTCTTGTACCAACAAAGTTAACAGGAACTGCTGCTCCTGCTGTGGTTGTTTTTAACAGATTTTAATCTCGTGGGAAAACTGCTGTCTAGTATTACTCCAGCATTCAGTATTGCTCTGCTCTGAAATCTAACTCCACAGCTGGGCTCCTGGGAAGCTCCCTTTGTCTTTTGCTAATCCAGAGGAGTACAGTAGATCCTTTCCAGGACCCTGGTTGTGCTACACCCGAAGGACATTTCAACAGTCATCCAGTGTTGCGTGAGTTTCCTGTAACAGATTTACACCCCAAGTGTTACTTCCCGAGCCGGTGTTATTTCAGCTAGAGCTGCTTTACAGTGCTAAAACCAGTGCTGTAAATACTACCGATCTTGGGCCCTGCTCTGCAAAAACACAGTTCTGCTGGGTGTTGTGAACATTTACTTTCTCACTAAGCTCCAGGGAAATATGCTTTAAGAGCATATAGCTTAGCAACAAAACTCACCCTTTTTTTTTCCCCTAAGCCTCATTGCTTCCTTAGTCAGGTGGCAGCAAAGTCTGTTGTTGCAGTGGCTGCCCTGAAATTAAGAGCTAAAACAACAATGGGAAGAATTCACACGAGGCACCGCAGCCCCTGAGCTGCGTCAGAGCCAGCAGCTTTGATGCCTGTGCTTTCACAGGGCTGACTAAACAGATTGATTAGATCTGCATCAGCCATCCTGCAAGTCGTAATTGGAAAATAATATTTTCACAGGATTGGAGCTTCTTGCTTTGAAAATAAGCAGCTTGACCTGGGGTAGAATTTTCCAAGGCACCTATGTGGTGCAGAGAGCAGAGCCTGGCTTCAGTTCAGGTAATCAGCAGCTTGCCTGGCCTCTGAAGGGCGATGCTGGTAATGGAGAAATGAGAGCTTGGGCTCAGGCTTCACCTCAGGCTGCCCTTCTGAACCTGTTTGCTGGCAGGTTTCTACTGCCATTGCTTTTGCAGGTGTAACTCCTCCTCTGCCTCTTCACCTGTGGTGACCAAGGCCATGAACAGCCCCACGTGCACGTTTGCCTGCCATGCATGTCGTGCATCTGTGCGTTCACGTCAGACAGGGACAGTCTGAGCAGGACTGGCCCCCACCTCTTGCTCCTGTTGGGAATGATTCGTGTGAAGGCAGGATGAGCACACCACAGCACGGATACCTGGACAGTGCAGGGCACAGGGAAGCCCTGGGAGCTAAACAAAACCCCATGGGAAAACTGCAGTCTCCTTGCCTGGCTCTGGCTCCCTGGGGAAGCAGGAGGGGCTCCAAGCAGCCTCCGTGGAGCTCACAGGCTTCCAGAGGGGCTGTCTGCTGTCACAGGATGCTGCTGGGAGCCAGGAGAGCAGAGCTCACACACCACAGCCACTCTTAGCCAGGCACCCCACACAAAGCAAGGAGCTCCTGTCTTCATCCTGTGAGCTCCTGAGGGGATTCCCATCCCCTCTCAGGGCCTCCCTGTAACCATCCTGCTTCTCTCCCCGCACCAGGAGATGTCAGCCCACAACTCGGGCTGATCTGGTAACACTTTCCTAAGTGCTGCCATTCCAGCAGCTTTTCCCAAGTTATCCCTCCCTCCTCCCCCAAAGTGGATCCCACATCTGAGTCCCCTCACAAGCATCTTCTGTTCCCTCAGGATCCCCACGGCTCCAGGATGGCACAGCAGGCCCCGCTGGCATCACCCAGCATGGCTGTACTGAGAGAACGCGGGCAGCACAACCCTTGGCACCTTGTTTCACAAGAGAGACGGAGGCATAAAATTCCCCATGCGGTGTTTATTGTCGGGAGTCTCTGGTGCTCAGAGGGCTCCTGGTGGGGACAGGGCAACAGCAGCTACACAAGGAAGAGTCCACACTGCAAAAACCACCTCGTTGAAGTGGTAAAAAAACAACTCTCCTGCTTCTGGGGTGCAGGGGTCACTCACAACCCTGCACTGGGCTCTGCTGTTCCCTCGACGCCCATCCCGAGCGCCTCGTGCCGTCAGCAGGGTCCCGGTGGGAAGCGCTGCCCTGGAAAATGTCCAGCTCAGCTCCTGCCGAGGCTCTGCAGCGCTGCAGCGGCTGAGCCCTTCCACCCGAATGCCAGCGGAGGGAGCCCCTGCAAAGCGCATGGAAAGCTCCTGCATCCATCCCGAACGCTTTATTTTATTTATTAATAATATTATTTCGTGCGGCGGTCATGGAAAGCTAAACAAGAGCAGCGCTGCTGTCAGGAGGGGTCCATCACACACCTCAGGCTGCTTCTTTACTAGACCACAGGGCAGAGTGACGCAGAAAATCTTTAGAGCCCCCATGGAATACCGGGGTACCTGAGCCACAGCCTCTTCACCTGCACTTCCTACCCTCCATGAGCCAGGGCGGCTCCCGACGGGCTTGGGGGAGGCTTGTCTGACCCAGGGAAGCAGCAAGAAGCCTGTTGTGGGGTGTATTGTGCCTTGCCTTTCCGTGAGAAATAACGGTCTCA